>JAPFSC010000032.1:0-141829 GCA_030777805.1 Fusarium sp. MBC 364
ACAAACTCTACGCCTGCCAATGATTGGCAGGCGTAGAGTTTGTAATGAGAAATTTATCGGGTATGGCAGATTGCTCAGACGATACCCAAGGCTTCCGCTGCCCAATACCTGGATGTAGTGCTGTTGCAGCCCTGTAAATCGCCGCCCTCGCGCTGTACTGCAACGCGCATGTAATCGCACGGCTTGCAGATATTTTTAAGCCGTTCAGTATCACAAATAAATGAATCAGTGAGGTATTGGCAATAGATCTTGACTTGGAATGCTTTTACGAACAAAATCATGTGGTCGAGCTTGAGTGGCGGGCTGGTTCACGCAAAAAGATTTCGTGAATGGGAAACTTTCAATAATTGCTTGGTGCAGTTTTCGCAAATAGGATCGGTTCCTGCCAGTAACCACGTGAGCTCGTCGAAAGAAAGTTCCAAAATTTACGTTTCATACTATACTGTCGCCACATGTTCTTCTAATAGAAGAAATTGTTTTTGATACCCATGTGTTTGCAGCTGTTTAGACAAATGTCCATTGAATACTGTTACCCTAGATCTGGAAATTCACATCTCAATCCAAAAAGAGTTAGTGCGTCTGACGCCATCGCCCACAACCACTGAAGCGACGCGCCCTTCTTATCTTTCCCACGCGGGGAAAGTGCGACTGATGGTAAAACTTTCGGGGAACATCCTTAAATGCTTGTCAATTCATTTCACCATGACCAACCAATCTGGCGGACTCAGAGATGGAGGCAGTCTCTTTGAACCGCAAGCGAAGTAATGTCCGACGTGCCAATGTGACAGCCTGTCAGCGATGCAAGTCCCGGAAACAGCGCTGTGACCAGAACATTCCTGCCTGTTCAGCATGTGTACGTGCAGGAACAACCTGCATAAGCGTTGATATAGATGGTCAGTCTGCGCCACGAAGGTACGATCTATCATCAGATTGACTGGGTAAACACTCACACTTCGTCAGTTACATAAAAAACCTCGAGGATCGAGTCGCAGAGCTCGAGCTCGCACTCCGCAGTCAGGGCGTAGACACCGAGTCTGTTGTTGGAAGCCGGACCTCGCAAGATGCTCTGGCAATCACACCGGAGGCGGTCCGCTCCAAGGATTTGAACCTACTGGGTCTACTTGTTCCTAAGCCAAATGATATCCAAGACTCTGGGAGCTCAGGCTACCATGCTCTGCTCGACAGTATCGCTGTACCAGAAACAATCCATTTTCCACCAACAGCAACAGCACTCCAACTCGCCGCCACATACTTCGAACATTCCAACTTCTTTTCGCCTGTTCTTGACCAAGAGTCCTTCAGCAATGTCACCGCCACCCTCTATCACGACCATGTTACTCCCGGGGAAGGCTCGCCGATCCAGAAATTCCAACTCTGCATGGTTCTTGCTATCGCCATCAGACTTCTCAACAGAATAGATTCCGCTGTTCCAACGACCGCATCCGACTCATTCTTCGCGTCAGCTGTCGGTATACTGACAGAACGACCACAGGCTACATGGAAAGGCGATTTGCAACATCTTCAAAATCTTCTTCTCATTGTACAGTATACCGTTTTTGCTTCGAATCTCTCCGCCGCTTGGCATATGGTTGGTCTATCAACACGGCTGACCATTGACCTCGACCTTCTGAACGAAACCCGCGCCATTAGCCTAGACGCGCCTTCTTCCGATTCTGAGGTTAATAGACGAAGAAGGGTGTTCTGGTGCACATACATACTCGAAACAAATCTATGCGTTATACTCAATCGACCACGATCAATACCCGACGAGGCTATCTTTACACCTCTCCCTCCAACAAGCGGACCCGAGTCGTCAAGCCCATTGGCTAACCACTGCATTCTCTTCCGTCGACTAGAGTACGAAATATTCTCTATACTCAACTACAAGACTCCAGCAAGTGGCGCCTTTTTCGACTACAAGGGATGGAAGATGAACATGAAGGACCGTCTCATGGACTGGCATACCAATGTCCCACCTGTCGACGCGGGATCAAAGCTGGCACCTCGGAATTTCTTTGATGGCGCTTTATACGCGACTCTAGTGTCTCTGTTTTCCCCATCCCGTCACTTTCCCCATCTGGTGGAAGAGGAGTTAAGAGATCTTGCGCAATACGCTTCTACAAGTATCGAATTGTACAGGCAAGGGTTCAAAGAGGGACAGTTACGGTTCTACTGGCGAACCACGCCAAACCTGTTCCAGTCTGGCGCCGCTCTAATTCATTGTATCAAAAGCCTCACAGCACAGGGTGCGGTCTTTGACGTGAACACTTTCAAGAACTGTGTGTCTGTTTGCTCAACGGTGCTGTGGGGAATGGCTGAGCGATGGCCTAAAGGAGCTGAGTATCGTGACCGATTTGACGAGATGTCGGCATCCATGTCAGACATGACATCCGAGCTACCTTTTACACTGTCGAGCGAGTTTCTTTTTGGACAAAATGCTGTGCCGGCTTTGGATTTGGATGGTACAGCTACGCTATGGACTTCAAATCCTCCCACTTTGGATCCTTGGATATTTGACCCTACATAGTTATGCTTTCAAACACTCATCCGACAAATATCTATGCAATCTCATGGTCTGAAAGTAGTATATTTACTTTGACTGATCTATATTTGCAAGGTTTAGTAGACTTTGTACAATAGATTTATGCTCGACCATTCTCAACAACATTGCCTTGCACCTCTTGCTCCCCATTCCGCTTTCGTTCAAGCTTGCGAAGAATTCTGGCTGGGTTTCCAGCAACCACATGGTAGGGTGGCACATCCTAGCAAAGTCAATCATCCGGCTTCTGGACTGATATTACATAACATACCTTGGTCACAACACTTCCTGCGCCAACTGTCGATCCATCGCCAATGGTAATACCTGGCAGAATCGTCACGTTTCCAGCTATCCAACAGTCCTCACCCACTGTGATAGGTCCGCCAAGTTCAGGTCCGTTCGTTCCATTGCGTAAATGAGGGTCCAACGGATGAGTACCGCTGAAGAAAGATACGTGAGGTCCGATTAGAGTTCTTGAGCCGATAGTAACAGTGCAAGTATCGATGATAGTACAGCCATAGTTAATGAAGACATTCCTTCCAACCTTGACGTTGGTGCCATAGTCTATCTTGATAGGCGCCTTGATAATTTAGTCGTTGGATAAGTGACGGGTGGAGAGGAATACACACCTCGACCCAGGGATATTCATGTAGCACAACATCTTCCTCATCTTCTGTGGCTGCAGGCGGAGGTAATGGACGCTCGTCATTTGTTACTCTACAGCAATGTCAGCACTTGCACATGTCGCACACCGATCAGCTTACTCTTTCCACAACTCAGCCATCTCGCGACGGGTTGGGTCTTCGGCTGCATTGATCTTTGCGACGGCACGCTTACAGCGCTTACGTGCAGCGACCAACGAGGGTGTAAAAGCATAGTATAGCTCGCCGCGGCTCATGCGCGATAAATTGTCTGCTTCATCGATATCGAATACGGTCATAGTTAGTAAGATGTTTTACTCCCACTGGAGAAGATTAGGGCTAGTAAATATTGGAAAATGACAGGCTGAAAAGGTCAAAGTTATCCTGATATAGTACGGTTGTACGAGGTGCTTTCTTTAGCTCGAGCTGTATTGGAAGAGATGTTCTGCGAGAAGTGATTCGGACTATTTATGATCCCGTCATTGACGGTGTGGGTAAATCTGGCTATTACCGTAGGTAGCTAGCTGCCAGGAGCCCAAGAGACAAAGTAACTTAGACAGTTTAGACTATGGGTTAGGCTACTTTATTCTAGCACCCTAAGCCTCAGAGGAGGTCGGGAGTATTCTCCGGACTGTTACCCAGCATTGTGGCCCCGGGAATAAGGATAAGCACCATTTCAACAGACGGCCGCACCGCAACGCTTGGCTTTCCCATGGAAGTCGATAACCTGTCCAACGTAGATACAAAGGCATTGATACCATCAGAAATTGCTATACTAAAATCTACATTTAAAGTTGGAATCGTTGGTTCCTACCAACCTGCTCATCGAAATCCTGGTCGTTCTCTGCCAGCTCTCTCTCCAATTTCTTATTCTGTCGCCAGTACACTCCAATGATCCCAGCAGTAATCGGCAACGAAGCGACATACAGTAAAATGATAGCCAAAAATCCTTTGGCATATTTTGGCGCATCGCTTTCACGAAAAAGCTGTTTTCCAGCTAATCCTCCAGCGTTGCTTCCAATAACCACCAACGCCAAACCAATACTGCGCTTCTCAGCAGACCTAGTATTGATACTCAGCCAAGCATCGTTCAGACCTTGAGAGAGCGCATTGCCGCTGCTCAAAAGAGTAAAAAGGGCGTACTTGGTCCACATGCCTTTGTTGCTGGATCCAAACAAGGCACTGCCAAAGGTAATACTCCAGAGAAATGCCACCATACACCACAAACCTCGCAACTTCGTCCTGTCAGAAGCCCAAGCAATAGCAAAGCTTAGAAAGACAACGAGAAAGCTACTGACAGAGTTTAAAAGATTAGAATCGACCTTACTGAAACCCAGGCTTCGGATGATAGTTGGCCCGTAAAGTTGAAGCCCGCCTTTAGGAGCGATAGAAACAACGTTCAGTATAGTATGGATCCATAAACGATAATCAGTCAGGGCGGCGATGACACCTTTAAAAGTGACCTTGGCGTGGGCTTCGGTCTTGGATATATCTTCTTGGTAAATTCGGTCGTGCATGATTTCGCGCTCGCGTGAGGTGAAAAGGTCGAAATAGCCATTGTTGGGCTTGGTATGAACTGGGGATCGAGGGAGAAGAAGGACGAAGACCAAAAAGACTACCAAGGTGAAGATGCTTTCAATGATGAAGAGCCATTGCCAGCCCGCTAGGCCTGCAATACCGCTCATCTGGAGAACACCAGCAGCGATCAATGACCCTGTGGCAGTAGCAAAGTAATATACTGCCATGGAAGGAAGTTTGAGAGTGCCTTTCATCATTCGGTGGCCAGGAAAGGTCCCCGTTGGAGTAACATCCAACCAGATAGTCCACGTTACGGATATTTTCACAACTATTCTCGAGATTGCTGGCGCAAAAGTGCCATCTGACAGACCTATCGACGGCGTTAGTCAAGTAGACTTCTTCAAAGATCCGACGTCAGTTAAGTCTCAGCGTGAAGGTCTTCTCTTCTACATCAAGGACGAGCTACGCGCTGTGAAGTGGAAAGACTGGAAGCTTCATTTGGTTTGGGAACCAAAGGTGAATCAATCCTCTGGAAAGCTCGAATCTCCATACCTCTTCAACACGGTAAGGGATCCAAAGGAGGAGACGGATATTCTGGCCTACAATACGTGGGTCATGCAACCTGTCATGAAACTGAGGGCGGCATTTGAGAAGAGTTTAAGGAGTGACCCAGCACCACCGGATCCGCTTAAAGGACTATAAGGAGTTGTTTCTAGAATTACATAACAGTAAAGATATCATTGTTAAGCCATGAAATGAATATGCATGTTGCATTTGTATCTGTTAAAATGGCGCTCATTCTTATTCCCATGATGGATTCCGGGGCACAGCAGAATTGTTCCCTAAGGCTTAGGTTACTGAGAATAAAGTAATCTAACTACTGGACTAAGCTATCCAAATTATTTCATCCCTTAGGCTCTTAGTAGCTGATTCTTCTGATACCGCGAAACCAAGAACAGCGGCAATTGCCAGCTCAGTATAGTCTCTCAAGCGACGTCCTTATAGTCGACATCACGATCAGGCCAAGCACCAAGCTTGCTCAAAAAGTCAACATAAGCACCTCCCCAGTAATGTTTGACAAAGTTAGTCATCATATCCTCGCCATTGAGAAGCGCTCCGCTCGTCCACAGCTTTCCATCTCTAACCCAGCGCTTGCTGACCCAGTTGGTATCCGGTGCTTGCTTTCGAAACGTGTCCAGCATGATGACCGGGCCAGTAGCTGTCTTTCCTTGCAAGATACCGGCTTGGAGAGGAGCCATAACGCCACCGCAGATGGTGAGGAATGCAGAGCACTCTTCCCAGGCCCTGCGTATAAAGGCTATCTCGGCTTCGTCGGGAGGTTGGTTCATGGTGGAAGCCCCGATGAGAATGATGTCAAGCCGGGGGCATGTTTCGAAAGAGTCCTGGGAATTGTCAGGTCATGAAAGATATTTCGTAGAGATTATGTACACACCGTAGGGACAAGGTTGATGCCGCTTGTCAGCTTGCTAGGCGAAGCGGGACCGTTCTTGGAAACCCAGTGGAACTCCATATCAAAGGTTTGCTCTTCCCATTCTGCGGGCACGAAATCTGCCATGCCCTTCTTCCAGAAGTTCTTGGAAAGACCATGGATCAAGTCAATGGGAGCAACATCAAGGATTTCAGTCTCACTGGAAGGGCTGTTATTCGGGTTCTTCAAGGGTTGGTGGTAAGTTTCTGCTTACCTATCCATCAGAATAACTCCGATGTGAATTTGCCGATCCGGCTTAGAGAGGTCAAACTTAGCAGACATGCTGTTTATGCTTGGAGGGAATGACGGGTATGGCTGTTGAAATGTGCTTATGTCTGGTTAGTTTCCTTTGACTTGCTCTGGTATCGCATCTTTATAGTCGTCCAATTCATCTTAGTCCGTGACCTGTCGGCCAAAATGACAGAAATCCTTCGGTTATCCGATGTTGAATGGGCCAATTCTCGGTTTATATGCCAGAACATCGCATGTCAGTGTAGTACTTGACTATGGCTGTGCTCTGTCGTCATTGGCTGAGGAGCACGGCAACTCTGAACAAAGTGGGTTTTGTTCGGAAAGGATAGTCTAACTTCCGAGTGCCCTCGGCTATTAGAGGTCATGACACGCCAGTTGACGGCACTTTAGCTTTAGTATCTGAAAAGTTGAGGTCTCACTGACTAATCTATTTATCTTTAGCGCATCCTCCTAGATGTGTCTGTCGCTGGGGAGTCTCGGTATGTATCGAATTTCCTTGACACACAGATAATCCGGGCTGTGCTCTGGAGGTAGTCAGATTTGGACTCATAGCTACAGCAAGTTTTCGCAATATTTGATGTATGGGAAATTAGACCTTCACAGGGTGTGTATGCCAGATACTCTGAAGCCAAGAGGGCAGCTTTTGTGAAACATACAAATATAAGCGAATTCTATCATGGACCATCACTCACTGTACGTCCGAAAATCTGCTGGGCCATGTCCATTATTCACTGAATCCAGAAAGTGGTTCTAATCAGGTCTTTATGCCCGCGGCAATACATACGGGTAAATCATAACCGTCAATGCGACGCAATGAATCAGGTTCTTGTGGTCGACCTCGCGTGGGCGACTCCAGAAAGAACCAAGATAACCAATAGAAATCGTCTTATTCACGCTTGTTGTCGGATCCGGCACACACTTCCCCGCTTACTCGGGTATAAACATGGAGATCATTTGCAGATCCCGCCCGAGCATCTGAGAGACTGAGGGGAATACAGGTCACGTTGCGCTGCTGTCATCGGAATTCTGTCGGAATGAATTATTTGTATAAAGAGCTGACAATGTTCGGCCAGTGTGCCCAGCATGTCATCTCTCTTCCCCACGTTAAGCTCCCACGATGTCAGATCAAGTTTTATACGTCTCAATCATCATCGGCTTGTTATTCCTGTATAGGTTAGCAAACTCGACGGATAAACCCAAGATCAAAGGTATTCCTGAGATTCCTGGTGTACCGCTTTTTGGAAATCTATTCCAGTTGGGAACAGATCATGCGAGGGTTGCGCAGAAATGGGTTGCAAAATATGGTCCAGTCTTCCAGACACGGCTTGGCAATAAGGTAAGTATTCCAGTATAAGTCATTCACATCTCTAACCTTGTCAGCGCGTCGTCTACGTCAATTCCTATGATGCGGTCAAGCATTTCTGGATCACTCACCAGTCGGCGCTGATTTCCCGCCCCATGTTCCACACATTCCACTCAGTAGTCTCAACATCTCAGGGATTTACCATCGGCACCTCGCCTTGGGACGAGTCTTGCAAGAACCGCCGAAAGGCTGCCGCCACTGCTCTGAACCGTCCTGCCACGCAATCTTACATGCCAATTCTTGACCTCGAGTCTCTTGTCAGCATTAAAGAGCTCCTGGATGATTGCGAGAAAGGGAACAAAGACTTGGATCCTTCCCCCTACTTTGCTCGCTTCGCACTCAACACATCTTTGACGCTCAACTACGGATTTCGCATTGATGGGGATGTGAATAGCGAGCTGCTGCATGAGATTACACATGTGGAGCGGGAAATCTCGAACTTCAGGTCCACAAGCAACAACTGGCAGGACTACGTACCTTTGCTGCGAATTTGGGGAGCACAGAACAGTTCAGCTGGAGAATTCCGTGCGAGACGCGATAAATATCTTACTGATCTACTCAACAATTTAAAGAGCCGCATCGCCGAGGGAACCGACAAGCCATGTATCACCGGCAATATCCTCAAGGACCCCGAAGCAAAATTAAACGAAGCTGAGATCAAATCCATTTGCTTAACAATGGTGTCTGCGGGATTAGACACCGTTCCTGGTAATTTGGTCATGGGTATTGCGTATCTGGCAACGGCACACGGCCAAGAGATCCAAGCCAAGGCTCTAGAAGAAATCCACAAGGTTTATCCCAACGGCGAAGCATGGGAGAAGTGCCTTGTGGAAGAAAAAGTACCCTATATCACAGCCCTCGTCAAGGAAATTCTGCGATTCTGGACGGTAAGGTCAAAGCTTGCATCCGAAATGATTATTGGGCTGACTTCCGGTGGTACAGGTTATCCCGATTTGTCTTCCGCGGGTTAATATCAAGGATATCCCGTACAAGGGTGCAATAATTCCCGCCGGGACCACATTCTTCATGGTAATTACGACAGCCCTGCACTTTAGATCACAGCTCTGTCCCTTCCTGCCCTAGTCCATCTCATCTTGTGAAGAACTTGGCACTGACTGATCTTCTAGAATGCCTACGCCGCAGACTACGATGAAGCGCGGTTCGCTAATCCCTATGAATTCAATCCTGAACGATATGTCGACGACAAGGAAATCGGTACACCTCACTACGCTTACGGTGCAGGATCTCGAATGTGCGCAGGCTCTCATCTAGCCAATCGCGAACTGTACACAGCCTTCATCCGTCTTATCACAGCTTTTGAGATTGTGCCACCAAAGGAGAAGAAGGACATGGCAATCATGGATGCAATTGAATGCAACGCGGTGCCCACATCCCTTACCACTGATCCCAAGCCTTTCAAGGTCGGATTGAAAGCAAGATCCGAATCGAGATTGAGAGAGTGGATCGCAGCCGCGGAAGAACGAACCAAGGAGTTGAGATGATAAGTAAGCGGATAAGCAATTAGCAGTGGGATCGATGTGTTGTGGAAGAATTGTAAGGTTTGACAGGTGGAGATTCTCCCGGCTTGGCTTGGGCTGGTGGACTTGGTTGTGGTGGTGCTGCATGATTAAAATGAGGCAAAGGGTTCTCGTTCGTTTCGCGCTACGAGTCATGTATTTTTTTATCAATGCTCAATCTCAATCTCAGTTGAGTGCAGTGACGCGGTCTGAATCGCGCTAACAGTCGCACGAGTTGGCCGACAATCCTACCGTGTTCCTGAGAGATCCTCCTTTTAAGCTCAGTCATAGCTGTAGCTACTCCGTACTATGTAGTTAGTTGAGCATATGCTTATCTAAAATGTCAAAAGCTTAGTCTAAGACAACATAAACTTAGAAGAAGCTCTTCAAGTATCATCAAACCTTCGCCTAAATCCGTGCCATGTCTGTTCCTGAAGATCCTTTGAGCCCCGGCAATTGACTGCCATCTCCCTCGGAAACAGATGAACGAAACAGATTTTGATCCTTTTGGTCCTGCCAGACACAAAAACAACCCTTGCTGAATCTTGTTCCCTGGTGTCGTTTCGAATAAAAGGTACCGGGGGTCCACCGAGGCTCTGTTACCTTGTTCGGGGTCTGGACCGTCAACCTGAAACCAGGTCCACAGCCAATAGGAGAGAAGACCTTACACAGCAGGAATTCGACATCTCAAACAACCTGAAGCAACAAAATGCTGGCTCGTGTGGGTAGATCAGGCATTACCACTGTCAGTCCTCCACAATGGCAGCGAAGAATTGGCCGATGCAATGCCATACGAATTAAGCCACCAATACCGTTTTCCATGTTTGCAAAAACGGTCCCGAGCGTTCGGAAGCGAATTTCCGCGGTAAACGGCATTTGTTTGGTAGCTCTCATATATAACAGCCTGACAGATCACCTTCAACATGTTCTTGAGATCTTGATGCTATCCATCTAGCTTGGTCTATCTATCTTTTTTTTATTTCTTTCTTTTTTTAGTTATTCATTCTTTACAGGCACTGGTTGCCAACGTTCATTTGCTACTGTGTATCTTCACCTCTCGTCCACTCTTTATCCAACCACTTTCTTTGAGACCGATATACACACCCTAAGGGACGAAATCATTTGTTCATCTTTTGCTAGCTTAGACTAGTACTTAGGATACTTCATTTTTACGTCCTAAGCCTTTGGAAACGCCGCCATCATGCGTTTCTCAACCCTTCTTTCAGCGGCTTCGCTGATGATCGGAGCCTCAGCTCTCTCTGAGGAGTACAAGGATGCCGACACCGGTATTACCTTCCAGCAATGGTCCGACAAGAGCAGCAAGTTCACATTCGGTATGGCTCTGCCCAAGAACCCCAAGTCCGACTTCATTGGTCAGATCATCGCTCCCATCTCAGAGGGATATGCCTCCGTCGCCATGGGCTCCCTCATGAAGGGTAAGCTTCTCGTCGTTGCCCAGCCCTCCGATGGCAAGATCGTTACATCCGTTCGTCAGGCTTCTGGATACGTCAACCCAGATGTTTTGGATGACGACACTGTCAAGATCAAGCCTATCGAGAAGGGTGTCAAGGTAGGAACCGACTCTTTCACATTCACTTTCCTCTGCGAGGGTTGCATCAAGGACGACGGTACCACCTGGAAGGTCTCTGATGCCAGTGCTGTTATGGGTTTCGCTATCAGCACTACTGCCCTTGATGATCCCAGTGATGCCGCTGGTGCCCTCAACTACCACGGTGCTGGCTTCGGTGGTTTCTCTATCGACAGCACTGCTGCTCAGTCCGCTGACTACGAGACCTGGGCCGCAATGGCCTCTGACGCTGTTGCTTCTCCCGGTTCTGGCTCTGGTTCTGGCCCTGCTACTGGTAACTTCACCACTGTTATCTCCAACATGACCTACGACTACATCGTTGTTGGCGCTGGTGCCTCAGGTCTCATTGTCGCCGAGCGTCTGGTAGAGGCTAAGAAGTCTGTTCTTCTCCTTGAGCAGGGCAAGGCCTCTTATTTCTCTTCAGGAGGTTCCGCTGTCATGGATTGGAATGATACTACGACCCAATACGATGTTCCTTCTATGGCGTACCACCTCACCACAGCCAAGGAAACCGACGAGTATTGCACTGACAACGCAGGAATGTCGGGTTGCTTGCTCGGCGGAGGCACTGCTGTCAATGCTATGATGTTTGTTCGTCCTCAAGCCGTCGATTTCGACGACAAATGGCCCGCCGGGTGGAAGCACAACGATGTTGAGGCCGCCGCCGCCCGCCTTTACGAGCGCACCCCCGGTACCCTCACCCCCACCAAGGACAAGAAGTACGTCGACCAAGGTGCCTACGATGTTCTCAGCAAGTTCTTCTCCGGTGCCGGCTTCAGCCAGGTTGATGCTATTGCCCAGCCCGACAAGAAGAAGTCCGTCTTCACTCACCCTCCTATGATGATCACCGACGGCCAGCGCGCTGGTCCCGTCCGCGACTACCTTCCTCTCGCTCAGGCCGAGTCCAACTTCAAGCTCATGCTTCAGACCAAGGTCATGCGCGTTGTCCGTGAGGGTAAGGATATCACTGGTGTCGAGATCCAGTCCGGTCCTGCTACCCGTCAAATCATCAAGGTCAAGTCCGGCGGTGGTGTCATCCTCGCTGCTGGTACTCTCGCTACTCCCCGTCTTCTCGTCAACTCTGGTATCGGTCCTGCTAAGCAGATCGAGACTGTTGCCAGCGGTAGCCAGCGCCTCACCATGCCTCCCAAGGACCAGTGGATCGAGCTTCCCGTCGGTGAGAACCTCAAGGATCACCCCATCTTCACCGTCAAGGTCAAGACCAAGACTGCCATGCCTGCTCTCCCCGACACTGCGGTCACTGAGCCCAGCCAGGAGGACATCGACCTGTACGCTCAAGGTAACGGTCTCCTCTCCCAGTCCGGTCAGCGCTTCATCTTCTGGGATAGCGTCATGGGCGACGATGGTGTCGAGCGATACGTCCAGGGTACTTGCGCTCCTGCCGGCGATGACACCCTCAAGCTCAAGGTTTACCTCACCCACGGTGCTACTTCCAGCGGTTCTCTTGAGGTTACCAGCTCCGGTGCCACCAAGATGATTGGTGAGCCTTACCTCAAGGACGCCGCTGACAAGAAGGCTGTCAAGACCTTCATGCAGAAGCTCATCGACATGACCTCCAAGTCCAACAGCACCATCACCATGGCCAGCAACGTCACCGCTGACAGCCTTATGACTGAGTACATCAGCGGCTCTCACTTTGTTGGAACTGCTATCATGGGTACCGACAAGTCCTCCAGTGTCGTCGACACCAACACCAAGGTCTGGGGTACTGAGAACCTCTACGTTGTTGACGGTTCCATCCACCCCGATCTTCCCACTGGAAACACTCAGGCCATCATCATGGTTGCTGCTGAGCACGCTGCCTCCAAGATCCTTGGTGGTGGAAGCGAGTCTAGCCCTATCACTACTCCCACCGACGGTAGCGACAACAACACCGGCAACGGTGACAACACCACTACTCCTCCTTCCACCACTCCCCTGCCTTCCAACGGTGGTGACAACGGAAACAATGGCGGCGACAACACCCCTACTGTCCCTCCTACTTACGGCGGAAACGACGGATCTTACAACCCCCCCAGCAACGGCAATGCTCCCAGCTTCCCTTTTCCCGGTGGTAACAACGGTGGCTCTGGCTCTGCTCCCGTCCAGAACCCTCCCAAGAAGTCCAAGTGCAGACGTTCTCTGCGCGCGCGCCAGCGCCGTCACCAGCGTCACGCTTAAGTGGACGATGAAGTTGGATATTCCATTATCATGTACAAACTTTATACTCTAGTCGCAAGACTACTTCTTAGATAGACCATCTAGAGGACATTCCATAACGGAGCCTCATTCTTGTATACATCTGTTCAAAAACGCGTTTAATTGCGACTCATCCTGTGATCATTGTAACTCCTCGTGAATGGACATTTGAAGTTTACTCAAACGTTCTATTAGAAGTCGAACTACAATGCCCTCCGACCTGGTTTACGCCAGTTTTCTACAGTTGCGCTGTTCTTTGCAGCGACATCTCACAAGGAACTTTGTCCAAGTTTAGACTAAGGTGTAGGCCATTTAATTTTGATAGCCAAAAATTTAGAGGACCATTAGCTTCAGCGTCGCCGTTGCGAGAAAAGCTTTCGGCGCTGCCCACCACGTACCGCGGCATAGACAGCACCAGCTCTCTGACCTCTAGAGCATCCAGAATTGCAAAGCGATTGACAAAAAGACATCGCCTTGTCGAAAGGGCAAAAGAGAACTGATGAGACTGGGACTCGAACCCAGGAGGATTGCTCCACCAGGAAATTGGTGTTAAGGTTAACCTTAACCTGGCGCCATAACCAACTCGGCCATCTCACCAAGGGTTGTTGTTGAAAACAGTGGGAGTTTTGGTCTCTATGTACACCACAAACGGAAAGCCTTACTGTACGTCTGTCGCAAAAGAAGAGGTTCATTACCTCTTATTTGCGTATATCCTTCGCCATAAATTGGTCCATTGGTGTTATATTCGGAGTCGCTCAATTGACATTGGCCTGTAGTAAACTGCCAAACCCTTGCTGGAGAAAACTGTAGTTAAGCTCTCATCCACCTCATTGGGAGCGGTCGCATTTTGATGTTGAGGTTAATGACGGTAAAAGAGCCAAGACGAACGTACGAGAAGGGACATTCGTCGTATCATATAAAAGCTCGAGCTTAGACTCAGTGTTTGCGATCACCTCAATTGACACATCTGTGTCTCGTAGCCAAATGTCTATCCAGCCCTTAGACTCGCGATCGCGTATCTCATTGTCGTTACAGCCCACTTCTAGCTCAGATCTTTGGCTCGATATTGTCCCACGAACTCTTTGAAGTCCTGACATCGAACAATCACCAGTTTTACTGTTGTCGCATCTCCATCAGAGCACGAGAGATGCCAACCGTCGCAAGCATAAGAGACGAAATGATGTGGAAATCTTGTACAAAGTTACGCCAACTCTTAGGCGACTTATTTTGGCGCCTAAACCTTGCAGCAGGTTTGGTGTCACGTCTATAGCCTACAGATCATGAACTAGATTGGGATATCAATCCTCGGGACATTGAGAATTGCTGATAAGGGACAGTTGAAATACATATCCTTCTTGGGCCTTTGTGATTGTCGTATGTTTACATCATGCAGTCTCAACCCGACCCGGTTCGGCCGCACCTGACAATTTCCAGTGAGCGCTTTGCCGAACACGACCGCCTAAATCTCCAATATTTTAGTGGGAAGTGGTCGTCAACAGCCAACGATGCCCTGGGCTACAGTGGAGTCTGGTCCCGCCGACGCCGGTGACATAAAGAGACCCACGAATGCAAAAGCAATGCGCGGTTTTTATCAGATCTTCCTCTTCGTTTATCAGATCCTTTCCTGAGTTCTGACTCGTCTTCATCATTGACTAGCCTGCTGTCTGTTGCTGCATGTCATCCATGCTACGTTGTCTCACTCGAGCTCGTCCATCATTGTCGCTATCGTTACCACCACCACGAAGCCTCTTTTACCTCTCGAATACTAACAGAACAATGGCGACTGAACACAGCCATGGACACGCTCGTGTCCCTAACACTCTTGAGTGGCTTGCCAAGACTAAGAGGGGCGATTACCTTGTTCAAGTAGCATGGCCTTTGTGCTGGGGTGAGGATCGCGTTGCTGCCGAAGATGAGAAGGTCAACTTGGTGTGAGTACAGCTTCAATTAAGCCGCAAGTATAGAGTTGTAAGCTGACCACCGCCAAGCTATCTCGTTGATGGAAATGCCTATTTCTTCACAGCTGTTGATGTCTCTCGCCGCTTGGAGTACTTGAATAGCACAAGAACAGTCATCGTTGGAATAGGCTATCCTCCAAGCAAATACGTGTATGACTTCCGTCGTGGTCCAGATCTCACCCCCAAATGCAACGAGTATGACATGCCTCTCGACAGACATGGGAAGCCTCGTACCGACATCTCATTCGGTGAAGCTGAAGAATTCCTTGACTGGATGAAGGCCGATGTGATGCCTTACGTCGAGGACAAGCTCTTCCCCAAAGCCAATCTTCACACCGGTCGCAAGGCCCTGTACGGCCATTCTTATGGCGGCATCTTCGCCCTCAACACCATGTTCACAGAACCCGAGCTATTTAACAGTTACTTAATCGGCAGTCCCGTCATCTGGTGGAACAAGGATTTTCTGATCCGTGAACCCGAGAAAACTTTCCTTGCACGCGACAAGCCTGTTGACCCTCCATTCTCGCTGGCGCTCACATGGGGCACTGGCAAGGGCGATCTGGTGAGGGAGCCTGAGGAGACGGATGAAGAGTGGTGGAAGCGACAGAACTGTGCGGAACATGACCAAATGAGGGAAGCCGCTCAGGCTATGGCGTCGCGATTGGAGAAGAGTCCAAGTGTTAAGAAGATTTGGACACGCGAGTTTGAAGGTGAGGATCATGGAAGTGTGGCTGTTACGGGTCTTCAGCAGAGTCTTATGCAATTCATTCTTGGAAAAATATAATGAATAGTTAAATAGAAATCAAAATAGAGAATTTGGAAGCGTACTCGTTGTTGTATAATCGTGGCGTTGCAATGTGCTGGTGAAAGACTGGGATGGGAATGCATCGGAGTACATTCAAGTTGAAGAGGTCAATTCAGCTTGGTCACCACGCAACAACATCACAAGAGCTGCGGCTATTACTCTGTACAAGAGTTGGTATTGAACATAAATCGGCAGGTCATACCGATTCTGAGGCCACATTTGTGGTCCTGTTGTTTTATTAGACTTGCATGAGTACTAAGCATGGAGTGTAACTATTCCCACATTTTGAGACAACAGATCCAAAAGCGCACTCAACAAATTAACTCTTTTGACATCAATTAAGCATCAATTGTACATCATTCAACATTACTACACCATAATTTTAGAATGCCATGGGTGTCGCCACATTCTGAGGCTGCCGAAGGCGAAAACTCCAACATCGTTTAGAAAACCGTGCCCTTGGTTTGCTTGATCTTCCTCAGATCGTAATCCTTGATCAAAAACAACGAAATAAGGGCAATAGCCATGATACCAGTTCCTGCCCCAAGCATTCTAGCTTGACCATACCCATATGCTTTCTGAATAGCAAGGCGCTCAGGACTGCCCATCTCATAAGCCAACTGGCTGTCAAGATCTCCGGCGATGAGAGCGGCATTCTCCTGGGCGGCAGCGGGAAGGTACTCGGACAGCTTCGCCTCGAAGGTGTTGGTCCAGATGGCAGCAGAGATGGTACCACCGACAGCGGCGCCAATATTTCCGGTAACACTCAGAGTTGCAAGAGCGGTAGCAACAAACTGATGCTCAACAGCAGCAAGGATACCAACCTGCATACACAGGATGAAGGTAGCACCGGCAATGGAGATGAAGACCTCACACATGACGAGGTAACCAATGGACTGGCCGGGCTGACGGAAATGAATCATGAGACCCTGAGCGAAGATGTACAGAGGAATGCCGACGCACAGGAGCCACTTGAAGCGGCCGGTCTTGTGCATGGCGTAACCAACAATGAAGAGAAGAACACCAGAGACGATCTCAAAGGTGTTGCTGACGTAACCAGCCTCAGAAGGAGGGAGGTTGTTGACGACCTGGAGGAACGAGGTGAAGTAACTGGCCCAGCAGTAGTAGGCGATCATGTAAATGAAGTCGAGGAGGCAAACACCAATGACGGTGCGGCTGGTGAGGAGGTCGAACCGGAGGAAGGGCTTGGGGGCGACGAAGCGCTCGTAGGCGCCGAAGATGCATAGAAGGACGACACCGAGGACGATCATCGCAATGATGTATGGTGTGTTCCACCCTTGAGGGGCCATGCTGGCAATAGAGAAGGGAAGGAGGAAGATGACGAGACCAGCAGCGAAAAGGAACGCACCGGCAGCTGCGACAATTAGCACGCACCCTGAGTATTGAATGAGGACTTCACTTACCATCAAACTCGACGAGACCCCACTTGATGCTCTCCATGAGCGACCGGCCGCTGGACTCCCGAGCCAGAATGCCCTGCTTCTTAGCCTTTCGAAGGTTGTATCTCAAGAGAGCGTAGAGAGGCGCGGCGACGACAGGGAGGACAATGGAGAAGGTTCCGAAGCCCCATCGCCACTGGTCACCGTTGAGGAGGAAAGCCTCAGCAGACTTGGGGCCGGCGAAGGCGGTGATCATGTAAGGAGACGAAGTGAAGGCATATGCGAGACCTCGGTTCTTGAGCTGTGTCGAATCGGCCGTGATAACATCGATGCTGTAGGTCAGACCGGACCAGCCAACCTGCCAGAAGACCTGAGGGGGATTAGCAATTGAAGAGTGTCGCGGATGGAAGCCAATGACTTACATAGGCAGCGCAATAGGTAGGGAGGTTGTGGCTGGCAGCCATCATGATCATGCCAATAGTGGCGAAGAGAACCATGAGGAGGAAACCCTCAGCACGACCCCAAAGATCGAGAATCTTGGACAGAGGGATATAGACGGCGGCAGTCATACAGTTGGCGACAACGCCGATTACAGGAATGAGAGAGTGAGACTCCCATTCACTGCTGGCATAAGGGAGCAGAGTGTTGTTGATCTGACCCTGGAAACCGTTGGTGAGGTAGATCAACCACATGCTACAAGAGTGTCAGCCAAGATCTTCAATTTCCACCAGACGAACATACAAGATGAAGACTCCAACGAGGGCCTTCTTGCTCCAAGCCAATGTGGTGGCCTCGACGGTCTGAACACCATGCTGCGCGTTTTCAGTAACGGCATCGCTGCTGCTTCCATCATCAGGGAAGACGCCAGCTTCCTGGTCCTTCTCATTGACAGAGGCAGTAACAGTCACAGGCTCTTCAGCCACATTGCCCTTGCTGGGGCGGAACTTGTCAAGAACGCCCATGGTGATCTTTGACTTGGGGTATCAATTAAGCTTAAGCTTGGGAAGACAATAAGGAGAAAAGGGAAACTTAAACGGGAACAGCAGAAGGTTATACATAAACAAATGGAGCAAATAAAATAAAGAAGAGGTCCTTCAGGCCAGGGTGCGTTCTAACTAGACTGGATTCAACACCATCCTTCAGCTCAGGACCCATACAAACTCCATCAGATAAGATCAGGTCTGGTGGCCAAAGGACAGACTATTGGATCCACCGAGATCGGCTACATTAGGGAAATAAACCGACTGAGTCTGAACCAACACAGGAAGTTGAAGGCGAGGAGCAGGAACAAGCACAATGACTGGAGATTTCGGGACGCGAGGGTTCCAGCGGGCTGCAGCCACTTTGTTTAGTACAGGCCTCGAACGCCGAGTAGCCGGTTTGTGAGTGGAGATGGCGTGGGCAAAAGAGCGCCAGAGGAAGCATGGACAAGGGACATTCACGAGACAAAAGAGATTTCCATTATCTAATCTGATTGATCGATTAGATCGTGTGATGGTTGCGCAGTTTTTTTACTTCCTCGGGCGCAATTGCCTCCTGCTGGTCTGTTCATGGACGGGTAGTGGGATAGAGATGAATGATGGATGCATTTCGCATCAGATCAAATGCACGTCAGGGATCTTTTCACTGATTGATGGAATGATCAAGGCGACTCACTGCAACCTCCGCTTTTGCAGCGGGTCTGTCTGTACAGTAAAGCCAGGAGAGCTTCCGCGCTTTCGCTCATCGTATCCTCATCTCATCCTTTGCCTTTTGCATCCAATTTTTATGGCAGACTACTGCGTGATCTTGGCATCCTGAGACAAGGGTCTTCTTCATCAGGCGATTCTTGTACATAAACCTCAACCAACACGTCGGAACCCAAGAAAAACCCTGCATCGTAGCTGGCGACGTTCCGACCTTGGCACGCTAAGAAAACCACTTACATTCTTCAACTCCACCAGTAGAAATTGTCCACCTCGACAAAACATCAATAACGCCTCCATCGTAAATTGCTCGGTCGACGGTAACCCTACGAGCCATAACCCTTTGTGGTCAAGAGGATTCATGCTGGGCTCCCTCGTGTAATGACAGCCAGCGGACAAGACGCCACAAGAGGCCAAGTTTCTTCACCAGGGGTCCCGTTCAGCCGCTCAAGCCGCACCGTCGGCTTGTGGGAGAGGTCACTCCACCAGGCTTGCGAGACTCACCTAACGCGAGGACCCTTGGAGCTATGCATTCTTTATTACTCGGACAGTGATGCAAGCCTCCGGAGGCGACACACGTTCCCGCTTAAACAAGCTTAAATGACGGAGGTGCAAGCGGCACATTTTCGTCCAATTTTCGCAAGATCATTTAGACTAACAATGGGAACGAAGACGAGAAGCCATATCGAGCCAAGGGTCCTCTTACGCTAATCCTGTTTTACCGGCGGCTGCTTCTGCGCTTCCCCGATTGCGCTGAGGGCAAACCATGGGCCTTTGAGATCATCCAGTTGGACTGGCAAGGGCATTGAGCTCCAGCGCTTTTCTGGGACACAAGCAGCCCAGTGGAGTGTACTCGAGATTGTGGCAAGATCAACGGACTGTGATCTTCAAGCGACATGCAGTCTTTCGTCTGTTGTTGATGTTGGTGATCGAAGAGATTGACAATGCATCACTACCTTGGCAAAACGTGCGAAGGATCCGTCCATCCATTCCTGATCGGCAAGATCGGATCACTGCTTGGCTGCCGCCTTGGCAGAATTATTCCCGTTCTGACCTGTGAATTGCTTCGAGCTTATGCACTATGGTCTTGGGTCGCTGCCAAGAGGATGTATGTATGCATCGATGTTATTGTGATTGATCAATTATGTACAAAAGTCGCTATCATTATTTACTCATCCCCAACTATGAGAACTTCCCATCCACCAATTTTTAAAGACGTTGCTTCATTATTTACAGCTTAGGCTCAAAGCCAAATGTCGTGCCTGCGATGCGAGGCTTACCCTGGTTGAAGGGGCAGATCTGGAAGAAGCGCTCGCGGGAAACCTTGACCATGTTGGATCGCTTGTGAGGCAGATCCATCCACTTGTCCTGGTGAAGACCAAAGATCATCTCATACTTGAGCACATTCTCGCTTGACAGGCGAGGCTCACCAACAACGTTCTCAGTGCGGTGGTCGTCAAGGAACTCATAGTGAATGACACTAGGCCACCAAGCCAAGACGCGATACTGTCCTCGGAACTTGTCGTTACCGACGAGTGAGTGTCTACCGCGATCAAAGTCGAGCGAGGCGTAGTGCTGGCCCATCTTGTCCTCCTTGGCCCAGTACAGCTCAAAGTAGGCGAATGGGATGTCGTTGAAGTATCCGAGGACGGCGAATTGATGGGGGTCCTCGTGGATGTTCTTGAGATAAGTGCGGTGCTCGTCAAGAGTACCAGTCTCCATCCAGCCTGCTGCCACACGAGGGTCGTTCTGCCATGTGTTGAACAGACCCAAGTGCTCGGGGTTCTCGTAGTCGAGGGCGACGAGGTTGAAGTGCTCATCAAGTGATGGGATGTAGCGGCTGTAGAAGCAGCTACCAGCAGCAGGCTTGGGTGTTCTGCGAGGGTGGCGCAGAAGAGTGACGTCGGAAGTAGGTGTCATCACGTACTCAAGATGAGGCACGACGTTGGCGGAGTTCCAGGTAGGAAGCCAGATAGGCTGCTGGCCCAATGGTGAAGCACATCCTTGCCAGAAGGCGCTTCGCAGGAGGAGCACCTCAACACCTGTGCTGGGCGCAGTCTCAACGCCCTTGGGAGGCTGAGGCATGTTGATAGCCACCATGGAGAGGACAAGAGCCTTCTCCAGCTCTTCAGCACCAGGGCCTTCGAGACGGAAACGGAATTGCTCTACATCAAAAGTGTACGCGAAGAAAGTGTAGAGGAACATCCAGGCCTGGGCGAGCGTAGGAGTCTCCTTCTCCCAGCTCAACGACCACACAGGACTTCGTCGCGCGCGCGCATACTCGCGGTTATCAGAATGGGGGATCTTATCAGACTCTGCAACTGGGATACTGGAGAAAACCAAGTCATCGCCGTGGAGAACCTTGGGGAAAGGCTTGCCCTCCTTCACGGAGTCATCTTTGCGCAGACGAAACGACTGCTTTCCCTCAGCGGTGCGCTCGAGATAGTATGTCGTAAGATAAGGCTCAGGCAGCCTAATCTTGATTGGAGACTTTTGCTGGAATGGTTCTGAAGACATATTGGGTGATTTGACTGTTGGCTGTGTGACTGCTGCTAAGCATTGGATCTTTCACATCTCCAGATTTTTATCTTCATTTATTTATACCCCTACTGGACCAATCTCCGTATCAGGCCCAATCAGATCAGATAAGATCCTGTGCATCGACGGTCTACCAGAGACGGTAAATTTGCCCGATGCCTACCGTGGTAGAAGAAGCCGCGGGACAGTTGCCGCTCTACGTAGGGGAGTCTCTGTATTGTAACATGAAGCTTCCATCCATGGATGAATGTCTGCATCCTTGAATGGATGCCCGGTTTGTGCCGATTACCCGCTTGCTCCAGTGGTGGTGCCACTGGAACTGCGCTAAAAGTTGACCGAAGTGGGCGAGTTGTGCGCTAATTAAGGCACCGCCAGGAGGTTGTGGGCTCTGGGATTTCTCTTGGGCTCCACCTCTTCTGGCTGCACCTTGATTCATGGATGGAATGAAGCTCGAGACCATGAGAGGTTGAACCAGACTCATTGCGACGGTGTTCAGAGTCAATAATGGAATACTGGAGCTTCAGCGCCATACTCAAAGTTGAGATTTAGGTATGGGACTATCGCAATGACCCGTTCTGCGTCAGAGGCGCTGTGGCAATGGAGCCCGCCAAGTTATGCATCATTCTTAAATTCCAGGTTGTTTTGGTGGCTGCTCTTGGTGACATGCACGCGACACCTTGGCTTCCACCAGTGTAGAAATGGCGCTGCTCTGCTGGTTTCCTTTGCATCTGATAAGATTAGATTGATATGGGTAGCTGGTTTCAACTGCCTGATGGGCAATGGTGTCATAGCAAACGCCTTCAGGCGAAGGCTTAGGGTAAGTTTCACATGGCGATGTTGGCACAAAGACCTTTCGTTTGTTAACGCGACCTGGTCGAGATGGAGCGAACTAAAAACTGTGCGTAGTATTTACGAGAAAGGCTCAAGCCATAATATAATTCTCAAGGTCTATCTGATGTAGCTGAGTGCAATAAGATACCTGTTTGTACAATGGTCGCCGACAACAAAACATCTCCCAGGTACTCCCGCGCCTTGATTCACTTCACACTCTATTTTAATGCCTGACCATCTCAGTCTAGGAAAAGGGATATTGGCATTGCTTTAGTCGCGATCTCGCGGGTGATCAGCCATTTAGTGAAGCCTTCGCAATCGTGTTTTCGACCCCATCACAACGCGCCCAGCAGAACAGAATCAGCGTGTTTGAGGCTCACGAAGCGCAAACTACAGAGGCACCAGAAATAATTACTGATTACGCGTAAATGGATGCGATCTCATCTCGAGCCGTCAAATTGACACAGTTCTGTGGATTGGTACAGACGAGAAGCTTGCTTTCCATACTGCGACGCGTACAAATCTACCGAACCTAGCTTTGGCAGCTGTATCGCCAATGTTGACTATTGGACTACGTTGTGAACAACTAAATGAGCGCTTCTCACCAGTCTGCTATGATTTATGTACTGTGGGCAATGCGATTGTTCAGGTACAGCATGGCAGGGAACTGGCGTTCCTCGTGACGAGCTGCGACAGCTTGACGCGTCGCACCAACGGCGAGGAGCTGGATGGTCTTCAATTTGGGTCTCAGGTATCTGAGTATTTGCGTCAGCGCCAATTGACAGCACAAGTTTTCCTGCGGCGAGGCGCGACGAGCCAACTTTACTATCTACTTGTGCAGCATAAAGGGCATGGCGACGGACGCGCATTCTTGTCTGAGGTTTTGCAAGCCGATCCAGAATGCCCAGAAACACGTCGTGCCCGGCAAAGTACCAAGTAGGTAGGTACAGCGCACCCAACCCAGTTCAAGTCACCCGTGTCTGGGATATACCACTTGGCGCCTTCTGGACTAATCACTCAATGGACAGCGACTTTTTGCGCTCTTGCCTGTTCAGATGGCAGCATTTCGTGTTCGGGAGGATGGAGAAGCGCGGGCGCGGTCGAGGGGTTGGTTCAACTACCGGTAGTACCGGGAAATGCGTATTAGCCAAGTCCAAAGCAAGCCACCAAACCGACCTGCATCAACAGCAGAATGTGAGATCATTTGAAGCGTAGAAGTAGTCACTGTCATCGCTCTATGCGACCATGTTCGAAGAGCTTGGTCGTTACAAACCACGGTCCTGCCGGACAAGCAAATGAATCTCTGATGGCCAGCCTTTCTCAACTCACTCGCTGATCCTCTCCAAGCTCCCAAGTTGGGCGTCATAGCTTTCGTGAAAAATTCTGCTGGATCCAGTCTGATGGACCCCGATCTCGGTGCTGCGTTAGCATCATGCACGATCATCAAATGTATGTATTGCCTCGTGCATGTGATGCAATGGATCCTCGTTATCAGATGTGATTGATTAGATTCTTCAAACGGTTCATTCCGTAGCTTCCACGCCAAAAACGACCGGGCCATGTGCGTGCTGAGGGGTGTGTCGGAGATCAACCAGCCAGGGAACTCTAACACCGGCTTGGGTTGCATCGCGCCGGTTTTTATCTGATCGGAACAAATTCTCACAATGATGTTGACCATTGAGATCCCTCGGCTTCATCAGATAAACCGCGTAAGAAAAGATCCTTCGTCGGATGCATTTCGTTGGAGCACATAAACGATTCGTGTGACAAACTCTCTCAGCGCTGTATCCCACTATTCTTCAGCGACTCATTCACTATGGCACAGCACACCTTCAACAAACAGCCACCACCACAAAATTATGGCATCGTTTCATTCCCAGCAGATCACGTTATGCTCGTGGTCTTTAACAGACCAAATGCTCTCAATGCGATGACCAGCGACGCAGAATATGAGCTCGAAGCTTTGTGGGAATGGTATGACAATGAGCCCTCCCTACGATGCGCCATCGTGACAGGCGCTGGACGAGCATTCTGCGCAGGCATGGACCTCAAGGAATGGAACCAGATCAATCAGCGCAAAAGAGATGGCATACCCGAGAAGCGACCGATGGACCCGCCTTTGACGGGATTTGGCGGCCTCTCGCGCAGGAGCGGAAAGAAGCCCATCATCGCTGCAGTTAATGGCTTGGCTATGGGAGGCGGTTTCGAGATGATCGCAAACCTCGACCTCATCGTCGCTGCAAAGAGCGCTGTGTTTGCCCTACCCGAGGCCAAGATTGGTGTCGTCGCTAATGCAGGCTCCCTGCCGAGACTAGCCAGGACCATTGGGCGACACAGAGCGACGGAGATGGCTCTAACGGGACGCAGTATCAGCGCTGCAGAAGCCCGCGAGTTTGGCATCCTCAATGCCATCACTGAAGATGCCCCAGCGGATAGCGACGTGCTGGAGCGGCCAGTGGTGAAAAAGGCCCTCGAGTACGCGGCTGCCATCATCAGCAACAGCCCCGACAGTGTGATTGTGTCTCGGGCGGGTATCCTTGCAGGCTGGGAACATGGGAGCGCCGAGAATGCGGTGCGGGTGCATCGTCAGACATGGGACGCTGTCATGGCGGATGGACACAACTTCCATGAGGGCGTGCAGGCCTTTGTGGAGAAGAGGAGTCCGAGATGGGTGGACAGCAAGCTGTAGACTAATGGATGCAGTAATTGTCAGTACTACGGCTGTTGAGGCATTTTCTCTCTTTTCGTGTCATTTATGTACCTCCTTGCACTTATGTCATTCGATTGAAGCTAGCAATGTAAAGCATCCATGGTAAAATGCACCCGGCATTTCGAGAAAAAAGAGCTCTTCTCCTGGTGGCTTTTTTTGGTGTGACGCCATTTTTTGTTAGGGTCCCGATCCTTGTTAATCAGATCAGATAATGGACTTATCAATCACCCCACCAGAAAAGTTCGCCTCGGCTTCATCTCCGTTATTCTTCGCATCGCGACCCCACCAGCAAGTCGATTATTACTACTTGCCGTATAGTAAAGGACGGAATAAAACCCTGCTTCCTTGGGCTGCCATGGCGCAGCGCAGTGGAGGCCTGAAGAGGCTGCAAGTCGACAACTTGAGCGAACAACAAAGTGACAATGTCAGGGTCGCTTTGCAGCTGTCGGACGATTAACTGCACGAACAAAGAAGGTGGATGATCCTTTTACCGGTGACCTGGGCATGTCTCACACCCATGTTTTGCACTGCAAGCCGTTTGATGCGGACGTTGGTCCCTTCCACGCAGAAGGAAGCAGCCTCATTCACCTTCCCAAGTTCGATGCCGAAGCCGCCCACCACGTCTCCCAACTTCTTAAAGTCCACACTAGTCTCATCCTGTGATGGAGCCTCTTCCAACGGTATGCCAGGATCCTTCTTCAATTGCCTCGTCTCGCTAACCCAGTCGCGCATAGCTCCATCTTTGCGTGGGTCATCCACCATCATCTCCATCTCCTCACGTCCTGTACCTCGATTCACGCCCGGCTTAGCGTGCCGTGATCAGCAAATGGAAGGCGACAAAAGCTCCGAAATGGACACCCTCCGAAGTCGCCCTCGATGATGATGCCCTGGAGATGGGACCCTGAAACGAAAACGGCACTCTCGATACCTGGTGTGGAAGGCTTCAAAGGTACCGTCCCAGTCCTTGCATTGCCCGCGCCGGCCAGAACAGACCCCACATGCGCTTTATACAGGGCAAGAGGGAGAAAAAGCTCTCTTTCGATACGTAATGAGGTTCCTGCATGTGAAGCTGGGTGGAAGTCTACAATAAAATAGTGGAGGTGTTCATGTGAAGCCTCGACAGGTACGGACGCACATTTGCATCTGCAGCCTCATCATACTTGACTGCAAATAGCAAAATATTGCCCAGACTCCCGAACTCTTGGGGCAATACCTCATGCCACAGAAGCCGACCATCTTGAAAGAGAGATAGGAATCACAATGACAGAGCTTCAATCACCGGAGAAGCCCCAGGCAAAGGGTGTCCGTTATGACGTACCCGTTCTGCGCAAACACCAGGGAGAAGATAGTAACGAGCTTGAGATCCTACTATTAGCGTGGTCGCTCCTTCTGTATCGACATAACCACGGGAACCATGTCGAGTTCTCATGGGGATTGAGCGAGATCGGGTCTCCTACATGTCGCACTTTCACACTCAACACAGCCAAGCTGCAATGGGAGGGCAGCAACTCTGTCGCATCAGAGCTAGAAGTGTTCAGAACGCATTTACAACAGCAGCTACAATCTCAAGGTCCGGTCAAGACAGAGGGCTGCAGGTTCTTCTTCAATGATGAGGCTGCGCCCGGTGACTTGGTCAATGACACTGCCGAGGATGGTGATATTTCCGTAAACTGGGTATGTTTCTCATCGAACTACCAATTCCTCACCAACTAACGGACTGTGTGCTACAGGGAAATGTCCAAATACAAGCGACACTCGAAGACGATACTCTCTGCCTCCGACCGACATGGCGCGAACCCCTCGGTGCAGAATTTCTCGCGAACCACTTCGCCCAAGCACTTGTCGAAGTCCTCAACACAACTCTCGACAGCTCCGACTCAACAATACAATCTGTTCTTCCGCTCGGCGAGCTAGATAAGTCCGTGATATGGAACTGGAACAAAGACCTTCCCCCGCCAGTGCCGATGTGCATCCACACCTTGATCTCCGAGCAGGTGAGATGGCGACCCGATGCGCAAGCCATTTGCTCATGGGATGGCGACCTTACATACGCGGAGATGGATAAGTTTTCGACGCTTCTTGCGCAGAATCTTATTGATCTCGGCGTTAAGAATGGCGATATCGTTCCGCTGTGCTTTGAGAAGTCTAGATGGACGACAGTGGGTGTCATGGGTGTTATCAAGGCGGGTGCGGCATTCGTGCTCATGGACCCGAGCCAGCCTATTCAGCGACGCCAGGTTATGGCGCAGCAAGTCAAAGCGACACATATTCTCACCTCGAGAGACCAAGCGAAATACGCATCCGAGATCGCGCCCGAGACGAAGCATGTCATCGTCGACATGGAGTCCATTGACTTCCTCGACAAGACCATCGAAGATCCCCTCAGAAAACTACCCGAAGTGCCACCCGAGTCTCTTCTGTACATCATATTCACATCTGGAAGTACCGGAACGCCCAAGGGAGTCATGCTCTCCCACGAAACATATACCGCCAGCGCGCTCGCCCGAAGTACAGGTATTGGTTACTCCAGTACGTCGCGATCGCTCGACTTTACCTCATACGCCTTCGACGTCAGTATTGATAGTATTCTATGCACTCTTATTCGCGGTGGATGTCTCTGCATTCCCACAGACATGGATCGTGTAAATGATCTGAGCGGCGCGATCCGTCGCCTCAAAGTCAACATGGTCAACATCACACCCTCGGTCGCACGAATCCTAGACCCCGACATTATCCCCTCATTGAACAGTCTTGGCATCGGTGGTGAGGCTTGTTCAGCTGGTGACATTGCGATTTGGGGTCAGCATACACGAATTGTCATTGGGTATGGTCCAGCTGAATGCACGATCGGATGTACTGTCAACCCCAGTGCAGCAGGCAAGCCGTACGTCAGTATTGGTCCTGGTACTGGCGCATGCATTTGGCTCGTTGACCCTGACGACCACAACAAGCTTGTTCCAGTGGGCGCAGTTGGTGAGTTGCTCGTCGAGGGCCCTCTCGTTGGTCAAGGATACTTGGGTGATCCTGTAAAGACAAATGAGGCTTTCATCCATGATCCCGAATTCCTCCTCGCGGGCGCGGGCGGTATCCCTGGGCGACGAGGTCGTCTTTACAAGACAGGCGACTTGGTTCGATACGATCCCGATGGAGAGAAAGGCTTCATCTTTGTCGGCCGCAAGGATACTCAGATCAAGCTTCGCGGACAGCGTGTGGAGCTGGGCGAGATTGAACATCACATTAAGAACCTGCTTCCCTCAGGCGCCGAAGTTGTCGCTGAGATTATCGCGCCACGGAACCAGAGCAAAGAGTCGATGCTGGTCGCTTTCATCGCGGATCGTGAAGCCAAGGATGATGAGGATGCACGCCCGATTGACTACGCGCCTCGTTTCCGCGATGCTCTCGAGTCGCTGAACGACAAGCTGTCCAAGGTTGTCCCTGTGTACATGGTTCCTACACAATACATTACTCTCTCCAAGATCCCGTATCTTGTATCTGGCAAGATTGACCGCAAGTCGCTGCGTGCCCTTGGCGCCGAGATCTCCGCCAACATGCAAGCTTCCGCAGCTGCAAATGAGAGCTCCGAGATTCGCGAACCAGAATCTGAATCTGAGTTGTTCCTGCGCGACTCATGGTGTCGCCTTCTCGGCCTCGAGTCCAAGCAAGTCAGCACGACGCACAACTTCTTCACGTCAGGCGGCGACTCAGTCCTCGCCATGAAGCTTGTGCCAATTGTGCGAGACTGGGGTTACACGCTCTCCGTCGCCGACATCTTCAACTACCCTGTCCTTTCCGACATGGCCAAGTCTATGCAGAAGGGCGACAACAGCAAGGGCGTCGACATGCAGATTCCTGAGTTCTCGCTCCTCAAGGATGGTATGGACCGTGATGCTCTGCGTGCTGAGGCTGCTGAGCAATCTGGGTGTGATGTCAGCGCAATTGAGGACATTTACCCTTGCGCGCCTATGCAGGAGATTCACATGGCGTTCTATACGCGATCGAAAGAGAACTATGTTGCGCAGCGCATCGCCGACATTCCTTCTTCCAGCTCAATTGAGAAGCTGAAGTCAGCTTGGAATGTTGTGTACAAAGAAAGTCCAATCCTTCGAACGCGCATCGTCGAGTTCAAGCAACATGGCTTCATGCAGGTCGTTGTCAACGAGTCTCTCGAATGGAGGGATGTAGACTCCAGCTTAGAAGACTTCCTGGAAGAGGACAAGAAGGAGCCCATGTCGCCTGGCGCGCATTTGTCTCGCTTTGTCATCGTCACCGACAAGGCTCTTGACAAGCGCTACTTCGTGTGGACAGCTCACCACGCTATCTACGATGGATGGTCGACGGATCTTATTGTTGAGCATGCGCGCGCTGCATACAAGGGCGAAGAAGTTTCTCGACCTGCTCAATTCAAGCACTTTATTCGATACCTCGCCGAAGACTCACGCGAGTCCAGCAAGGATTATTGGAAGACACAGCTTGCAGGTGCTACAGGACCTCAGTTCCCATCTCTGCCGTCGCGATCTTATATTCCCGACCCTACTTCTCTGACTGAGCGCTTCATCAAGCTTGACAAGGCTGCCAAGTCAGACATCACCATTGCTACTGTCATTCGCGCCTCTTGGGCTCTGCTTGCGTCTCAGTACTCTATGAGCGACGATGTTGTCTTTGGCGAGACCTTCATGGGTCGCACCATTCCTCTTCCTGGCGCCGAGTTGATTGAAGGCCCTATTCTTGCTACAGTACCTGTCCGCATCCGCCTTGATCGCACCACCACGGTACAGGACTTTCTTCGAGCTGTTCAAGAACAAAGCGTCGTCCGCGCTGCGCACGAGCATCTTGGTATTCAACACATCCGACGACTCAGCGAAGACGCTCAGATTGCTTGCGAGGTCACCATGGGCCTTGTTGTCCAGCCTCAAGACCCGGATCCAATTGAGAATGAGAGTGACGCGCTTCCATCATTCCGTGGTGGTGATGCCGCTCTCGAAGCTCTGCACTTCAACTCATACCCTCTCATGCTGGCTGTGTCGATGCAAAAGACAGGTTTCCGTCTTTTGGCAAGCTTCGACTCAGCCCTCTTGAGTCCCGTTCAGGTCGAGCGCGTCCTGTCACAGTTTGAGGTGGCGATTAACCAGTTGCGTGGAGATATGTCACGTTCGTTGAATGAGCTCACATGCCTGAGTGATGAGGAGCTTGGCCAGATTTGGGAGACGAACAAGAACGCGCCAGTCTCACCTAAGGAGATCTCTAGGTTCTTGTCAACTGGCGACAATTACCCCACCACTCAATATGTTGCCTGGGTAGTTCAGCCCGGCAACGAGAGACTTCTTATGCCAATTGGAAGCACTGGAGAACTTCTTCTGGAAGGCGTCGCAGCTGGTGATGAAGCCGATGTCATGGACACGCCCGACTGGCTCAAACAGGGCGCTATGGGCTACCCAGGTCGACAGGGCAAACTCTTCCGCACTGGCGACCTTGTCAAATATGCCGATGACATGAGCTTGATCTTTGTCGGTCGTAAAGACGCCATGGCTAGCGTTGATGGCCGGGTAGTTGACCTCAACGCTACCAACCTGGAGCTCAGGCGCCTTCTTCCCGGTAATGTTCAGGCCGTTAGCAGGCTCGTGGTTCCCAGGGGCTCGAGCAGCCAGACGCCTGTCGTTATCGCATTCATCAAAGAGACTCCCCTCAAGGACGCTCAATTGCTCAAGATTGATATCGAACCTGGCGATGTTTCCCTACCCTTGTCGCCAGCTCTTTCGGTGGAGCTTGCGACCGCCATTATCGGCCTCAATAAGGCTCTGGTTGAGACTCTCCCACCCTACGCAATCCCTTCAATCTGCGTTCCTTTGGGCGACTCAGCAAACATCGAACAGCTCGACACTGTAGCCGATAATGTTACCTTGTCTCTCGTTGTTGAGCTACGTAAGGCTTTCGCGTCTCTCAAGAAGACCATTGCAGACGCCACTGTCTTGACCACAAAGGAGCGCGTTCTTCGTGCCTCGTGGTCCAAGTTCCTCGGCATTGAAGAGGAGAAACTCTCACTTGATGACAACTTCTTCCGCCTAGGTGGTGACTCCATTGTGGCTATGCGCATGGTATCAGCTCTGCGACAAGAAGGCTACCGCCTGTCTGTCGCGAGCATCTTCCAAAACATGCAGCTTCGGGGCATGGCTAACTCACTGGTTGAGGTGTCGACAGAGAGCGACGAGACAGCCAAGAAGTACACAGCCTTTTCATTGCTGGGAATGAAGGATGTCGATAGCTTCTTGGCCCAAACTATCCAGCCTCAATTGGAAGACTCGAGATGGAAGATTCAGGATGTTCTGCCTGCCACTGGACCTCAAACTGGCGACGTCAAGCAATCGGTGTACGCGCCGCGAAGCTCCATTCAATACAACATGCTCTACCTCGACCTGTCAATTGACACCACCTGCCTGGTCGATAGCTTCCAGTACCTTGTTTCGCAGCATGCTATTCTTCGAACAGTGTTTGTTCAAAATGAAGGACAAACTCTGCAAGTCATACTCGATGACCTGAAGGTTCCCGTAACCGAGACAAATGTTGACGGCTCAATTGATGCCGCCGCCAAGCAGCTTGCTGAAGCGGATGCCAACAACAGCACTGATCTTGCATTTGGCTCCTCTTTCATCCGACTTTTCGTCCTCCGTGGCGAGAAGGAGAACGCATTCATGATCCGAATCTCTCACGCTCAATACGACGGTGTGTCTCTGCCAGAGCTCCTCCGTCAACTAGAACTTCGATACCGAGGTCTAGAAGTCCCTTCCTCAGAGCCTTTCCAGACCTACATCCAGCACCTCTCCAGTGTCAAGCCCCAGAACGTCGAGTACTGGCGCAAGACCCTCCAAGGTTCTTCGCACATCGAGATTGCTCCTGCCGCGGACCCTCAGCAGAAGACCGCTTTCATGACAAGAGATGTGGACATCTCTGGAGCCTCGCCCGACACCACCCATGCAATGCTACTGACTGCAGGTTGGGCCAAGGTCTTGTCTCAGCATCTCAATGTGTCAGATGTTACCTTTGGCGGAATTGTATCCGGTCGCGACGTCGGCGTCGCTGGTATTGACACCATCATGGGCCCTTGCTACCAGTACCAGCCTGTCCGTGTCAAGTTCGAGCCCAACCTGACAGCATCGCAACTTGTGGACTCTGTACGAAGTCAATCCCTCGAGGGTAGTCAGCGCGCCACTCTCAGCTTCCAAGAAGTCCTCAAGGAATGCACGGGTTGGCCTGCGGACACTCCTTTCTACGGGTCTTTCACGAACCACCTCAACAAAGAGTTCTTCGACTCAATTCCCTTTGCTGGAACAAAGTGTCGCGTAGATTACTCCATTCCTCACCCCGAGCCTGCGACACCGCCTCGCGTTGTGTCATTTGTGGAGAATGGTAGAACGCAGATCGGTATTGAGGCTGACGAGGAGCGACGCGAGTTTTGGGAGGCGCGATTGGAGGAGTTGGCCCGCGCTGTTGAGAGCTTCATCAAGAACCCCGAAGCGCCGATCTAAAATTTTACTTGTCGCTATTTATTTACGAATTGACGGGCGTTATTAATTGTTCAAAAATTTATCTTTATTTAATCCTGCTATTGCCTTGTGATTGTCGCTCTGTGGCTTACATTTTCGCAGCCACTACATTTACAGCTCGTCCGAGACAGGCTCGTCGTCCTCTCGCTGGAAGCCACATCCCGTTCTATCTTTGACCAGATCGGATGGCTTGAGCTCGACCAAATGTCCGTTGTCGAGATAATCCTTCACATTGATACCATTTCCAAGGAAGAATTGAACACCGAAGCCTGGCTGGCCGAACCAGGGCCTGATAGGGCCGGCTTGAACAGTGAACATCCTGGTCACGTTGTAGACGTGGTAGTTGTTTGGGAACTCCTTGTTGATATCGTTATCGAGGTTCTGAGGATGGAGGGCGCGCTGCGCGAATGGAGCGGTAGCAGGGGAGATATAGCGGCCTACACATATTCGTCAGATCTTGTCAATTGCAGAGCACCATGCTTACTTACCAGTGTTGTAGCCAAAACGGTCAACGAGTGTACCGGGCATCAAGTCTATGTTCGACTTGACAGGAAGCTTCTCCTCATCAAGGTGAAAGCCATACTTCTCAGGATAGATCCATCCTGCCTCGCGACCGTCGGGTCCCTGTGTGGAGTTGTACCACTTGCCGAGGAAGTCGTTGGGGGAGAGTCCTCCGAAACGGTCGTAGCCAGTGACAAAGGTTCCAAGGGGAAGCTTGGTGGGAAGTCGGCTAGGACCAAGACGCTTGTCACCGCAGATATAATCGCTGGCGAGTGACTTGTTGTATCGGACGTTGTCACCGGAGCAGTTGCAGCTTCCTTCTTGGATTGCTGGAGCTTTGGCGAGGTAATGGTCCTCGGGAAGGTAAATGGCCAGAGCACTGGTCGCAAGGGACGAGATGAAGACGGACTTGAACAACATGATGACGGTTCTGCTGAACGAAAACGAAGTACAGCCGACTTCACCAACGCTCGTCCGTACGGGAGACTTTCCTTTCTTATAGCTTGGCCAAGCACATGGGCAATGCACCATTACGCATACTGCTCATAACACATGCATTTTCAGCCCTTGCCCAGCATCTCAATTGCCAGGAATACTCCCTGATTTGTCTTAACCAAGCAGACTAAAGCATGAAGATCGCTCAGCCGTGTCTCAATTGCCCTTGATCCCCGCACGGGATGAGGCCCGTCACCGCACTTGAGGTCCGATCCGTCGTTAGCTGCGGCAACCATCAAGACATCAGCTCTGGAATTCTCATCGCGCATCAATAGTTTCGCGTCGCTGAGAATATCATCCACCAATGTCTCACACTGCTATTTCTTACTGGTCACTACCCCTGCTTCTCCCAGAGAACTATTGAGACAAGCCTAGCTTCATTGGACCGTGTGGCTGGCTGAAAGGCCAAAGCGGCTGGAGTTCCAGTCAGGAATTGCCGCCATTGGCACATTTCCTTGTGGATGTTTTTGATCTTCGCAACGAATGCTGCTCATCACTAATGCTGAGTTTCAATGGGAATGTGACGATGGCTTAAGATCTCGGAGACACGGTCGAAAAACCGCCTATAGCAAGGGGGAGGTCGCAAGCCTTTTCGCGCTATTCGCATCGGAATGAGATCACAGATCAGCATGTGAGTGTGAGGCAGCTTGCAGGTACCTGGAGTAGGGATATCCTCTTCATCCTCTAGAGGGTATTGCATCGGACCACGGCACAATGGTTCGAGAGCAGGTCGGGTTGATGACAAGGTTGATAATAAACTTAAGAAAGCATATATACATCGAGAATTCCATGCAATGGGTGGGTCTTGCGACACCGAAGATACGCCTATTGAGCGTCAAGTTGGCCTCTTTGCTCTTTGTCATCTTTCGGTTCGTCGGAGTCAATCTTGCTTTCCGAGATCTTGAGGAAGAAAATGACAAATAAAACGCTCAAAGCTATTGTATGGTCTATTTTATAGGGATAAGTTCGAAAGGATCTTGCCATCTGGCATTTGATAGACGAAAGTTCAGCGCCAGAACAGGCATTTGGTGCCTATAAAAACTCTACGCCATGAGAGCTGGCCAGATATTTATTACACTTTGCAGGCTTTTTCGAGCGTATGACTACGTGAAGTATCAGTAGACTGTGGCATCACGACTGATTGCATGGGGCTTCAGATAAACTTTTGGTTTGGTCGTCGGAACTATCATCCAATGCTTGATGGGTCACTTGGGGCATTTTCTTCCTCATTATGTGTGCCTTGCTACTGATACCTGCATTCCACTTTCAGCGCCAAGGTTGTATTAAATTAAAGATAAACCGCGCGCGGGTGAGGGGACTGGCTTCGAAATGGCTCCGGACGCTCACCGAACTGAGATTAAGGCACTAACAATTGACATATTTGATGTGCACATGCATTTGCCATGACTCTTCAAATGTGTGATTCTTTCGATCGTTGACTCAGCTGACATCATATTGAGTGAGAGAGAGATTGTGTTTCCTTTCAGTATTAAGCAGCGTGCTTAGATGCTCATGTTCTCGCTGAGCGTTAACTGCCTAAACCTTGATTGAACCTTATCGCAGTATTGGCCGTAGTTACACCCAGGGCTCCTGTCAAACCTTAAGTTCTTCTGGGTATATGAAGAAGCCCTGGAACCTCGTTCTTGGAGCCCAAAGTCCTCCCTCAAGGAAGCATACCAACAAGCCGAACAAGATCGACAACCCACGATGAGTCTTTGCCATGCGACCAACATAATGATGGATGACCACTTGGACGGGCACGATGCCTTTATTGAGTCCATGCGGTTAATGGGTCTTCGAGGGTCTGGACAACGGGCTGAATCGCCCAGGGTGGCTGCATCGCGCAAGCCAGCTGAGTCAAGAGAATGTGTTGCTTGTGGTGATAGCTTCCCGCCATCTGAGCTCTTTCGTTCTCCGTGCTCGCATGAATCTTGTCGAGAGTGTATGGTCTGCCTTCTACAAGCATCACTTCAAGATGAGTCACTCTTCCCTCCCCGTTGCTGCGGACAGCATATCCCTATCAAGGCGGGTCAATGGTTCTCACAAGAGCTTGTCGACCAGTTCAACGAAAAGAAGCTAGAATACGACACACCGAACCGGACCTACTGCAGCGTACCGACTTGTTCAACATTCATCCCGCCCGCATTTATTGCAAACGAAGTGGCGACCTGTCCTAAGTGTAAGTGGAATACTTGCACACACTGTAAGGCCGGGTCTCACGCTGGCGTTTGTAAAGAAGACGCCTCGGCGCAGCTGCTTCTTAAACTTGCCGCAGAGAACGGCTGGCAGAGTTGTAATGCATGCCGACGACTGGTGGAGCTAAACTTTGGGTGCTACCATATCAGTAAGTCACTATTTCTTTATTAAAAAGCTTTTCAATCTCTAATGAGAATGAAGCTTGTCTATGTGGTGCCCAATTCTGCTATCTTTGCGGAGTTCCATGGAAAAACTGTAATTGCCCACAATGGGAAGAGGATCAACTCATGCAAAGGGCGAATGTCATTGTTGATCGGAATTACTTCATGGACTATGGCTACTTTGATGGAATCGAGCGACAAGTTTATGTCGCGCAGGAGAGGATGAACTTGATACAGGCTCATGGATGCACTCACCAATGGTGGAGAGGTCGTCCAGGCCCTAGGGAGTGCGAGAGGTGCAATCAAGTTCTACCTATGTTTTTGTATGAGTGCCGTCAGTGTCGCCTAATGGCTTGTAGACGCTGTCGGTATAACCGGCTGTGAGGGGGGGCATGTGATTTTGGACATATGTTAAATTGAGTTTAGCGATGATGGTGATTTATATAGTCCTCCTTGGGTGAGCAAGCGATGATACCTGAGTTTTGAATACTGAATAGAATATATGTCCTGGCTTACAGCAACGTACCGCCAACAGAAGTGACCAGCAAAATGACCCCTCGGCGCTGACTAATTCGTCTGTTGGGGCCTTTAGCCAACAGATCACTGTCTGCTTGTCACTCCCCAATTCATGAATGTGACCAACATTTAAAACTGCGACCTGTTCGCTCCAACGCCAAAATGACCAGTCAAGAACTATCAAATCATATGAACACGTTCCGATTGATCCGGCCGCAGCGGGTCAAGCGAAACAGGCCAACCGTGTCATGTACCGCCTGCCGAGCCCGTAAGCAGAGATGTGATAGACAGCAACCTTGCAGCGGGTGCCAGAAGCGTGGAATTCAAGAATCATGTTGTTTCGAGTCCCTTCCAAGATCTGCCAAGTCTACCTCGGCCGGAAATAGCGAGGATCGGGTTCAAAGTGAGCTTCGACAAATGCGGAGTGTGCTGCAGAGCCTCCTCAGTCAGCCTGGACAGGACCAATCAGCCGAATCCTACAAACAGCTGCTTGAGAGCGTAGGGCGTATTGAGCAGACATTCGACCAAAATCCCAGCCAAAGTCTTGCAAAGACTCCTTCTACATACCAGATTCCAGACATTATCTTCGGACCTACGGAAAAGGTTTCGGTGCGAGATATTCCGAAAGCGTTGCCGTCTCGTCAGATAACGGATCGCATGGTATCAGCATACTTCAACGCCAAATACGTCGCCGTCCCATTCATTCACACTCATCAGTTCCGGCGACAATATGAAGAATTCTGGAAGGATCCAGCTTCCAGCAGTTTCTTGTGGATCAGTATTTTGTTCTCGATCATGGCTGTTGGGGCTACAATTTCAAAGTCAGGTGTCCAAGAATCGTCGCTGTATACAAATTTGTCAGCGCGATACCTTGTCTCAGGACAGTACCGCAGGGTTGCAGAGTTCTCAGTTGAGGCCTTGGCCATGCATCTTCATGCCCGAAACTTCCAGAAGGACAACCCAGACCCAGACTTCGATCCATCTCAATTACATGCAGTGACCGTCCGTATTGCTCAACAGAAATTTTATCATTGCGATATGAACCAGTTTCTGCAGCTTGTCACTCCTTTTGAAGCAGAGATGAGACGGCGCGTTTGGTTCTTCATCCAGTATCACGATGTGTTAACCTCACTCGAGTATGGTCTTCCTCCACTAATCCATGGAAAAACATCCTCGGGCTATCACCCCACAAACGCCACAGACGACGACTTCGATGAGGAATCCATGGTTGTATCGCCCAGACCGACTGCGGAAGCTCAACCGATTTTACCCTATGTGTTTATGTCCCGCCTTCTGCCAATCTTACGTCAAATAATATGTCATGCTCAAGGCTTCGAGATATGTAGCTACTCGGACGCGATGTCTTTAAAGGCACGATTAGACGCGTGGTACGGTTCGATACCTCCTTGCCTTCGCATCCGCTCGATCAAAGATTCTGCATTCACCGATTCTAATCACATAGCCATGCAACGAGTCCTACTTGAGCTTATCTACACTACGAGTATCACATTATTACATCGTCCATTTCTGGATTCAATGACATACAGTGGGCACGAGTTCCAAACAGCCCTTGATGTATGCCGAAAGAATGCCGTGCGATCCATTGGAGTCTATGTGGAAGTCGATCGCGAGATGCAAAAAGGTGGAAGGTTGCACGATGACCAATATATTGCCGCGAACCTACCTTTCAGCGACTTCTTGATGATGACTATCGTCTCACCGCTTGAGTTCTTCGACTGTGTAGATTTGCCGTGAGTGCAAGACCTTTCGTTTCTAGATCTAGTCTGACATGTCCCAGGCCTGTCGAAGGGAGGTACATAATGACTACACTGCAGACTGCAGCGCAGCTATGGTCAAAAAGGCCATGTGCCTCCGTTCATGCGCTTGAAAGCTCGCGAATGCTTCGAGTAGTCTTGTCCAATATGTGTATTAAGAAGTCAGGACCGAGTCGTATTTCGAATCCCCATCAGTACTTGAACTGTATCGAGAGTCCTGAGGTCACAGAGGATGATGACCATGCGCCAGTGGGCTCGGATAAAGATGCATTTGGGTACGAAGGCGCCGAGGTTGATTGCGGAATCAGCAGTATCGAATGGGATGACACAGTAGAGGTAAGTGAAATGTCTTGGACGCCGAATAGAAGCCAATACTGACGTAACTAAAGAATTCGGATCTACTCATGGATTACGAATCCTTCAATGAAGTGTTTACGGACGATGCATGCCTGACCACTCAGTATTGACAGTTAGGTTGGTAACTTTTATCTAAGTTGCAGGAAATAACCCGTCACATTCCTTTCCAGAAATGAGCTCTATTGACTCAGTTAATTTGTTTTATCTTCGTCGAGATGGAGTGCTACGCAGGATTGAGTGGAACCTCGGACATGTCGGAGCGAAAAATTACCACTTTTGGTAACTGTTATGCCCGCCCTTACGACCGACAGAGCAGCCACCAGCATCATCGCGACTTCATTGGATAATGATAATCACAGGCACATATTCGACGAAATTGTCAAGCTTAGAGGAGAACATCGGGTAGTAGGCAGAGAAGTATAAAGTTTGCTCTCGCTCACTTCTCAAACCTCAACATCAATACCAACAGATCTACAATCATCTCTTTGTCTTATAAATCCATAATCATGAACGACAACACCTCTTATCCTCAGGTTTCGACCTCCCTTGTCCTTAACTCCTTCAATGGACAGCTTGACTTGGAAAAGACTCCAATTCCCAAGCCTACACCCCCAGGATCAATCATTGTCCGTGTTCTCAGTACTCCAGTTCGTCCGCACCAGCGGGCTGGCTTTCATGGAAAGAGCTTTCTTTCTTTTACGCCTCCATACAACCCCGGTGATGGTGGCATTGGTCGTGTCATCTCTGTTGGACCGGATGCTGTCTCTCTCAAGTCGGGACAACTTGTCTATATGAGTAACTTTGTCACTGCACGAGATGACCCAAGCACACGTGTACTTCTTGGACTTCACGATGGTGGTGGCCCTGAACGAGATAGTAAGCTGTTCAATCTCTGGAAAGGCTTTTGGAGGGACATCGCCATTGTACCAGCGGAAAATGTGTTACCTCTCAATGAGAAGATCTTGGTTGATAAGATGGGGTACTCCATTGGCGACCTCAACTATATTCAACGCCTTTCGGTTGCATATGGAGGTATCAAGGCCGCCAATCTTCAAGCAGGCGAGACCGTCATAGTCGCCCCTGCGACCGGTCATTTCTCTGGAGCTGTAGTCGAGCTAGCTGCTCAAATCGGTTGCAGAGTCATTGCTCTCACCCGGTCGGCGTCCAAGCTGGAGCCTCTGACTTCTCGTTTCTCTCGCGTTACAGCCCTTGAGCTAAATGGCGATGAGAAGGCCGATGCCGAAGCTATCCGAGCTTTGGCACCAGAGGGTGCAGATGCATACATCGACGTCTCCCCTCCTGCTGCCACAGAAAGCCCTCACCATCTAACCGTGTCAATCGGCTCACTACGCTGCTTCGGTCGTGTAGTCTTCTTGGGCATGATGTTTGACATAAAAGTCAACTATGCAAGCCTGGTGCTTCGGGATATCACGATTAGGGCGAAATTCATGTACACACGGGAGGAATTGGCATCGCTAATCAAGATGATAGAGACCGGGGTTCTGAAATTGGGCAATGAAGCGGGACATGAGATTATTGAAGGTGGATTCCGACTTGACGAATGGGAGAGAGCGGCGACTGTTGCAGAGACAGCTATGGCATGGGGACAGCAAGTGCTTCTGTTTCCTTCTGTGGATGAAGCTCTGGTTGAGGAGTGAGATTATCCGACCTGCGGTAGAAGAGTGAGCTTAGGATAATATGATAAAATAGTCTAATCGCTCTTCTAAACTGGTATAAAGTATATCGATTCGTTTTCTTTGGGCTACAAGCAGCTAATTGGTTTGATACCACAATGGTACCTTATTTACACTTTCACGCTGTTTGTCAATGTTTCTGCTTTTTAGACCCAATAAATGTATTCTCTGATGATGTATGTATGCCTTTACTCCACCATGTATAAATCGATATAAGTACCTCTTAACGCCATGCTTCTTTTCCCTTAGAACCCGAATGGTAATGAGTCCATGATATCCATGTTTTCTTCAGCTTCCTCTTCCATACATCTGCTGCATGTGCACTTGAACTGAAATTGTGTCTGAGCATATTTCTGTCTACTTGATAGATCCTTGCGCGTCGCCAGATCAAAGTAGGTAATCATGCATTCTTCGCCCTTGGCGATATCACGAGCGGCGGTGTAGACCATTCGGGCCTGGCCATCCGGTTTATGTGACACCTGAGATAAGTCAGTACTCGACAAGTCGACCAAGCACTGAGGTAATTAATAGCAACTCACGTTGGGTAAGCATGAATGGTTAAACTGGGCAGCTCGGGGATACAGAGCAAACCCGTACGATTCACCTCGAGAAGTAGCACGATCGTTCACTGATTGAGAGCCTGTCGCTCTCGGGTACAGACCAAAGGTGTTGGTCTCTTCCTTGCACAGCAGCAAAAGCATTTCGTCGGCAGTCAACATGCACGGCAGAACAGAGGCATCACTCAGATACTCATTGACCAGTCGCTTCCAATGGATTATCTGCTCTTCGGGCCACGAGTCAAGGTACGCACAGCACATATCGACGGCCTTCCAGCCACGTAAAAAGTGAGCTTCCCACGGGTAGCGATGCTGTGCGACGGCATCGCCGCTGTGCAACTCGGCGTTCCACGTGGCGAGCAGACGAACAACGTGCCAAAGCGTCGCGAAATTGTACTCGGTTTCTTTGCGGCGCATGCTGTCGACGTGCTTCTTTAGCCAGGTACACTCAGAGTCATGCCGGACCTTGTCCGTGGCTCGACAGGCGATATTGCACCAGACGACGTCTTTGAAACAGGCGTGTTCACAGCGTACGGCACGGCCATTTTGCGGGACACGGCGAGAGCACGAGAGATTGCTGCAGATGAGAGGTTCGATATCGGACGTCACGGAGGGTACGATAGCATAGGCAGTGTCTACCAGAAGAATGGTGCCTTCTCGAATGGGACCGGTGGCTTTGAGCAGTCTGCCCTTGCAAGGGTCCTGGTCTGGCACCAAATTAGGATGCACGTAAAAGTCCAGGTCGTGGTAAGTGCTGGCCACATTTGAAGGTTTCAAGGTGGTGCTTCTAGGGGCCTTTGGTGGGAGACGGGGTTTTTGGTACTCCATTGGTGCGGTGAGATAAGAGACAGGCAAGAGGTGAATAGTAGTGAGGAAAACGGAGAAGTTGAAAATGGGAAAGAAATTTGCTGGCAAAAATGCTGTTGAGCATTAAGCTCTGGAGGTCTGGACCCTTCGGAAGGTCCAATTCGGTTAGACAAGTTGGAGGCCACTAAGACACCATCGCCACTGCGATAAGGAAATTATTTCGGCGTAACCTTTTGTGGCTTGGGCCCATCTCGCTTTGTCAGTGTATCAGGAACGGCAGAAGATCTTTCAGGGTTTGCGTTTGACATTGTGATACGGGACATGGTAACTTCAAGTCCCAATACTGCACAAACCTTGCACTAACGCACCATCAATTGATTGGATTGTCTACTGAGCTGACAGAATAAAGAGTTCTTGTAATTCCGTTACCGCTACCATTGCAAACTTTTTGTTTCTCGGTGGATTCTTTACGTCTAACATGGCAAGGTATCCGTACTGGTACTCGGCCTTCGGCTCAAGAAAACTGCCCTGTGACATGATCCTTGTCAATGCTGTTATGAGGCTCGGATGGAGCACAGACATTCTGTGCACAAAAACACGAAATAGCCAATCAAAATGCGATATCAGCTCAGTCTAAGCTGACTTAAGGCTAGCGTTGTACGTCTGGTCTTTTATGGAGACAAATTGGATGCCGCATTGATTTACAGCAAGCCTTGTTGATGTTCAGAGTCTGGCCAAAGTTGTTTGAAGCGTCAGATAGATGGGGCTATGCACTGGCGGTATCCCTAATTCCTAATTCAGTAGATAATTGGTCTATCAAATATTCAATAAACAAAACTTTCCGTCTTAGACTTGGAAGCAACGGGGTTATAAATAAGAACAAAGTCTCCCTTCACTGAACCATTCAATCATACATTCCTTCACACCCTCTCTTTTCATTCAACAACTTTATATCCGAGTATTAGTACCTTGCGTTCATACCTTATCATTGCAATTCTCGTCCTCCCAACTATAACTGACAACGATGCCTTTCACTTGCACGTAAGTTGCAGTGCATTGCTTTTCCATCGCCTACCCTAAACTCAGTCGCTAATAATCTTTAGTGACCCTTGCAAAATCCTGGCTGCAATCTTTATTCCTCCTCTCGGTGTTTTTATGGAGCGAGGGTGCGGAGGTGATTTCTGGATCAATCTCCTTCTGACATGTCTATGTATGAGACTCGTTTATAAAGGATTGTAAAAGCGCTAACGTTCACAGTCTTCGTCCCTGGGCTTATACACGCCATCTATATTATTTGCAAATATTAGACATTGCTCGGTTTTTAGCTCTAGTACAATTTGCTAGACATTCTATTGGGAGTTCAACCCAGACTAATTAAATTCCCTGAGGATGGTATTTTGATCAGTGGTACTGGACGGATCAAATAACTTGGTCCCTCGGCCAAACCCTTACATTAATACAAAATCTACTTTATTCCAAACTCATCCAGGCCCATGTGACATGTCAAAAAGTTTGCATCTCGCAATCAAAACTCACAATTAAGTATAGAATGGGATTAGGCTAACCTTCGATAATCTTCACTGACAACGAGGATAACCTCCCTTTAAAGAGGGCAAGTGTGCCAGATTGTATGATAGACACTGACCACAAGCGACACCTGATGGCCATTCGGTGATCTGCATTTTTGTGATAGTACTAATTGTTAGTAAGATAGTACTACTAGAATGCGTAGAAAGCCTACAAGGGTTCCAATTTTCCAAAGAGATGTGGCAATCTATGTCTCTATCTAACGCTCAATCGCGAAGCGTACATCATACTACAGTCGGTGAAACAAAATACTCTTTTTGACCCAGTGAAATCGTTGATGTCATGGTTGAATGCTTTTTCCATCCAGCTCACTACGTGAGCGCCCTTCGAGATACAAGTCATAAATCCCATCAGCAGAAATCATCCGGCTACGATAGATCCACTCGGTCGCGCCAGAACTCTCGCTAGCCGTCATAGCATGCAGCACCTTTGCCATGGACGTAGCCCCTTCGGGAGGAATGACTGTTCTCGTAGCCATGAGAGCAACAATCACACTGAATAGAAACTGAAATGATAGAATACCCGCTAGGACATACCATGTATAATCCCAATGTTCGACGTTGAGGCTTGAGCCCTTTGTCGGTGGCAGTCCATCAACCACGATTTCTGGGTTGACATTTGCTACCATTGCAATGACACCGGCTGCAAAGCGTGACAGTATTAACCCCATGGCCTGAGCCCTGCCTTGGAAAGGAGTTCCGAAAGGTGACTGAGCTGGGTAGATTTGATACTGTAGTTCAGAGTTGCTGAGTGTAGAGTTGACCGAGAAGCCCTGCAGGGCGATGGCTTGGGCTGCCAAAAGCCGGACGTGTTCCGGAACCTCGTGCTCTGCAATCTCGCCGTTGGTGACGGGGTCAACAGTCGTGTTGCATGCGTAAAACCACGGGTCCTTGGTGGATGTTTCAAAAGCCTTGATGGAGCTGCAACCAGGACCACAGTTGGTAGATGTGTTGGCCATGAAGGTTGTTTGGTCAATCTCTACAGCCAAAGGAATTGTGATGCGAACACGCTCCTGGCTCTTCTTATCAGTCATATTCCTTAGGAACTCTATTTCGGTAGATGATCCGTCGCCGCCACTTATGACGGGATAGCTCTCGCATTTTGTCGATATACTCATCCTGCGGTTTGTGGCTACCATTATCGGCTGCCATGACGCCATATCAGCGAGTTCCTCTTCCGGGTTCGACGGTATCGATGATTCGAGAAACATAAAGTCACATCCGTCCAAGTCGCAGAATAAAACCGGGTCTGAGGCGAGTCTCAGGTCGCCTATGGCTGGTTCATGTGTACGGGCTCCAGTTGCAAATGCAAATGACATGGCACCATACCTACTGATGATTAGAGAGAGGCTCAACTTCCTGGCTTGTTGAAACAAGAGAACAGAGCTTACATATTGGCGGCATATTCTTGATCACTTCCGGACTGACTGTTCGAAAGATTGAATCCAAGGGGCTGAACCGAAGACATATTGGCTATCGAGACATTGCCAGGCTGAACCTGTAGTGCAAGCTTGTTTGATGTGTCTACTGAATAGAACAAACCAAGGACTGCAAGGCCGATTTGCGAGCCCTACTAACGTCAGTACTTCTCGAGTAACACGTAGTACAAAACTTACCATAAAGACCAAAAACCAGGACAAGGCGGTAATGTGAATAGTGATACGTCGAGAGGTAAACGCCATCCGGAGAACAGCAACTATGTTTTCAGCGTCTAGGATGGCTTCGACCTGTTGGATTTGTTAGCCCACATGGATGCGAGAAGAACCTGGCAATGCAGATAGTACCTTTCTGCGAGATCGATGTCGACGGGATAATATCCACCACCGTGTATCCCTAGCCAATTTGTCGAGACTATTAGCAAATGCAAGCCCAAGAGCAATAGTAAGCCCTGTAATCCAAACATTAAAGTCTCGGGTAGCCGGCTTAGCCATAATAACCATGTCATCGGAATAGAACCGCAAAACCTTCCAGATGGCAAGGCAGAGTAGCAAAGTAAGCAGCCATCGCAAGAAAATTGAGACAAGGTACTTCCAGGTTGCAGTCCGGCTGGCCTGGAGGCCTCGAAAGCGGATATCTTCTTCCATGCGAACGAATGACATTGTGATGGGTGCAAATAACGAGGGAGAGAAATAACAATTACAAAGGATTCAAGTGAAAAATATAAGACGACATCAAGATTGCTTTGGTTGGGTATTCACGTCTATGCTTAGCACCGGTCTGATCTATGGGTTTCATCTTAGATCTATTACCTAAGATTCAGGCCGACGGGGGAATATAAGGATATCATTGGTTCTCACGTAAAAAATGACCATCGGATACCCGAGCGTCCACACTAGACTAGTCCTGTCAGCCTTATTCAAGACCCGAGGCTAACGATGACCGACAACCAAAATTAGTTTAGCCTTAGAATAGATCAATCTGCTCGGTTTCACCGAGGAATTTGTCCAACCCCCCGCCCCCTTTTGTCACTCAAATCATGCTTGATGTAGCTCCACTTTGTTTATATTTACAGAGCGTGACGTCTCTGTCCAAAACTCGTCTATCCCAAAGCGGCTTTGACGCTCCTTATAGGCTTTTTCGTATCGGTACCGCCTGCAGTCATGACTGCAGTCCAAGAGATCTCCTCCGTCAAGGACAGATTCCGCCGTGCATCTGCACCCAAAAGCCGTAATGGTTGCATCACATGGTACGTTTAAACATGGCTACTTTATCCGTAACTTGAAGGCTAACGTGAAATTTGCCACTTTGTAGCAAGTAAGAAACCAATGGTCCTTTCCTAGTCATATACTTACCATAACAGAGTCCGGCACCTTAAATGTGATGAGGCGAAACCGACATGTGAACGTTGCTCAAACGACAAAATGAAATGCGATGGTTATGTACCTCCGAAGCCTCCGAAGCCACGTCGACGGAGAGTCAAGCCCAAGCCAGCACCAGCCAAGCTTGCCGTGGTGACTTTAGGGTACCCCGTCCACGATGTTCCCTCCGCACTGACAGGCGACGAGTCTCTGTACTTCCATCATTTCTTGCAATTTACAGCTACACAACTCTCATCCTCTTCTGAATCTACCAACTTTTGGATCAAATATGCCCTTCCCATGGGACATATCCACGAGTCCATTCGATACAGCGCGGTCGCAGTCGGTGCTTCCCATCGATTATTCATGGCTCGCGCAATTGGTCACCCAAACATCAATAAAATACAAAGCTTTATGATTCAACAATACAACAAGGCAATCTCATCGATCATTCCGAGCATGACAGCAAGTTCAACGGAGAATCTGCATGCTATCATGATCTGTTGTCTGTTGTTCATCTCTTTCGAAGGCCTCACTGGCCGATACGACGAATTTCTGAAACATCTCAAGGCCGGATCTGCATTGTTCCACTCCCGATTACCTTGGTCGACCGTTGAAGAGCGCCTGATAAGTGAAAAGCTTGCAGAGATGTTCTGTCGGCTTGAAGTCGAGTCATCCAACTTTCTGCCACTAGAGTCAGATGCTACAGGGATAACACAATGGTATCGCAGAAATGCAATCGGAGATTCACAATCAGTAGTCCCGTTTAACGGTCTTGACGAGGCGTCTCTCGTTTTACGAGAGTTGGATGTGCTTCATGAAGAAAAGCCCTGGCATTACGAAGGACACGATTCTGACGACAAAGACAACCTTATGGCCAAGGCAAGTGAGAACCTGCAGAAGTCTCTGGATGGGTGGACTGCGAGGTTTGATGCATTTTGCCAGCTTAGAACAGAGGGCCTGTCAGCAAGGGAGGAACAGCAGTACAATAACCTATGCCTGCGCCAGAAATATTGGCAAATGGTGATCGATACACACGCCAGGAAGGATGATGAGTCGGACCCAGCTTCTGAGGTGTTCGAGCCCTTCTTGGTAGCAGCCCGAAAAGCAGCAGCACCGATTATCGCCTTACAACAGCCAACGTACTCACTAGATGGAGACCTGATTTCTGGCTTGACTTTCATAGCGTCATCTACAGAAGACGAGGATATCAAGATGCAGGCACTTGGTTTACTGGGGAAATTAAATCGCCGCGAAGGGCTCCTGGATAGTCGCGATGTTGTTGAGATGCATGAGCTTTCGAGGTCTCTTGAACAACTTACAGTGGAGCCGACGATTGATCAAGATTGGGAGCCCAAGGCGGCGGCTGGAATACCCTCGATTAATGAGAGACTACGGAAATATCTCGGGCAATGAAGCTAGAGGGGGGTTGGGGATACCGCCTATGTGTAAATTTGAGAGAGTTACGAGGAACGTTACCTGGCTGCTGTAATACGTTTTTATCGCATGGAAAGCTGGTCGGCCGAGAACAGAAAAGTCAAAGCATAAGAAAGACGAATGAAAATTAGTGGAGCACAAATTGGCCCTAGTGGTGGTTGAGACGGCTACGTTAATTTGTCACCTCATGTACCTTTCTGTCTGCCTCAGGCTGCAACATCCCTGTAGGTATCCATGGTTGGTGTTTCGCGAAGCTTCGGCATCCAACATGAAGCAACGAACCGGTCGAAAAGATGCCTGAGGCCCCATTCCATTTCCATTTCCATCCATTCTATCAGATTCCAATGCTACGCCAAGCTGCGAATAGCCTCGCTTGTCACCCAAACCGAGCATAGCCAACTGGATAAGCATGGCTGATCATACGACGATAGGAGATTTTGTTCCCGTGTTGTACATGCAGTATCATGTTGACGTCACCTGCTACGGTTCACAGAAGAACACTGCCGAAACTTCCTGACCTAGACCGCATTTTATCACAGAAGCAATAAATGCAGCGTGTCTCTCATCTTTTATTTGTGATGCATCCCTGCCTGTTTTGTTTGTGTTGTTAATCTAGGTAGTGGAAATGTCTCTCGCTCAGCATGTGACCCAAACAGAGGGATTCGACTACGAAGGCCCAGCGAATCCCAACTATGAAGGTCCAACACATCAAAACATCTCACCCGGTTTCGGAACACCAAATATTCTCGTCCCCGACAGAATTGAGTACGAATCGTTTCCCGATCGATCCGAATGGCGACGTTTGAGCTTTGCGCCCGTTGAGATTGTGCAGAAATTGCCCCATCTCGCTGCTTACAAGGTCTCCGACCTCAAACGGTATGGTAAGTTTCGGGAGAGCAGCCCTTCGAATTGAGTGCATCTCTAACTATTCGTAGTCCAGGTTGCGACTGGTATAATAGCCTGCTGGCTTGCCGCCGGTATCGTCTTCGGTTTCGCTGCGCTCAAGCCCATCTTGATCTCCGAAGGCATTTATTCCGAACTTTGCGAAAATGACGAGCGACAACTCGGGCCCAAGCCAGACTTCCAAATTCCATGCGCGGCGCAGGATATGCGATTGAATCTGCTATTCATTTCAGCGTCAATTTCTGCCAACGTCTCATCGCTGGTTGCAGGCGCTGCCCTTGATCGCTTCGGCCGCCGCGCGTGTTGGTTGGTCTCCAGTCTTCTGCTCACCTTCGGTTCCTTGATGATGGCTCTATCTTTCTCAATTCCTGGATTCCACGGTTACCTGGTCGGTAATATCCTTTTGGCTTTCGGAGGCACGTTCCTCTTTGTCTCATCCTATCAATTGAGCAATGCTTTCCCCCGTCATTCCGGATTAATCGTCGCTCTCGTCACCGGTGCATTCGACGCTTCCGCGGCTGTTTTCCTCTTTTACCGCATGGTATACGAAGCTTCCGACGGCGCGTTCTCCCCCGAGAAATTCTTCTTCGCCTACATCTCCGTTCCAGCGCTCATCTGCCTAGCTGAATTACTTTGGATGCCACCTCACTCGTACCACTCGTTGCCTCAACTGGAGCAGAAGCTCGAACAGGCTCAAGACCGCAGTCGTGATGTTCACGCGTCGGATGACGAAATTGACGACACCAATGAGTTGACGCGTGTACGAAGCGCGCGTGCCGATCAAAGAAAGGCTAAGATTGAGAAGATTGAACAAATCGCTGGCGATAGAGAACAACGAGGAGAGCGCATCAAGGAAGAGGAGGACCGACAGGAAACAAGCGGTGTGTGGGGAGTTTTGCACGGCGTTCCTGCTCACAGACAGATGATGTCACCCTGGTTCATCCTCATCTTACTCTTGACCATCCTTCAGATGCTTCGCATGAACTACTTCATCGCCAGTGTCAGATCTCAGTACCGATACATGCTGGGCTCCGACAAGGCTGCCGAGCACATCAATGACTTTTTCGACATCGCGTTGCCTGTGGGAGGAGTCGCTTCGACGCCTTTCATTGGACTACTGCTCAACAACTTGAGTGTTCCTGCTACTTTTAGCGTTCTGACGGTGTTTATCGTTGTGATCGGAGTTCTGAATTGCCTTTCTAGCATGTGGGCTGGTTATTTCACCGTCGTGGCTTTTGTCTTCTTCCGACCTCTTTACTACTCAGCTATCTCGTAAGTCGTCTTCTCCTCTTCCGTATCCGATCTCAATACTAATTACATCACAGTGACTACGCTACCAAAGTGTTTGGATTTGCCACTTTCGGACGTATTTACGGAACCATCACCTGTGTCTCTGGAATCACGCAACTTGCCCAGTCTGGTCTCGATGCGCTCACCCACGGCCCTCTACACGATAACCCAGTCCCTATCAATGCCACGCTGGGTGCTACAGGAGCTCTTGTTGGCATCATCTTGACCGTGTTCGTTACCGTCAAGGGTAGAATCTTTGCGGAGAAGAAGGTCGAGGCGAAGGCTGATGATGAGAGAGAGCGACTGTTGTCGAATGCCCAATCAAGCTATGGTACGGGATATTGAGCAGGACAACAAATTGCATGTTTCTCTACACATGATTGAACGATGATGTTGGACGCCAGTGCCTATATATGGACTATGTTAATTGGATCTATTTTGCAATACTCTCCTATAAGACTAGCCGGAACGTGGCACATGTAAAATTGATCGAGTTATGTTGGATGATTTATTGGTCGTTATGAAATTGGGTTGCAAGGTCTTTTATCAGGGGATATCAGGGTTCTGGGAAAGGATTTCAGGTCACATTTGACTGCATACGTAGAACGGATGGTGTTTAGCAAGAGTTTGTCTAGTATCTAAATATAGTCTCATTATCTATTCGCAGTCTAGCGTTTGCTGCATGTAAATAGAAATGTTGGCTACAGGTCAGTATTGCCCTCGCTCGACCACAATCCCAAGCCATACATAATATTAGAAAAGAAAACGATGATGTTCCACAGACAGATATCAAAGATTTCCTGCCCCTTATCGCGAACCCAAAAGAAGCCATCCTGGATATTTCGGGCGAAGGCAGTAGCCTTGTCCGAAACCATGTTGAAGATATCGTAAGCTTTCTCCCAAGCAGGCTCCAAACACTGCGGTCTGCTGTCCGGGGAAGCGCCGGGATCATTTCCCTTGTGCTTCTCATCATTTGGCTTTTCTTCTGTGTGAAGGTCAGGTACGTAGGCGTCAGTTTTATAGACCGTGTAGGCAGAACCAGGACCTCCACACATCTCAAGGGGATCCTTGGGACACTTATAAGAGCACCACTCGCTGGGGAGACTAGACTTCACAGCTGGCAACTCGTGCGAACAAGAGCATACTGACATGTGTCGAAACGCGACGGGGAAGCCCTTCTTGGCGCACCGCGTAGTGCAGGAGTCGCCACGCTGACTGTCACCAGATCCATGAAGATGAATACGAACGAGCTTGTTAGTTTCGTCGGCATATCGAAGGTACTTGAAGCAGCCATATGCTGGTTTCATATCCAAATCAGTGGTAAGGGAGGTTTGTAGTCCCGAGTTGTAGACACTCCAGTATCGCGGTCCACCACATTTTTCGTTAGAGGGGTCTTGACAAGGAGTGTCGCACTCGAAGTTATCGACCTGGCTGTCTTTATGAGGAAGCGCGTCGGCACAGAGACAGGTGTCCTTCTGCAAAGCTGAAATAGGCTTTCCTCTGCTTTTGCATCTTCTGGCGCATCCCTTGACTTGATCGTGACGAAGATATACGCGATCGCGAGCTGTGATGAAATGCGTATTGTAGCAGCCCAAGAGGTCTGGCCCCGCCACCTTCTGATTTACAGTACCACTCTCGGAATTCTTCTTCTCGGAACCGGCCTCATCATAAGGGACGTCAGTCTCTAGCCCCGTGTTCAGGACATTCCAAGTTTGTGGTCCACCACAGGTATCATACGCAAAGCCAGGGCATGAAGTGTTACAAGAGGACTCTGGGCTTCTTCGTTCAAGAGGAGGATAAGAATCGCCGCAGATGCAGTCATGATTCTGTACAGCCGCAACGGGGAAACCGTCCCTCCGGCAGAAATTGGCACAGCCCTTGACTGTGTTGGATTTGAAATATCGTTTGTAGCGCCTAGTTGGCGGTTCGTTCCAGCACCCATGCCATGTTGTCTCGTCTTGAACAGGGGTGTCAAAGCGCCTCTGGCTAGGGTCGTGTTCGATACGACCTGGCATACCTGTGCGATAGGTTGAATAATAAGGCCTAATGCCATCGTTCCCACCACAGTACGTTCCATTATCGTTTTCGCATGGGAGGTGGCAAGAGTCGAGGTCGAGTTTGTATGTTGTATGAGGAAACTTCGAGGCACACCAGCAGTAGGAGCCATGCATCACCGCAAGGGGTTTCCTGACCTCCTTGCAACGTTCAAGACACTCCTTTCCGCCGTCATAGCCGAGCATCTCCGATGCCCATGTGGGACGTATAGAGAAGCACTGCCCAGTCTGTTGCTCTGAAGTTCTGGCCGGGGAAGGCGGGGAAGCAGGGCCCATCCAGGGCTTGAGGTTATAGACGCTGAAGGCCTTTTCACCTCCGCACTGAGCAAACGGGTTTTGAGGGCATTCCCACTTGCACCACCCACTGAGGTACACATCCTTATTAGGCGGGTACGTATTCGAGCACCAGCAGCCTGTATCTCGCAAAAAGACGTACTTCATATCATGCTGCTCACAAAAGCGATAACAAAGAGTAGGATTGTTATCAGGGAACTCTCTGAACTTGCTGGTATTCTCGTCTGGTGGATTTCTGTAGCAGGCTTGTCGAGGACCCTCATACTGTTCAGCCAGTTCAGTGGTCGTTCCTTCTTTCTCGAATAGCTGATGGTCGAGTCCCTCCTGTTCGAACGGAAGAAGACCGTTTATCTTAAACTCGTAATTCTTTGTCATGAAACGGCGTCCAGCAGTCCATAGGCTGTAGAATTGCTCGGATCGAGAAGGTTCCGCTGAAGGTTCAAGAGCACAGCTGACGTCCTCAACCCTGTTGGAAACATCCGGGATGGAATCGGTGCATCCACACTTTCCACCAGCGAAGACAACTGCAGTTTTGCCTTCTCTATCGCAGAACGTAGCGCACGCAAGACGCTCTGGCTTGCTAATTGCAGGTTCAGTAAGATGGGCATCCTCAGGTAGGCCCTGGAAACATCCGATGGGAATGCTGCGAGGGATGCTTGTGTCAAAGAAAAGAAGCACCTCTTCATCCTCAACAGAGTCTGCCTTTCTTTTCTTGGGTGCGTTCCAGCCGTCCAAACCTACGGCTTCACAGCGGCTGATGTCGACCTTATTGTTGCTCGGTTCTCTCCTAGCGCAAAAACAGTTGGTGGTACCGAAACCGACGAATGGTAAGTTTTTCTGAGAACAAACGATCGCGCATTTCTCACGCTCTTGCTGTGTTCGTGCATATCCTCCGGCCCAGGACATATGTGGTTTCACCTGATAACAACCCTTCAGAACATGGTGGTAGTCATACTGCGCTGCTACCAGGGTCGTCCAAAGAAAGAGGGCGACATACGTAAAAATGAGCCTCGCCATGGTCAAACGAGCGAAATGGCGTGAAACAACAGAGCTGAGATCCCAGGAACGGGAATACGGTGTTTAAGTCGCTGTCCGACAGGATTGTCTCATTTAAGTGACGAACAGCTGTTGGTCAGCCTCGGGTTTATTATGGAACATTTTAGGCATCACACCAGGTCCGTGCCGCAAATGCTGGCTAGGATCATGTTAGTTGAACCAACAACTGTTGGTTCTATCAAGCTAAAGGGCCGTTTAAGCAAGCTACGGGTCCTCGGCTGGAGCTGTTCGCTTGGCATCACCCACCTAGGTACCGATGTAGAAATCGCCGAATTAACCCACTCTCAGTGTGTCGTAACGAGTCATCTCGGCGATGACAGCCTCTCGGTTATCAGGAGCGAAAATGAAGGAGTCGATGCTGCCGACGGTCGTCCATGAACATTTCCAGATGTATGGTAAAGCAAGTTGACTTTCTTCAAGAACATCTCAAGGTGTGCGTCAAGGTTAAAATCGTGGGAACAGGATTAATTGCATTGGGCAGCAATTATATTCTTTTGAGACTTTCACTTTCAATCGCCCTCAATCATCCAGTCAATGGCACGAATCACTGCACATCCAAAACTCTAAAGTGTTTACACAACTTAAAAATGGCAACATGTATATAAGTATTTGAGAGGATTTCTCCACCTGCGATTCTCCCCAGCCATATTGTTTCTCTCATCCAACTCCAGCACTCTTGTGTCGAGCTTTTCTTTGATTTCGCACACCACACATGATGAAGATGCCCACCTCACCCAAAGTCTCTGGCTGGTCTGACGAGCTTATCCAACCATCGACGATGCCACCCAGGCAATCCCAACCGACTTCCATCGCCAAAGATCCCTTCAACAAGCTACCCGCCGAGTTGAGACTGACGATTATCACCTCTCTAGGTTGGCGCGCCAATTTTATCAGTCTGTGCGAAGCCTCACCTATCTTCTATCGACAACGGAAGACGGATAGTATGCTGGTAGCCTGGGACGCAATGCACAAGAACTTCGAAACGTCAACAGGCCATTACCAAGGCCAGTTGCTACTCAAATACGCTTTGCAACTTGCCAACCTACTGTGGTATTGTGCAAACAAGCCTCAAATGTTTTTATCTGTTACAGGAACCTATTATCCCAGGCTTACAAACACACCGGGTGAACAGCAAGGGGCTCGTTTGACGGGCGAGATCTTGGATTGGGACGTCTCCGACCCCTTGTTTACAGGCCATAAATACCTAATCTTCGAGGTTAATGCGCTTTGGGAGCGTATGATGACCTGGCCAATCGGGCGCATATCTACATTCCGCGCATACATGGAGGAACACAAAAAGTTGGAATGCTACAAAGAACAATTTCAGCGCCAATTTGGTGATTATGGAAAGATGCTACCAAACTCACTGCCGCCTCCAACTTCCGCATGGAGGCGTCCGGTGTTATTTGTACTGCTCATTCTAGAGCTGATGAATTCGACATACTTTACAAATCAGCCCCCTGAAGGTTCATGGGAGTACTGGGTCGAAAACTCCTTTTGGCGTACATTCGTACCCACCGCACTCATAATGGCCCAAGATGTACATACCCACTTTCTTGAAGTCCCTGAAGTCCCTGAAGTCCCTGAAGATCATTCGAACGATGACTCGGATGATTATCCAGAGTTGGATTATTGGACTAAAAAAGAACTCAGGCTTATCTGGTATTAATCTCGTCTTTTCTCATCGACGCAGGGCTATTTGATGTCTGGGTAATATTGGTGCTTTCCTAACTTTGGAAACAGTTGATCTTTGCAGTACTGTACTATTTATATTCTTGTACTACATCCGAGAATGCTACCAATACAGACCTATTCATGGTTAAATGTCGAAATTTTAGAACTTTGTTTCCTCATTCCCTCGTAAAGTCAATTGAGCAATCCGGCTACCGGAGGGTGAAGTAAACAGGGTCGTCGCAATCATATCCTGAGGCCGCCTGAACAACGATGATCGACCAGTCCTCACTGTCCGGAAGACGCCTAACTCTGGCGCTGTTGTAAACGACACAATTGACTCAATCCCCTCTGCTGGTTGAGACGATCTATTGCCTGTCTATCTCGTGCGCCCTTGCAAACCCCAAGTCAGGTTATTAAAGGAATCAGCCATCAGAAGCAGAAGAGGAAAGTAAAGTAGCTAATTAATGCCAAATTAGACTGAAGCTTGAGCTGCTTTATTCTGGCACCCTAAGTCTCGGAGGACAATTCTCCTCCACCTGCTCATGCCCCAGGACTTGCAATGAGATTCTTCCACGAGTCCACAGCAACACCCAAGCCCACAATCTTCAACATCGGAAGTGACGAAGGTGGGTGACATCGTAAACCTGCGCAGTCCAGTACAAGAAAGCCGAGAGGCCAATTGGCTGATATTGAGCTACCCCGCGTTTCTGACGTTGATGGCACAAACCATCGCTGGTGATGGTCTATCTTATACCTAAAGAGGCAACTCTGGCTACACTCCAACCCAAGAGCTGACAAATGTTGTTTGCAAGTTCCTCATAATGACGGCAGGTCACGAGTTCTCGAGGTGAGTTTCCGATAAGAAGGTGTTTCCCCTCTCTTGAATCGCGATACCTGTTCCTATCAATAAATCATACTCAGCATCTTTATATCAGTCCACCAAAGCAACATGGCACCTCAGACAATGGCAGAGAAGGCCAGAGCTAAGCTCCAAGCTGTTCTTGACAATCCCAACAGAAACGATGCCACTTGTACGTAACTACCATCCCAATACCCTTGCTGATATCGTGCTGACTGTTGCGGTGGATAGCTTACAAGCAAAGAGTCATGACCACTACCACCCCTGCGACAGGTTCCGACTGGACCAATACTTGGGTGCGACGAAGTAGCAACGACCGTCGAGCCAGCGTCGGAAGCGAGGGCTCGGGTGGCTCGCCGGTACGACGCAGGTCCAGCTTTCAAGAGTGGCTCTACCCATCTGCTCGCTAAACAAAAATGCGAAATGAAGTAGGCCTTTGCGAATTTGCTGCTCTTGTTTCTAGTCTTGATGCGGTTTGAACTTGAGAGTCGTGTATATCTAAGAATGTAATTAAGAGATAGTCCTTTTCAGATCGTATGTATCAATCAGATCGTTACCGCGGATCAGTTTTCCCCAACTTGATAATCGGCAGCAAGGTTCTGTTCTGGTAGTATAACGTCGTTCAGATGCGCATGCAAATATGACTTCTAGGCCTCACGTATCAGTGCATTTTGTCAGTATCAAAGACGAGATAGCCAGCTTCCTCATCAGGATTGGCCAAACACTAACTTCTGCAGAATCCTTTGCAGAGTTAATAATTCATCAAAACATAGAAGAATTTGTCGCCGAAATCGCAAGACGAGATAATTTAGTCACTTTATGCCAGCTTAGACCAGGAGTTAGACATGGAGTTAGACCATTTTACTCTGATAGCCTAAGTCTTAGATGATCCTGTTATTATCCAGCTGCAAGCATACACATCACAAAGCAATGGTGGCCACTTATGTCAAGAAGTCGAGAATAGTGTGGAATTAATGTACATAATATATCTAAATGCAATAACGCTTTTTGTCATCTATCGCAGTTCAAATCATAATCTAGCTTGATCGGCAAGCAAATGGAGAGTGGGCATCGCCAGCACTTGTAATATCAATCTGAACAAATATTAGTAACAGCTCGTTGAAGTGTGGTGGTTTTGAACAACTTACAATATCCTTGATAGTAGCATAAGTACCAGCACCAAGGGTAACAATACCAATGATGAAGGCGAGGATGGCTCCCAAGCTGAAAAGCAGGTTCTTCTTCTCAAACCACTTGCCCTCGCAGAGCAAAGCAAACCACATAACACCAGGGATCCAGAAAGAGAAGCCGGACACGAAGAGAGCCGAGGCAAGAGAGAGCAAGTCGGAGAAGATAGGGATAGCCTCAGCAATAACCCAAGCGATGATGGTAAAGACGGCCGCGAGGGAGATCCAGCTGACCCACCCCATGGGGGTGTTAATATATCGAAGAATAGAGTCCTTGAACATACGTCCATGAAGATATCGAAGCGCAACGGTCGAATTGATCGAACCTGAGATGAAGATAACGGGCAGGGCGACTCCGAAAGCGATCTTGGAAACAAGTGGTCCAGCTGATAGCAGGGCAGGCGACTGGACGGAGGGTCCGATAAAAGCGTAGCAAAGGGCTCCAGTTAGAGTGTAGATAGCGATCTGCATGAAGCACGAGGCGTAGATGGACTTCATGTAATCGGTTGGTGTGTGCATCTCGTCCATGAAGGAGAATTGACCAATGGCGAAACTGAAGGCGAAGATAATGTTGCTGACGGCGACGAAACCCTCAGCGAAGCTAAGGTTTTCCTTGGGCCAAGCAGACCACTCAACACCAGAAAGTCCACCAGTCGAGTCGCTAGCCTGAATACCGGTAGCAATAACGGTAATACCAATGGCGGCTAGAATAGAAACGAAGTCGATGTAACCAAGAATAGCGACTTCGGTGAAAGATGGGGGGATGGCGAGGATGAACAGAATGATGGCAGAAACAGCGGAGAAGACGATGGAGCAGACGTGTCCACCGTTGATGTCAATCAGCGCAATGCTACCAGTCAGAGCGTGCGATCCGACAACCATGACAAGCTCGAGAATGAGAGCAAGACCGAAAAGCTCGTAGCCAAAGCGACCGAGCAGAAGGCGTCCGGCATCGGCGTAGGAGGTGATGTGAGGGAACTTGAGCTTGACCTGACCGACCAGGTAACTGGTGTAAATGGAGACAAGGCCGAGAGTAATTGTGAGGAAGACACCGGGGAACATGCCCAGGGTGTGGTAGGCTGAAGGCAGACTGAGAGCTCCGAGGGCGACAGCCTCGACAATGGTGACAATGGCGAGACGCTTCCAGCCCAGACGGTGGAAGTGGGCATTGCCCTGGGCGGCAAGCTGCTTCTGCTGAGAGATCTCGACATCGTCGGCAGCCTCAGGGTCGTGGCGATCGTCCATCATGTTGACGGGCTTGTCGGCCTTGGCCTTTGTTGAAGTCATTGGGTCGGAGGGTAGTAGTAGAGATGTGCGTTCGGTAGGAGGAGGATGGGAGGAAGATGAGGATTGACTAGCACTCATGTGATGACCAAAAGATGGTCAAAGGTGGAAGACGAGAACAGGTATATTATATGAAGAGATTGGACAGAACCCTGCAAGGAAAAAAGTGAGGCAGAAGTAATCTATTTAAAAGGAAGGCAGATCCGAACGGCTAGAACAGCTTTCTAACGGGCGGCGACGGCAATTGCACTGATAACGCGAATGACGAGAATGAATAACCAAGGCGCAGCGCAGTTTTTCGGTGTATCCGGTATCCACATCCACCTCCGGCGCGTCGGGGCCGGGAATGGGATGTCACGACACGACATGATTAGATAGGCGTAACCTGTTCTCATTACTCCAGGTTTTTATGACATTTAAACTCGTAATAGATTTAAATTCCGATCAACGGAGTTAACGTCTCGTAGACCGGGCCGGTAGTAGCAACAATACGAGTGCATAATAGAAACTGGTTTTTGTTCCTGATCCAATCTCAACTTTTTTAGTGACCAAAAGGCCCGAAGGGTGTTCACGAGCCGCGCTGTGGTGGCGGCTGGCGGTCCCTGCTAAGAAAAAAACCCTTCTAGACTGGGGGCTTTACCCAATATCGTAAGGTGGTGGAAATATCTGCCGGTTGTGGATCAGAGTGACATTTGACCCTTTCTGCATTTGGTTCTTTTTTACGTTGATGAAACGTATCATTGGATGTATCATGTCAGCTGTGGACCCCGTCATCCAACCGCCTGTGGATTTTCATCACGTTATGATATCCTAACAATAACTCGCCAATATCGAATTCCGCTCTATAGCCGTCGAGAACGAGTCGAGAGCCTGCCGGGACAACGAGATTACTCCGGGGCCCCAAAAAGATTGACTTTGGGGAACAAGACCATGAGATTCCCCAATCTTGAAAAGAAGAAAAAGGTATGCTGCAGTCGGCTTCGTCGGTTTCAATTGCCGATCTGCAAGTCATCGCACGGCGTCGAAAAGACCCGGGGTCTAAACCTCTTTTATAGATCACCATGCATATAAAATTTTCTTCATCAAAATTTGACTTTTCCTCTCACTCCACGACGACAATCTGCGCCCATGAATCGCTTATCTGTGGGGTTAATTATCTCATTGACTAATCTATGAATAATGAGTTTGGACCACATGTTTCGCGAGGCCAGACCGATCTTTGCTCTCACTTCTCCTACCACGTTGAAGCTACCCCGGAACCTTCACTCATCTCAAAACGTCTTGAATCTTTGTGCTCTGGTAGGTTAACCCGCACTGCACCCCAGAGACTCTCTCCGGTATGGGGCTATTCATTGCAGAGGCCTTTTAAGCTTGTTTAAACGGGCCGTATTCAAGGGCATAAGGTAAGGTAGGGTGACAATGTGAGATAGCATTACCTAAAATATTTGTCCAACTTGTTTGTCATGATCAGCTTGTTGTTATTAAATCTCAGAGTCTCCGGTCCCTGCCTGTTTAACTCAGAAGCCTGTGGCAGTTGTCCACGCTCCACGGCATGTTCAACAGTTTTGCTACTGACTGTATTTTATGGCTTCAACATGCTACACATGTCTTGTTCAAGATAGAGGCATAGGTACAGTACGTGGTAAGCCAAGAAAGTGTCCAGGAAAGGCTCTTTCTTGTTCGTGTGATCAAAAGTGCTGTTATATTAAGCACGCATTGCGGGCATCTTTATCACCAGATGTGCCATAAGCAAACCCCGAGGAAGGCTCTTGCTCTCGCTACAGCGACCAGTCAGATGTGTAAACCAGCGACTCTTCTGGTGAGCTCAGCATACAAAGAATCTGAACTTGAACATGAACTTCGCAGCGTACAACGATACGAACTAGAACATCAACCCTATACACCAATTTCTCTAACCAAGGGTAGAACGGAATATTCTCGAAATTATTTTAGCGTACCGCGCCGATATAAGGTTTTAATCAAGAGATCCATTTCTGAAATTACCACAACTCCATGCTTGCGCGGAACTTTCTTTTCGCCTTACCCTAGCGTAAGGTTCAGGCTGCTGCACAAGATGTCTTGCCGTAATCCAGCGTGTCAGTTGATTCTTTTGGAGATTTGTGAGATAAATAAAGAAAGTAGTTAGCCTCGCCAGAGCTCTAGCCATTTACTGAATACAGGAGGAATTGCAATGGATAAGCCTTCTCGTGTCCCGTCTCCATGTCTCATTTTGGACAATCAAAAGCATCTTGTCGTCCTGGGTTTGTTGGAGATAAAGTTCCCAATTAAGCAGTAACAGCCAAAGGCCACTGCGATGTTCGGTGCAGAGAGAATGCCAGTCTAGGCTGCCACTCAGTCCAATTGATCTCGGGCACCTTTAGCTTTGGAGGATAATGTTTCCGTCGACTAGTTTACCCTTCAATTAAGCAAGCTTACACGCACTTGGGTACATATGAGGGAAAAGCTTGAGTATAAACATTGGACCATCATAACTTGAAGGTTGAATAGCAAAAAGCTTGCAAAATGGATTTCCGATAGACTTTTAGTTCTCGGATTACTTAAAAGGCCCTTTCTTTTCTGAAATCAGTCATTGCACACCTTTCTTTCCATAACTCTCCCTCCTGCACATCCTCTTGTGTTCACCCAACCAACCCCGTCATCCTTTCGGATCAAATCGATACAACAAAACCCACAGGAGAACAGCCGACATTGCCAAGATGCGACCTGTCCGCGGAGATGAGGCCGAGGATCTCGCGAAGTGGAAACCCATGATGATCCTAGACAAAACACTATATGGCCCTGCTTACATCGAGAGTCTTGTAGCTCGAGATCCAGGCATTGTCACCAGCAAAACCTCCGTTCCGAAGACATTACCCCTTGAGATTTGGTACATGATCCTGGACTTGATCACCAACGATCCTAGCCCTCACAGGTTCGCTCTAGTACGAGCTAAGTCTATCAAAGTGAGAGTTGCAACGGGCCAGACGCTCGCATGTAACAAGATTAACCGATGGGCACCGATGGGACTGCTCAAGAACGATAGCGAGATTGAAAATGCTACCGGTTATCTGCTTCGACCAGATTGGGCCTTTGATCTACCCAATCCCTTCCATCTCAATGACTTATCCAAACTTTGGGAGATCCCTACTCAGCTCTTCTCCTCCAAAATCAAATCTCTTCACGTTGAGATTACTATCCCTGACTTCATAGAGCACCTTGAATATGGTGGGTGCTATCGTTGCTCCAGGAAGCGTACTGTATTTCGCGACGTCTACGAGGATATCCTCAGTCAACAACTCTTTCACCGCACCCGCGCGTTCCGACATATGCCTGTCATGTGTCCAGTTTGTGTTGGATTGGAAGCTTCCCAGCGATGTCAGCCGTTATTCAACGAGTTGGGACAAGCTAAGTATGTGGCTTGGCTTGCCGAGGAATTGGAAAAACGTCTTTCTGAGGAGCCATCAAATCAATACCTCTTGAATAATATCACGACGCTAGGGAAGTTTCTACCGTAACAATCTCGTAAATCTCCGCAACGGCAATGACACAACTGCTGTTTTGGACGTTTCTAAGCAAGATCCAGCTTATGAGGCTAATTTAAAGAGGACTGGGGCCATGGAACACGACGTTATACCTGAAGCTGCTCACCTATGGTCAGTGGCACAATACTACCTATGATGATCTCATCGCTGGCAGCGAATCAAGAACTTACATTTCTCTTATCTATGCTTGGCGATCTACTGCGAACGAGCAACCATACCCAAATCGCGGGGTCGATTAGCACGCCTTATCTCGAGTTTGTCACACAATCCTTCTATTCGCACTTATCTCTTTTCTCCGCAATCTTCGAGATAAGCGATTATGTCTTACTTATGGTAAGCATTCTGCCCCAATACCACCCAACTCTGTCAACACCACAACTTTGTCATCAAGATGTCTGACTCGGAGAACAAGCACGTCGACGATGCTATCAACATCGAAGCATCTCGCCAGACCTTTCCCAAACGTAACTTTACCAGCTTCACTTTCTCGAACCCCGCACTAACATCCTACAGCGAAGTGGTATCGCTCACCCATTTACAATGCCACCATCCTCGGTCTCTGCAGTTTCGCAGCACCTGGCCTCTGGAGCGCGATGAATTCACTCGGCGCAGGTGGTGCTCAGGAACCCTATCTAGTCAACACTGGAAATGCCCTCACGTTCTGCTTAATGATTATTTCCTGCTGGTTCGCAAGCGGCATCGTCAAATACATCGGCATCAAGGGCGCACTCGTCATTGGGACCATCGGCTTTGCGCCCTATAGCGCAGGCTTGTATCTGAACAATCGATATGGAGTCGAGTGGCTTGTTATCTTCGGTGCGGCATGCTGTGGTGTTTCGGCGGGAATATTTTGGTCGGCTGAAGCTGCGATCGCAATTGGATATCCTGAGCCGCAGAACAGAGGGCGCTTGGTCGCATATTGGCTTTCCTTTACCAGGTTCAGCCAGATCATGGGCGGTGCGATTAATCTGGGTCTCAATATTGATCAGAATGAGGCTGGCAGGGTTTCTTACAAGGTATATCTGATCTTCATCGCACTTCAGGCTCTGGGTCCCTTTATCGCATTCCTCCTCAACAAACCCTCCAAGGTGCAGCGGTCCGACGGCCAAAAGGTTGACATGAGCATCCATGATCATCCATGGAAAGAGTTCAAAGCGACTACCCGAACATTCCTCAAAAAAGAGTTTCTTCTACTCATCTTGTGGATCGGCCAGGGCGTGTATTCAGAGTCCGTATTCTTTACCTACATCGCTCTCTGGTTCAGTGTACGAGCTCGAGCACTAGGTTCTTTCATCTCGGGTATTGTTGCAATTATCGCAAGCAACCTGCTTGGAGTGTGGCTGGACCAGGGCCAAATCGCTCTCAAAAAGCGTGCGCGATGGGCATATGCTGTTATTATGACTTTGCAAGGTGGATGGTGGATCTGGTTAACCGTTAACGTCACCAAGTTCAATCGTGAAGGGGCCCTCTACGACTGGATCGACCCTGGTTTCGGAGCCGCATTCGGCGTCTTCGTGTTTCTCGTCACTGGTTTCCAGCTAAACTACAACTTTGCTTTCTTCATTATTGGAGAAATCTCTACTAGCCCTCAAGAGACTGTACGTCTGTCGGCGCTGTTGCGAGGCACAGAATCGGGTTGGCAGGCGCTTAGCTATGGCCTCAACGCGCTGCCCGTCATGGCGACAGTTGGCAGTGCGTATGTGAACTTTGGACTCTGGGCTATTTCAATCTTTCCAACATGGTTGGTCATCAGGCAATTAGGTGCTAGCCCCACTGATGACTTGGATGAAGCTGTGACAACCGAGAAGGCGGACGGGGTGTCAGAAGAAATGGCCGTCAGAGGCACAAGAGAAGAGATAATTTAGTCACTTTGTGTAACTTGGATTATCATTAAGCTAGTTGATTTTGATAATCTAAGCCTCAGAGAACAACCACTCTGTTACAACCAGTCTAGAAATAGATACAATAGAGATCGTTCCTGTTTTACCCACTTCCAACTCAGCTCCCAGCTGACTCCATTTGTCTGATCCTAAGAGTGCTGGCGAAATGCTTCCCATGTACTCATAAAGAAACTGGCTGTTCTAAAACTCGTAGTACTCATCGCTTGTATAGTTGTTGCCGCTGAACAAGACTAACTGGAACATCGATCTCTTTGACTCCTGGAACATTGCTATGTTTCAAGACCTTTGTTATATGTACCTATCCTTACAAAGGATGATCTGACCTACTGAATATCATGGAGCTGCTTTTTGAGCGCTTGTTGTTCTGGCAAGTATTTAGAAGCTGGCTTCCAATGTTTTCCAAAGCTCATATCTACCATATCATCACTCAGCTCTTCAACAATTATCACATCACAACATTATTTCTATCCCACTCTCAGTATGTCTACTCATCATCTTTACGTCGCTATTTGTGAAGGCCGCGGAGACGGTCTTCCTCGCCATTGGATCCTGATGGTGCATGAATTCGGTTCTCAACAGGCTATCTGGTACCACTCTACTGCTGGACCAACTCAAGGTAGGCAATACGAGGTCCTCGTTCAGCCGAAACGATTTGACAGCCGTGGCATTGAAAAACACTACCTCATTGGCGAGATCTCCCCCAATCGCTTCGGAAAGCTTAAGGCTGCGGCGCAGCGAACTCCTCCCATGTACTGCCAGCACTGGGTTGTTGATGTTCTTCGCGACCTCGAGGAACGCAGTGGCTTGGTTCCTCAGGGAACTTCAAATCAATGGCAAGCTCGTGTAGAGCCCTGCCCATACTAAGATGCTAACGAATCCAGCAGTGATGTTGGCGCGGTATTGCTGGCCGATACCGCCTTCTCTCGGAGAGTAACATTCCCAATCTTAGTAGACAAAATGTCTAGGTAGGTAAAGTGCGGAAAGCGACAGCCCTTGACGGCAAACGTAACGGTGAGTTGTTCTTCCTTTGTTGTAAACCAGCAAGTTTGGGTAAGCAACAGGATACCAAACAAGGTCTGTGCTCGGGTGGATTGATTGGCATTAGCAGTTTTCTTTGTTCTCTTTATCTTTTGGAACTTCTGACACCTACGAGCTATAAGCTAAACTTGATTCATCAATAAATGGTAACTACTTGTAACACTCCCTTCGACTTCTTGAATGTCTGTGCCATTTGGTTAAAAGCAGTCCGTTTACAAAACAAACGATTGCTGAACCTTCATTATTAGTAGATACATAGTAATGTCATTATTCTTTGTGTGGATTTGACCTGTACGCGCAGGTAGGTGTCAGAAGAAATGACATCCAAGATTCAGGCTACAGAAATAAAGTAGTCTAGATGCTGGGCTCAACTGGCATAAGGTGATCAAATTGTTTCATCTCTTATGCTCTCGGGGGCTGATTCTTATGACACCGTGGGGACGCGCTGAGAGACCTGACTTCCAAAAGCCTAAATGATGAGATAGCGGATTATGTTCAAGAAAGGAGTATTCAAGCATAACTTGGAATAGCTGCTTGTGCTACGGTATGGTTGCAATGTCCATGCATTCCGCCCTTTGAGTTTGTGCTTTGATTGATTCATTCGGCTACATGCATCGAACACACGTGCTCTTCCACCAATAACAACCACAAGTGCTTATTAAAGGCATCTTATCCCCCAACCCTCAACCACAAAAGCTTCCCCTCCAACATTATTCATCATGTCTCAGACTCCCTACATCGTTGAGCCCACTGGGCCTCACACCCACAGTCTCATTATCCTTCATGGCCTTGGCTCAAACGGCAAAAAGTTCGGCCGAGAGCTTCTCGAAACTGGCATCTGCTCTGACGGTAAATCACTACCTGCGCTTCTCCCTGGTGCGAGGTTCATCTTTCCGACCTCGAAGAGGCGCCGTTCCAGTGCCTTCCGACGCAGCAAATTAACGCAATGGTTTAACATTGCTAGCCTTGAGGACCCTTCATACCGCAACCATACACAAACCCAGGGCTTGGAGGAATCATCCCGCGAGATCTTTGACCTGCTTGACGAGGAGCGAAAGAAAGTCCCGGACAAGAACATTATCCTAGGTGGGATTAGCCAAGGGTGCGCCATGGGCCTTGTATGCCTGCTTGCGATGGAGTTTCCAATTGGAGGATTCTTCGGAATGAGCAGCTGGCTACCATTTGCTACGGAAATCAAAGACTTCTTGATCGAGCTTGACGAGTACGACTTTTCTGATGAGGATGACGATCCATTTGATACTTCCGATAACGAGATAGAAGACTTACGCACCCCCGACGCCAAAGTTCACGACTACATCAGAGACCTGATTTCGCTAGACACTGATTGTCTTGCGAAGATGGGATCGCTTTCGACGCCAGTGTTTATGGGCCACGGAAGTGTGGATGAGAAGATCAAACCCGCTCTGGGCGAGGAAGCTTGCCATACCCTACGGTCCCTGGACTTCGACGTGGAATGGAAGAGCTATGAAGGACTGGGCCACTGGTACAAAATTCCAGATGAGATTGATGATATCGTCAACTTCATCAGAGGCAAAGTCGGGTGGTCTTTGTGAGCATGTTGGGAAAACAAGCAAGAGATGGCTTGGAATAGTGCTGGACACACCGGCTCATAGCTATGTGTCTAGCATGCATGGCGCAACTGAGCGGGATTCTGGGTTTGTGCTTTTTTGTAAATAGTCATTGTTTTGAATCGACATAAAATGTCAGTGCCTCGGTAGCCTGAGTGGGGCTGGATCCTCTCACAATACAAACACGACGTTGAACATGACGATTAAGTCAAGCAATACGCTGCCGAATCATATGAACAAGTATACCGTGACAAATATTCATGATGTTATTTCATTGGATCCGACGTAGCCCCGCGGTTGTCTGGTGAAGAAGTCAAGTGGCTTTCCATGCTGTGGGGTAAAAGGACATGGTGTGAAATAAATGACTAGGATTTCATCAATCAGAAAAAAGCCGTCATCGTATAGGGGTCAGTACATCAGTTTGTGGCTCTTCGAAGCACTGAAAACGCAAGTTCGAGTCTTGCTGACGGCAAAACGTCAAATATGTCTTTCAGGCGGATTATCTCTTTTTGCTCAGCTTAGATAGAGTATGTATAAAATGTCTAAAATCTTTTCTTTTTCTTTTTTTAGTAAAAGTCTCCACAATACCCGTCGATCTTGTTGTTCTCGTCAGATACTTGATGGCATCTGCTCTCTTATTTACAATTGTTCATTTCAATTTTATCCAAGTGTGCACTTGTTCTATTCACAGCTCACACACAGATGTAGTTCGTTGTTTATGCACAGCTACATTATCGTCACTTCAAACACATTGTAACTGCATACACAGACTTTTTTTGTCGTAGAATTCGATGCAGTGTATCACAGCTTTGTGGTAACTATAAATACTCCATTGATTGATCATTAAAATTTCCTGCCAAAAAAAAAAACATTTTAAAGCGCTAAACTATAAACAACAATAAGAAATTCTTATACACTATTTATTATACTTGTTCTACCAACTGACATATAAAATGCCTGACACACAAACAACTATACGCAAAGACCACAAGAAGTGGAAATGCCAGAACAAGGTCAACGATCAGATTTGTGGCAAGATCAACGACATCACCGAGACCATGTGCGAGTGCAGAATCCGGCGAAAGCCCGACACCGAAGCCCTCGCAGAAGACGATTCTGTCATTGGCGAGATGTATAAGTTAGACGATGACCTGACGGAGCATTGGAAGTACTTTAGCCCTGAGAAGATATCGTAGATTGTTGTCAAATCAATTAAGATGTATCACTAAAAGGCTACGATCTTATCTCGATAGATCAAGACCCAAAATAGAAAATTCAATCTACTCATACGAAGTTGCTTGTGACCGGTGCTAGGAAAAGTGTTGTCCTATCTTAGCAAAGTAAGCCATGAGAGCGACGATTGGTATTTCTTCATCAACTTCCAACATTCAATCGACGTCGCGATTCAACGACCATCTATCATTAAAAGTGACTGCGCTATAACAATTTGTCATTATGAAACGCATGTTCCCGGTCAGTATACGCATTGTTTGAGTATTGATCGTGCTTCAACGCGACGCGTTTATTACGCGTTAATCATTAATTCGTTACCCTACATTAATCTCGGTCAGTGATGTGGCTCCGTAAAAGTGTGGCACAACACCAAAAACGGCTAACCCAATGCAGATCTCACCTTAGCTAATCGTGACAGGGGTGCTATCAAGGACACTCTGTACAGCCTCCCTTCAATCAATCCGACCGTCATCATCCCCAGTCGCATCGCATCGCTTCACTTCGCGCATCTCAACCACCGCGCGACTGACTGAATGAATGCTCCCAACCGCTAGATCACGACCATCTCAGTCTGGCATCATGGGCCAAGGGCAACAGCCGGATCTGCTGCCTCGCTCTGAGCACGAGGATAAGCCCTCATCAGCACCAAATTCCCGACTCAACAGAGACAAGATCAAGTGTCTCGACGGTCTTCGAGGCATCGCCTGTCTCCTCGTTTTCAACTACCATTTTTTCTGGCCATGGACGCCCGTTATTATGCTCGGTTATGGCGCGTTTCCCCCACGTGCGCCTGAGCCTTACTGGGGCTGGCAATCGCTTCCCATTATCTGTCTCTTGCATCGTGGACGTGCTATGGTCGCCATCTTCTTCGCCATCTCAGGATATGTCATCTGTCGCCATATCCTTCGCTTGATCCATGAGCGCAAGCTTGATACTGCTTATCAGAAGCTTGCATCTTCCGTCTTCAGGCGGGTCTTTCGCCTTTACATCCCCCCCACTATCAGCATGTTCCTGGTGGCTGTGCTAGCTCAGGTTGGCGTCTTCAAGTCCGAGTTCTCCATCTACAAGGGCCCTGACTCGCATTACATCAATGCCACTATCACCCATGCGGATCTAGCCGAGAGCAACATCTGCGTCAATGGAACTGCTGTCAGAGGTGCAACAGGCATTGCGAACTATCTGGGTATCGAGACCGCCGCATACCTGCGCAACACGACTGGCTACCCACTTGGAAACACCACTGAATGGACCGACATGCTGCTCTGTGTTAACCACACTACGCGATCTTATGGACCATCTCAGCTCTACACATTGGAATCCGAGTACGAAGCCCAGTTCCCAAAGAACGACACCAACACGACAAAGCTAGTGAAAGATTCCTCCGCGATGGAGCGACTGGCATCACTCAGCTACTATGATGATGACTTGGACCTATCCCTCAATGCCACCAATGCTACGAACCCTCTTAACTTGACCTGGGTTCAGATGGGCGGCTCGTGGGAGGAGCATCCTTTCATCCACCCCAACCTGACATACGCAATGAAGAACTTCACGCGCTCCTACGCTGAGTGGGCCAACCCTTTCAACTTTGGCCATTACCACCCTCGCTACGACCCTCACACCTTCACAATTCCAATGGAACTTCGCGGCTCGATGCTCATCTACATCTTCCTTCTCGGCACAGCGTTCATGAAGGCCAAGTGGCGAACGAGAATCGGCAGTTGCTTGTCTGCGTACAGTTTGATCTTTGGACGTTGGGATATGGCGACATTCTTGGGCGGCATGCTGCTATCGGAGCACGATATCCGACGATCTTCTGATCTGCCGCCATCGGCTGCTGGCGCGAAAGCTAGAGGGGTGGATTTCCAGCGGACGACAAAGGGAACGGCTTTGAGATGGGCCGGTATAGTGTTGGCGCTTTACTTCCTCTCCTACCCTGACGCCGGTGCCGAGTACACTCCTGGTTTCGCCTATCTCTCAACCTGGGTACCAAGGTACTACATCCCACTATCCGGATGGATGTTCTACCAGGCGATGGGTGCGGTTCTTCTCGTCGCCTGTATCATGCGCAGTCCAGTGCTCGTTCGTATGCTCGAAAGTCGATTCCCACAATATCTGGGCAAGGTCAGCTTTTCACTGTATCTTGTTCACGGCCCTGTTCTGCACAGTCTGGGATTCTGGATCATGCCACGGCTGTTTGACAGCTTCGGAAAGATGGGCGGCTATGCGATCGGATGGGTTATTCTTATGGCCGTCACGTTCTATCTGACCAATCTGTGGAATAACAAGGTTGACGTTTGGAGTGTCACTGTCGGAAGAAGAGTGGAGAAGATGCTTGCAAAGGAATAATGACGATTTGGTGATGATGATATGACAACAATCGGTGGTCAATAAGCGTGAAAAATGACGACGAAAATAGGTGATTTCGTAACTGCGAAACAAAAGGCATCTGAGTATGCTGCAGAATGAGTTGATATGTAGAGAAATGTATTCGCGCAACTGAAACGTCTTCCATAATGTTGCCCGTGAGTGGACTGTCGAGAGTATAAAAGACAGAATAAGTTGGTCGTTCAATGCCACCTTTTGACCGATTTTATTCTGGGACCATAAGCTCTAACAATTTTCGTTATCTGCCGATGCTGAAACTACGTCATCCCCGCTTCTGCACCAAGCGAAGTCGGACCCATTACTTCTTCAAATCACTGCTCCTGACATCATTGAAACACAATCAATCTCATCTTTTTCACATTCATGAATAGCAAAATACTCGCAAAAATGACATCGCAACCCTCACTTCTCTCCGCAACGGCTAAGGTATGATACACCCACTGGCGAAATGAACCCCGCATCAAGATATCAGAACCAATACCGGGAGCATAAAGAACGAAAGAATTTGGTCACTCTATTCGAGTTGAGACCGGTCCTAGGCTCCAGATTACTCCTGATCCTGCGACGTCTAGAGGTTGGCTGTTCTCAAGTATCTCAGCTAACGCAGTTCAGCTCAACAATGGCCTGCTTATCCCCCGTGTACAGCTCGGCCTGTACATGATGTCCACCAAGGAAGCTACCGATGCAGTCCGCCAAGGCCTTCTGACCGGGTACCGCGCATTTGACTGCGCGCAAATGTACCGAAATGAGCGTCAGGCGGGTAAAGCTATCAGTGATTTCCTCGCTGGTAGTGAGAACAAGTCCGGTTTGAAGCGCGAAGATATCTGGTACACTTCCAAGCTTGCCAGCTGTGATGAGTCGTACGATGTGGTGAGACGATCGGTCAAGAAGTCGGTGGAGGCTTCGGGTCTGGGATACATTGATCTGTTTCTTCTACACAGCCCTTACGGAGGAAAGGAAGCGAGACTCACGAGCTGGAAGGCTCTTGAGGATGCCATTGATGCAGGTGAAATCCGTGCTGCTGGAGTCAGCAACTTTGGCTCTGCCCACGTGAGTCTATCATATCTTCTTCCGCACGCCTCATTAGATCGCTAACCTTGCCCAGATTGAGGAGCTAATGGCTTCGAACCCTCGCATTCCTCCGGTCATCAACCAGATTGAGGTTCACCCCTTCAACACCCAAGAAGACATCCGCGCCACCTGCGCCAAGCACAACATCGCCATCGAGGCCTATGCTCCCCTAGCCCGCGCTGAGCGTATGGATCACCCTGCCATCCTCGACATGGCCAAGAAGTACTCCGTCACGCCAGCCCAAATATTTGTCAAGTAAGGAAAAACCCACGAGACCCTCAAAAAGAAGCTATAATCACTGACGCTGTCACAGGTGGGGCCTCCAACATGACTTCATTACTTTGCCCAAGTCTACTAAGCAGAAGCGCATGATCGAGAATGCAAGCGTTGATGGATTTGAGATTTCGGAAACCGATATGAAAAAGTTGGACGCTTTGGATGAGCACTTGGTCACTGACTGGTAAGTACTTTGTGATATGGTCTATCAAATCTGTGGCTAATAAATCGATAGGGACCCTACCGATGCGCCGTAGTTTCTTCAGAGTCGCCTCAAAGTCGAGATATCAAAGAGTCCCTAGGGCTAAGTTGAGATCCGAACTTAAATTGAATCTTTCTTGGACATCAGGAGGCTTGATTATTGTGACCGCGAGCGAGAAAACCAACTATCCATGCCATAAACCTAGGTATTCAAGCTAGGCCTGCTACTTCCTTACGCTGTTGGTGACTGCTCAGTATTCAACTGTAGAAGGCCAATCAAAAGACAAGGCGAAGCGCTCGCTAATAAAACCCTTGGAAACCAGGCATGCATTTCACTCAAACACTCCTACCTCATGCAGGCCCACCCTCACAAAGTTACTCTTGACGTCACATGTATCTTTCCCCATTCTAAAACCTATATCAGCCAAACCGTTTTCTCCCCTCAGTTTGAGGGTCGCGTCAGCGATGGATCCTGACGACCTAGTAGAGCATACAAAGAAGCTCCACGACGTAGCTTGCTATGCGTACAACAAACTCGTGGCTTTTCATTCAATTGCTTCCAATCGCCATCGAAAAGTTCTCGACAGCGCTATCAGGATTGTGCTCAGTACAGATTTAGCGAAGTTCACTTACGCACAGATTATTGATGGCCTCCCGATCGCGGACGTTGCCTTTGATCGAAGGGTTACTGGACTTGGAGGGGACCATCCTATTGACGATCATGAGACATTGTGCCCAGGAGCCTTGGAGTTGGCCGAGAAATATTATCGAGAGTGGGAACCTGCAAAGCTCAAGTTTAATCCTGACGTAAGTTCACTAAAGCCCAGTGATGCTGCCTGATTCCTAACATTGTATCAAAGACGATCCGGATCTTTGAAACTTCCAAGCCCGGTTCGAAAGCTTTTAATACCAAACTTGTAGAACTAGTGGCCGTTTCTTTACACCAGATCGCTGTCATGTTATTCAAAGCGGATCACCGGCTCCACCAAGGCGACATTGACGCTGTTATAGACTGGAGGCTGCCACTGGTCGGCGATATGCTGGACATCCCTCCTGGACCTACTCTTTTTACCCATCACGGGTACCAAGACGATGATATATATCCTGAGAGTGTGGCAGATATGGTCGGTTACTGGGCCGAAGATCGAATACTGGGCGGTGTGGCTGTTTTTGAGCGACGTCCCGCCGACTTGAACGAGATTCCTAACGTCTACTTTCATTCTTGTCGTAAAAGCCAAACAATACGGGTCTATCAACTTCGAGATGAACAGCAACAAGCTCTGTTTGACTTCCTTCTTCAAGAAGAAGGGGCGCCATTGCCCTCGCCACTTCCAATACTATCAGACAAGCACAATCGTGTACGCGTTGATGCACCGAGAGCACTGACGCACCATCATATTTATAGAGATATTTGGGAACGAAAACCCCTAGATATCTTCCAATGGCGGATCTTTAACAAGAGACCGCAAGATGAGATTGACTATCCGGAGATTGGGGAAACGATTCGACGGATCAATACACAGCTGGGGATCCCTCTGCCGCGACCTCATCCACGTTCTCTATCACCACCAGCGAGTGCTGAAGACGAGAAGAACTATAGAAATAGAGAATAGTCGACTTTGATTAAGACATCCATGGTCAGAGCTTACTGTGTAGCAGAAAACCTGTTCATGAAGAAATAAAGCAGCCTCAATGAGGATGATATACGGTAGCATTAAGTAACATCAGGCTCCTAACGGCTAATTGTCCGATGTGAGCTTGGAACTGTCGCCTTGACACCTCTTTCCCTTGTGAAGAATCGGCATGTCGTCTGTAACACCCTTGATCTCACTCTCACAAAACTCGACATTGAACCAGCCGCCGAATATCTGATTTGCGTAACCCTCCGCAGGAACACAGCCATCCGTGAGTTCAGCGCCTTCACCAAGGAGATAAGCAGGGTCAAGGCTTCCAGTAGCGATGCTTATGTCCTTTCCATCGGGGTGCCAAAAGAGAAACGACCCGCACGTGTCGCAGAAGCCTCGAGAGATTGTCTCCGTCTTCTTGTATCTCTTGATTCTGCTTTCCGAGTCGCCTTGCCACTTAATGGCTGAGACGGGAACCGTCAAAGTCGCCAGGAAGAAGCTGCCTGTCTGCTTGCGGCATTGGGTGCACTGACAGATACACCCCAGAGTATCGTTGGCAAGATTGTGGTGTGCTGGAAAGGTGATCTTGTAGCGGACGGATTCACAGAGGCATCCACCCTTGAGTTGCAGTTCTGACGACATGGTGGTTGCTACAATTGTGAATAGTAAGTAAATGTAGAAGTGGGCTGGTATGAGCAGAGTTTGGAGAGCCTGCTTCCGTTTATATGAAATACCGAATGATGACGTTGCTCTGAATCACACATGTCAATTGCGCCCTGTGAGCTTGGTTCGATGAGTTGGCCAAAACCACGCAACGAGAAAACATGCTATACGCAAAGCACTCTCAGGCAAAGCACTCTCAGGGAAAGGAGTCGATATTGATGCTCTCGACTCAATGGCTATTTATCAAGAAAACGCGGTATATAATTTTGTTCAAAGTTCTATATTGTGATATCTTGTCATAAATCATTCAACCTCCTAAGAGAGGACCTTTCCAGTAATCCATTTACATTCGTCTTTCCCTTATAAATGTCTATTTGGGGTTGGAAGGCAGGTTTTGCACAGCCCAGGCTCTTTGCTCATCAACGTACTGCTGGGAGAAAGGATAATCGACATAGCCAATCTCTGAACCGCGGATGTAGAAAGTGTGACGATCATACTTGGTCAACTCGATACCATGCTTGACGCGGTAGACAAAGTCAGGGTTGGCGATAAAGTGTCGGCCGAAAGCAACGAGAACGTCCCACTTGCTGTAGTGGCCGTCAAGAACCTCGGCGGCGGACTCGGGAGTGTAGTTACCAGCGACTATGACAGGCGAAAGGTTGTTCCAGATCTCGAGGATGAAGTCGAGGGTCTTGGCCTCTGCAGAGTCATCGTTGTCAGGAGCAAGAAGCTTGGCTGGGTCACCACGGGCTTCGACTAGAGAAAGGTAGGCGAGTGGACCAATCTTCTTAAGTTCGTTGATAATGTATGTGTACTGCCCTTTGATGTCTGATGATTCTGAACCTTGGAACGAGGCATAGGGCGAGAGACGAAGAGCAACTCGATTGGAGCCGACCTCGGCAGAAACGGCCTTGACGACTTCAAGCAGGAGGCGAGCACGGTTCTCGATGGAACCACCCCACTTGTCGGTTCGCTTGTTGATAGAGTCTGATGTGAATTGGTCGATGAGGTATCCGTGTGCACCGTGGACCTCAACAATATCACCACCAGCATCGACGACCCGTCGAGCAGTGGCAACCATATCTCGAATAAATTGCTGAATCTCCTCCTCGCTCATAGCTTCGGGAGTAGGAGCACCTTCTTCGATAGGCACAGCGCTGGAGGAGCGGAACTTGTAACCACGCGCCTTGATGTATTCAGGGTCCGAAGCACGTCCTTGACCCCAGATCTGCTGAGCCCAGAAGGACTTTTTCTCATGAACACCGGCGATGACCTTCTTCCAAGCGGCGACTTGGTCATCTGTAACAAAAGCAGGACCATGAGGCATACCAGTGTCCTGCACTGAGACACCAGTAGCTTCTGAGATCACGAGAGTACCAGGAGCTGAGGCTCTCTCGGAGTAGTATCGCTCGACAAAGGGCTTGGCGACGTTGTTCTCGTCATTGCGGTAACGAGTCAAGGGTGCCATGACAATTCGGTGGTCAAGCTTGGCATCGCCAACTTGGATAGGCTTGAAAAGCCTGCTGTCAGGAGAAACAGTGGGTGCTGTCTTTGATAGAGTCATATTGGCGGTTTGTAAAGTTCAAGTAAAGGTGATAATTCGAAAGAAGGAAGCAATCGCTGTCTATGAAATGCTTTGGACTTGATGATACGAAAATCCATCTTGGACTAGGGCGATGGGTCTACTTATACACCAAAGAATGAAAAGTTTAATTAGTGATCACCGCTATATTCCAAGGTCTTCTTGGGGGCCAACGTTGAGGTGGATTAAGGCGCAATAGCCAGATTATGTCATGGCGTGCATGACTCGATTTCCAACTCCGGGACTCCGTCGAAGAAAAATGTTGATTCGGTGATATCCGAGCCAGTCGTGACGACTCCTTGAGCTGACAAACAGTGTGACCAATTGGAGTAACTCCTTTGCTCACGTCTCCACAGTGTCCCCGACGATTACTCAGGTTCTTCGGAGTTCGATAAGACGCGATAAAGCGAGATAAGATGAGACTACTCTTTCGAGCTAAAGAATGACGTCATAGGCTTAGAGATATTGGACGCTCACGTCGACAATAGAGCCAATAGGAATCACTCATTTTGTGTCGGCATCACAACACCATCAATGCCATACGGAGTATTCTCTTGTTACCAGTGATTGAGAGAATTGTATGCCCGTGACTGCATATCCGTTGCTGCATGTCCGTAGGATACGGTCAATTATCCACATATATATATAGACGAGTAGATCACCGTTGAATCAGAATTTCACCAACAACAATTCAATACAATCACAACAGTGTATCGATTTTTCCAAGTGACCATTTCTTCAGTATCAAATATCATTTTATATCAACATCTGAAACCTCATCGAAAATGTCTCTGCCTCGCCGAGCTCTTATCAGCATCACCTCTGCTTCCGCCAGTCTTTTCGATGGCAAGGAGACCACTGGTCTCTTCATCACAGAGGCTCTCCATCCTTACAATGTCCTCACTGCTGCCGGGTTTGAAGTTGATCTTACTTCTGAGACCGGTACTTACACACCTGACTGGCTTTCTCAGCAACCCGACTTCCTCAACGGTGATGATTTAGCCACCTGGAATAACACCAACAGCGAGTTTCGCAAGAAGCTTGACAATATGCCAAAAGCCTCTGAGCTCGATGCCTCCAAGTATGGCTTGTTCTATGCTTCAGCGGGACATGCAGCTCTGATCGACTATCCCACTGCGACGTCTCTCCAGAAGATCGCTGCTCAGGTCTGGGCCAACGGCGGAGTCGTGTCTACTGTCTGTCATGGGCCAGCTATCTTTGCCAACCTCATCGACCCCACTACCAACGAGCCTCTTATCAAAGGAAAGAAGATTACTGGATTCACCACTGAAGCTGAGGATACACTGAACATCATGGATGAGTTGCGAAGCTGGGGCACTGAAATGGTCGAAGAGGTCGCTTCTCGTCTAGGTGCAGCCTGTAAGTTTTCTCAATATCATAGCAGATCGGTCAGAACTAACTTTGGTACTAGATATACGCGCTCCTGGTATCTGGGACGACTTCCATATTGTCGATGGCCGATTGGTTACTGGTCAGAACCCTGCCAGTGCTACATCGACTGCTAAAGCGGCTGTAGCTGTTTTCGAGACTCTCTGATAACATTCCAGTCAAACAGCTACTTCCATAATTGATGTTTCGAAACAGTGGTGGACCCAGCGCTGGAGATCTTTTGAATCTTTTTGTTCGATGTAGGCTAGTTTGTTTCTCAAAGTAGCTCTAATATATCACCTGATTGATTATCAAATATTGTTTGCTGCTCATAAACTCATAAGCCTCGTATATCATGACGCAATTCCTTCTGTCCCAAAACTGCCTGGCAAAAGCATATCCAACTCTGCCCAGAAGTCAACGTGCATGGCCATATCCAAAAGATCAAAATCACCCCCAATAGCATCAAACTGACTAGGAACATCATTCACGCCCGCCTGCAGGGAGTTATCTTTGCCTAATAACGAATTTTCATGGTCGAATCCAAGAATGCCGTCTCCGCCTCCCCCAAACTGTGACATGACCGCTTCAATGTTTGCATGTAACGTTCGAACAATGATGGCTGCTTTTGCCGCAGCATCAAAACTCGGTGCGAATAAGTCGAGAACCGTAACTGCCAATCCGATCGACTGCCGAGCCTTTGGTGCTAGGGGATGCTGAGTATTACCTACAACAAAGCCAACCAGTGTCATTGCGGCGCTCCACTGCCACTGAAAAGCCTCATGCCAGCCTGTGATTATCGTTGTCGTGGTCAAGACTTGATGGGTGATGTTCGTCAATTCCATAGCATGCTGGGCACACTTGGCAGCCATCTCGATAGTTGAGCTTCCGTGCTGAACGGAGAATGAGATGAAGGGACGAAGAAGGCTGATGGACAAGTGATTATACTCTAGCTCAAGGCATACTCTTTGTCTTTGGAGCCAGAGCGGTGCGTATTGCTCGAGCTCGAGGGCTGAACCATCGCAAGAGAATGCTGTGCCGTCTTTTCGCTTGTTTTTGAGGGCTTGGGGGACTTGCCTTGTCCAATCCAACAGGCTTGCGGTCTTTGGGCCCCAAATGATGGCAAGATCGTCCATGGTGCGGCAGACATCATAGACAGATTGTCCATCCATGACTTTTACCTCCTGGCTATAAAAAGAGAGGTTCAAGTCTCGTGCGACTCGGTAGAGCTTATACCTTTGCAAGTTGAGGCTCAGCCAGGTAGAATTGCCCCCGATGGGCGCAAAGGTCGATCCTGATTCCATGGCTGCTGCAAGACTGTCGCTCGGTAGCCGAGGCATAACATGTGTTGTACGAACGAGAAACGGACGGCCAACTTTGATGCCGACTTTGGTGTCGAGTTCAAAGACAGACCACCACAAGCGTCTTCGTAGCTCTTGTTCTCGTGAAGGCAGATTCGACGGTGGATCCAGATGTAACCCGAGCATATAAGCAGTTCGAACAGCAAGAGAACAAATACTATCCGCCATGTTGTGAAACGATCCAACACAGACATATACGCCGCATAGTAGGTGGCATTGTAGAGTTGATAGCGAAGGGCTTTCGACTTCGCAAGCTAAGAGCGTCTGAGCTCGCCTATAGTACCACCGACCAGCCAGAGTCGCGTCGTTGTCTTCCACGATATTCGTCTTCTCCCCAGTGGGTCGAGAGGAGACGTGATATTGCATGCACATGGCAACGATGATGTCCACTAGTGCTGATTGCTTTCTCGGTAGCCCTGGGGGAACATCAACGTAAAGACTCTGAACGTGCGATTTGAAACTTGCCTCATCGATGATGGCGTACAGGGATGTGTGATAAGTCTCCCAGTACAAACTCAGGAAGTATTCCTCTTGAATCGGGGACAGATAAAAAGCTTCATCGGTAGCCCCCGTTAATGGAGCCAAAAGTCTGGAAGAGTCTTGCGCAATGTTTGGCTGCTCACGCAACTCTAGATTGCTTGCGAGATGGATGAGCATATGCTCTGCCTGGGTACTCAAAAAGGTACTCAGTCGATGCGTGAAGAAGTAAAGCGACGAAGGACCAAACCATGCGCTATGGGGGGATCGCGCTGGACGAAGATATACGCCATCCCAAGGCTTTATCATGGTGGCTTCTTGGATTTCTGATTGTGGGAACGAAGGTGACCCGCTTGGCGGTGTTGGCTCTTGCACATGGGGAACAGGCGATGTTTTGCTACTACGCTCTTGTGCCAGTTGAGCCTCTAGTTCCTTCACTCTCCGTCTCAGCGAGTCAATCTCATCTTGCGCCTGAGGTAGAGTTGATATTAGTGACGCAGTACTTTTGCTACACTCTCTACCACGGGTGCGGCAATTGAGACACGGGGCGCTATCGTCGCATTTTATGCGCTGGAGTCTGCACCCATCGCAGGCTCGGCCTACTTGTTTCCGCTTTCGCCGGAGGCCAAGTCGCTGGTGAGAATCATTTGGTGGCGTGACTGACTCGCTCATCGGAATTGAAAGCTTGTCTTATTCGGCGCGATTTTGAAGGGAAAGCATTTGGTGAAACAATGAGTCTGACACGATCGCTATGATAAAAACACTGTTAGCTGCAGCATTACTGCTGACAGACCTGGAGACTAGCCCAAAGGTAGCACTAAAAAGATAAACTGATAAGAGACGCTGACTAATTTTGGTAGCAGGTCAGCTGCCAGTAAAAGCGATCTAAGCCGTTTGAGACTGGTGATGTCAGACTCGTTCATCAATGTTCGTTGTGTAACAAACAGTACATAATTTATGTCGGTACAATCTAGCTGTTTCTTCAGATGATGGAGGTCGCAAGACAGACGTGACCGCCTCTGCAGTTGATGGTTTACTCATTGGTGGCTCGTTTCATCATTGTCGGGGCGATAGTCTAGCGCCGTTCACACCAGTGTTCAATGTTGACGTAGTTGATCTTCTACCAAGCGCGTTAGACTTTTCGCCCTTCATATCAACCTCTCAAATCAAATTTAATCTACTTACTATAATTGCTTCATCCGTCTTTCGATCCCGACTTTCTCTTATATAATAAGCCTGGTCCCCTTTTTCTCGTTTCTCTGTTTAATGTCCTCAGCCTCCAGCGCCGATGCTGCGGATATATCCTTGGTAAGAAACGGAAAGCTTCTTGTTTGACACATGACTAACTTCTGTAGGCTGCAGCCGTTGCGGCTCTGAGTGTAGAGTTTGTCGTACACCCTTTCGATACTCTTATCACGCGTATCCAATCTCCAGAGTACATACCCAAGTACAGAAGCCATGAAGGCAAACTCCAGCCAGCCCTGTTCCGCGGTCTTTACCGTGGGATAGCGCCGACAGTCATCACAACGATACCGGCTTCCGTCACATTCTTCGGCATTTATGAGAAAGCGAAGACGACTCTACAGCCGAAGGAAGGCCTCAAGCCTGGCAGCATGGCTCAGATAGCTGTGCATGTTACGAGTAGTGCGCTGGCGGATATGGTCGCTTGTGCTATCATCAACCCTTCCGAAGTCCTCAAGCAAAATGCTCAGGTGTCGAGGTTTTCTGAAGGTAGTGGGCAGCGGTTTCCGGTCTTATCCGCCTTGAAGCACTTTTCTCGGCAACCTTTGAAATTGTGGACTGGATATACAGTCCTGGTCGCAGGCAATCTTCCACGGACAAGTCTCACGTTCTCGATATACGAATATCTCAAAGCTACATGGTTAAAAAGACTGGACAAATCGCCAAGTATTACTGAGCAAGTCAAGGTAAGCGGCATCACGGCTGGTATCGGAGGCGCGATCGCATCTTTACTCTTCGTCCCCATCGATGTGGTGAAGACAAGGATGCGTCTTCCAGAAAAGGCTCCTCCTAGCCATCCATTACAGCCCGAGGCTCTTTTCACATCAACGCTAAGTCGAGAAAAAGCACGAAAACCTGCAGCAAGCGGGCCTATTTCGATTGCAAAGGGCATTCTGGTTAGGGACGGAGTTTCTGGGCTTTTTCGAGGAGCTACCGTGACTTGTATAGCCGCTGCTGTGGGCAATGGTTTATTCTTGGGATGCTATGAGGGGTTGAAACTATATTATGCCAAGGAACCACCAAGTCCAGAGCTTCTTCAATTGTAGTACAGATAGGCTCCAGGGTACGGCGGATGTATTTTATCTGTATTTTTATTACTGGTTTTAAATAGACATGCAATTAATCCTCTCTGTAGTCGAGGCTATCTCTATCTGCACTTATGTGTTTCTACCTATATGTCTTGTTTGTATCAAATTGTTCGCACTTCATTTTCATAGCTCTCGATGTGAATTTGGTTTTGGATCAGTCGTCTCAGATTATTTAGCATACACTGGTTTTCAAGCCCGTTCTTTCTTGGTTATCTGCAGTTGAGGCCTGAGAATATATATCTGTTTGCTCATAAGTATTGGCTGTTTTTGTCAACAATCGGCTCAATTGGATTTCTTTCTTTTCATTTCCCAGTTTTAAGTCGGTCAGTGAAGATGCACAACTTTGCCCTCTTTTGGAAATAGTTCACGCGAAGAAAGGTGGAGACATTAGGCGCTCATGATCCAATAAGCGGAGGCCATGGTATGCCATGTGCAAGACTTGATTCTGCCAAGAGATCAGGCTCGTTCTTGAAGTTGTCTTCCATGAATTCTTCATGATGGGCTAACGATTAAGATAAAGCAGGAGCTCTAGTTCGACCTGAGGTTGCACTTATTATCTGAGTTCGAGAGAGCTCAAATTTGCAACATCAAACGGGAGATTCGCCATGTACTATACTTGAACCGAGTATCCACACCCTGCGCTATGTCGCTTCTAGCAATTGCAGACGACAGGCCGGGTAATGCGCCAAGTGCTGGGTTAATAAAGACGATCCCCGCAAGAATATTTCACTACCACCTTCAATCGCTGCTCTGCAATTCCTCACTCCGACATTCCGAAATTTCCGACCATTCCGATCAAAATAAACTAAAGGGAGAAACTTGAGAGTTCGATTTCGAGATTCTATTATTTGGCAAAGTCATATTTCCTTTTGCTGCAAAATGACGGAGATCAGGTACTCAGCTTCAACCAAGCAAGCCAAATGATCAATCCAGCTAACAATTGACAGGATAGAACCCGAAATTCCTCCCTCTGCAATCCTGGGTGAAAAACCAGAACAAAGTCATGTTTTCTTGTCAAAACCACCAATGGAAAAAAAGGATGTCATCGCTAGCAAAGTGCCCAAACCCATCAAAAAGCTCGACGGCTTCATCTCACACATGAACCGTCTTATGCATACCCGCGAAAGTCACGATTTCGTCATCCTGTTTCTAGCTTTTGCGACACATTTTGTTGCGACAGCACTGGAATCCCCAGTTCCCGAAAGATTAAAACAATGGGCGACGAGAATCAGCGGCTTATGTTTGACAAGTATGCCGACCAGGCTGACATCTGTCGCGTCGTTTTCCAAATTATCCTCACATTTTGCGCGAATCGCAGCTTGCAGGCCGGTCCTTGCGGAACGAGCGAGAGCACTTTCGGATATCATGGACGATTGGCAAATTATCACGAGGCTTTGGGGGATGCTTGGGATATGGACCGATGGCAAGGAACTTCTTACTGGTCTAATAAGAACAAAGGATGGAAGTGACGAACTCGATGAGCACCCGCGAGACTACCTTATCAGCAAAGCCATCAAAACGACGTACGTGATAGGTTTATTCAGCTATCTCGGCTCGGAGAATCTCGCCTGGCTCACAAGACGTGGCGTCCTAAGAAAGTCGGAAAAGTCCGAGTCAAGATTGATGATATGGTCCTTGAAAGGATGGGGTCTCTACGTCTTTTCTGAACTTGCACAGCTATTACATGATTGGTCTTTGATCAGTCGGGGTATGAAGGAAGAGAATGATGAGAGTTCAAAAGGGGAATGGAGAAGAAAGCTTGTGCAAATGCTGCTTTATGCCCCATTGACTCTTCATTGGATACAGGGCGGGCTGTTTCCGGAAACACTGGCTTCCTTCTTAGCAGCCTACACAGAGTACATAACAGTCAAAGAGCTATGGAGGGCATCTGCCTAGCCTGAGGACTGCACAATATGCAATATGTCAATCACTTCAGCTGTCCATGAGATTGTGTGCTTTCAGTCACTATCTTGGCATTTGCATCCGTTCCACATATAGAGCACCTTGAATGAAGCTCTGTCAATCTGGTACAAGCAAGCTTCACATCGACTTTGCCTAAGAAGCTCTAACAGGTTCTGATGATATTGGGGCTTTGTTGGTCGAAACGTGTCACCACAAAACGCCAAACACTTTCACCTTATCTGCAGGTTTCTGTCTGCTACACCAATCATAACCCGCTAATGCGTTCGTCCTTCAATAGTTCCATGCATTAGAAAATTGCAGTGCCTGCATCCTCACCGCGGTACAAAGCAAGACATAGCCTACTTGCTCAGCCAGCGATTGGACGCCTGATGACGCCGACGAATATACAAAATCTGACCAAACTACATTTCCCCGCTCTTCAAAACTCAAGATCAGATACTCTTGGATCCACAGAGAATATCTTAAAAATCCCGAACGACTATATACAGAGACGTTCGAGAATTCGGCCAACATGGCCTCTCACCGAGACACTTCCCAGTCGGTCGTTGGCTTCCAACAACAAGGCACCGTAGACTGGACTTCAGTCGCAGGTGGAAGTGTCAGCTTTTCCGTTGATATCTTGGCAAGACTATCACAAGCTGGCGTGGAGGCGTTCACCCGCAACCTCTGAAGGTCTGTTGGCCTCGACTGAGTTTGGCCTGATTCTTCATGGAATTACAAAGCTTTGTCTTATGAACCATTGCTCTAATTAGATTGGCGCGGGATCACCTAAAGACATCGCGATTGTGTTGAAACAGATTTTCGAGATTTCTGCAGGACGTCTTGATCGGCTTCGCCTAGTAGGAGTCGATTGTGCCTGGGTCGCTGCCGTTGCCCACTGGATCTTCGACCTATGCCTACTACTTAGTTTAGCTATAACGGGATAAGAGATTTTACTAGTAAGTCTAGCGACCTTGTTTAGCGAAAATGCAGTAGAGGGTGGTGGCATAGTGAATCCTTGTACAGGTCTCGATTAACTATTGACAATCCTTTTTATCGTCGTACTTGTCGATCACTGATGGGTCTTGACTGATTACCTGAACACGGTTTTGGGAAAGAGTCACTTTAGTTGACGTTTGCAGCAGATGTAAGGCAGACTGTTCTGTTGGACTAGAGACAGTTTGTACTTTTGTTAAATTACATCTGGGATGCCCACTTTGGTGTCCCAATCCCTATCATTGAGAGGATTGTAGCCGTCAATTTGTGTCAGGACTACGATATCATTTCCACTATCGTTGCACACTATTGTCCAATTCGCGACATAGGTAAAGTCTTACCCTCCAGGCATTAACCAATATTTTGTCTGTCAGGCGGATAATTCGGGGAAGAGCTTGGATTCAAGCAATGCTGTCAGAATTACGGATACAATCCGCGCATTTAATTGGATGACGGAGTAGCTTTGGCCGAATCGGCACCGGCTGGAGATAGTAGATAGCATCCGAACAGACGGACTTAATAAGATCTATCACCGAAAGTATTATGAGATATCCATTCACCAATGATTAATATAGGAAGGGGACTTTTTAGTCGATCAATGTTATTATATAAAATCCACCAACGTCTCTTGATGTGAAACCTGATCTCTAAAAACATCCCGCTTCACATACCACCATCTCAACCAACTCAAGCACAGCACTAAATTCAGTTTCTCATACACCATGTCTACCGATGCTTCTACCCTTACTGCCTACGGGCCCTCGGAAACTGCCCTTCTCCTTCTAGACTGGTACTCTCTCTTCGTTGAGAAACTCGCCGGCCCTGGAGCCCAACCTGCTCTCGAAACAGCCGTCCAGCTTCGGAAATGGGCCAAGGCTCAAGGCATCACTGTAGTCCATTGCCTGATCGATGCCCATGGAGTGCTACCCCCAGCGGCCAAAGATGCAGCCCGTCTCAAGGGTCTTTTGGAAATGATGAAAACCATCGAGCAACCAGAGCCAGCTGAGTTGCGCGACGACTCGGAGCGTACTTTTTACAGACGCCCTGGACATATTTCTGCGCTCAAAGCACCTGGACTTCTGGAGTATCTGAAGGAGAAGGGGATCAAGTCGCTCGTTCTTACTGGCTTGGTTACTTCAGGTTGCGTGTTGCGTACCGCTATCGCTGCAACGGATGCGGAGTTTGCGATGACGACTATTACTGATGCCTGTGCGGATAAAGACGGGGAGCTTCATCAGGTGATTTTGGATAAGATTATCCCAAGCAGGGGGCATATCAAGAGTGCTGCTGAATTTCAGAAGGACTTTGAAGCGGCAGTTAAGGCTTAGAGTGAATTTAACATCAGATAATATGGGACCTCAAGTGTGAACAGCAGATCTCTGGCGCTGTAACTCCGATGGAATCAAAATGGCTTATTGATATTCGTTCACTTGACAAACATGGCGATTGGGCCATCGTGACCGCAAATAAATCAATAAGCTAAAATCCGATATGTCCCCAATCTGTCGCCATGAAAAACAGCAGTTAAAACTTTTTCTCTTCTCCTGTATAATGGTCTCCTTGGCATGCGGCAGGGTGAACTCGCTTTACGATAAAGTGTCAAAAGATGATCAGGAGCCATAGCTCGTTGGAGAAGTTTATTTCCTTTATCGTAGTTACCGCCGCAGAATAAAGCAGAATCTCTAGGGCACCGACGATTAGAGTTTCCGTCTGTCATGAGTTCTATATCGGATATGAGGTCTGGTTTGTGACAAGTACTAATAGACATCAGCTTCGGAGCTATCAAGGTTTAAGATACTAATCAGATACTCACTCTTTATAAACACCAATGTATAAGCTTCCAGCGGCTAGATCAATACATTTCCGGGTGGTCATTTCTGGGTCAGTTGCTACCTCAGTAAAAGACAGAAGCCCTTCCTATGATTTCAAGCAGCCTGTGAAGATATATCTATCTAACCTTTCAATGTTGCTTGCGGTTAGAAGTGGTGATGTAGAACATGAAGTCGGAACATCTGATGTCACCGTGATTAAGCCCGCGGATTATATCGAAGTCAAAGGCATACTACTGCTGCCCATCCCTGAGCTAGTAGCTGTCGAGCTCGTCGTGCTCGCTAGAGTTGTGATAGTTGATATCTCAAATACCGGGGTGTCAGTTGTTGAGGATTTAACGTCTGATGTTCCGGCTGTCAACAGCTTCGTATCAGTAATTGTCAGTAATGGCATTTGTATAGCCTGTAGTAGCGATCGTCATGTCTATAGTAAACTCTAGAGATGGAGGAGATTCGGTCGATCTGACAGGCCTCTGATGTTAACCTAGACCAAGGTTCGATCAACGATGATACTAATAATGCGGATTGTATACCCCCTGATGCTTTTGTGTTAACATGTCGAAAGTCGCAAGAAGCATCTACTAAGATAGCCAGCAACAGTGCTTAAGTCTTCCAATACCTCAAACAGCTCAGAGAAATATTACCTTTACTAACCTATTTAAGTAGCAAAACGTGGCTTAGAACTCTAATTTAGAGTCCTATGAAACAGAGGTTATGACGGAAGATCACATCTCCGCAATTTCGCGGCCTGGAATTGGCATTTTACAGCTGTCTCATACCATATTCACAGGTCGGGAAAACAGCTCTGTGAACTGGCACAAGACACCTGCTCAGCATACCGCATCTCGACCCCAAAGCATCCTGGTCACCATTTCTCAATAGGTCCTGCAAAGATTTGGTCGTAGCTAAACAAAGCTTACACAGCCTCAAGCTGCCACGGGAAAGCTTGCAAGTCGCTCAACGGCTTCCGCTCATACCTTGTACAAGGAGAAGGACCTTTGATCAACCCACCTGAATTGGTTAAAACTATACATAGTTCGTGTACTTCATCTGATCTTGCTATCTGGGCCGCAGTATCAGTTGAAGTGGTCGATAGGTTTCAACCACATTATAGACTCCAGATGCGACAATGTATTAGATGTTGTGATTGGATCGGAGAATCATCGAAAAGACTTCAGAAGAGGACTCGTTAATGATGGAAGATGGTGTGTTTAATTACGTCTCCGGACTGGAATTGAATTTTATTCCCTGGATTCAATGATAGACTAAGCCCCGAGATAATGAACCGGGTCGTATTACAAAGATACGGTACTCCCCACCACAACATCTCCTCCGTTGTTTTTCTCCCTTCGGTCTGCTCATTTTAGCCACTGACCAGAGCTTTAGATGACAAAACTCATTTAATCATCAAGAGTGAATCAACCAGATCGGATTACCCAGTCGCTTTCTACAGGCGAAAGAACCAATGAAGGTCCTGGTCGATAAAGAAGCTATCTCCAATCTCTTCGGGAGTTCGGCACACTAACCCCAATACCCCGGTAACAAACCGGCCGTGGAGACATCTGTCGCCTCTATCTTCCTATACACTATACCGCTCTTGGAAAGACCAGGCGACGTCTATCAAATCATCCAGTCGGACGTCTCAGCTCAGAAAGATGTGTCGCGGGGAAGTAACTCCTCGTCATCAAATGGGTTCGCCTAATTGTGAGAGCCGCCCCAGACTCCCCAGGAACCCCAGATAAAGAACAATTGGGGTCGAACTATGACTGAAAGATTGGAGTCAATGTTTATCACTGAACTTGGCCGTGGAGTGATGCTCGTATCAAGCGATATCGCTTTACCTGCCACGCTTTTCATGGTTCGTTGCTAGTACTGATCGCCGTTTATAAGCTCCCTACTCCCGCCCGCTTGGACAGTAGCCTTCCACTATACTCACTCTTTCCTTCCTGAGAGTCTTCATATCTTATTCACCTGGAAGATGTCCGAAAAACACGACCCCGACAATGCGTCACTGACGCCGTCGCAAGCAGCGGGCAAGTCATTCGCCACCCATGTCCAGCCAAACGAACACCTCGAGAAAAGATACAGTCCCTTATCCGTTCTCGCATTCGCCTTCACCACCACCAACTCATGGATGGCCTTTGCATCTGGTATCGCAGTGCCCTTGGCCTGCGGCGGAGGACCGTCGATTATATATGGCTTGATCGTTGGTGGTATCGTCATGGCTACGATTAATATCGGCTTTGCGGAGCTGGCTTCAGCATTCCCTTCAGCTGGTGGACAGTATCACATTGTCTTCATGGCTTTCCCAGCTTCGACGCGGCGTGTTGCTGCTTTTTATACTGGGTGGATATCCATTATTTATCTCATGGCGGCGACCGCATCTTGCAATTTCTTCGCTGCTAGTTCAGTGCTTGATCTTGCCCAGCTCTGGAATCCTTCCTACACAATTCAAGCCTGGCATACCTACTTGATGCACATTCTACTGTGCATTGTTGCATTCGTCGCCACTTCACGTTTCCCAGCTGCCATCGGTCGGTTGACCACTACCATCTTCTGGCTGTCGCTAGTCGGCTTCATTGCCTCCATGGTGACCCTTCTAGCGGTCAGCGACCATAAACAATCTGCCGAAACTGTGTTCAAAGAGTACAAGAACGTCAGCGGATGGGGTGACGGCTGGGCTATGGTTATCTCCATTACCTCTTGCTTGTGGGCATACTCTGGAGTCGACGGACCTACGCATCTGGCTGAAGAGGTTCCAAACCCCAGTAAGAATGTCCCGCGAGCTATCTTCTTGACCATCGGACTCGGCATTACGACCGTCGTCGCATGGACAATCGCTCTGATGTTCTCCATCAAAGACGTCGATGCGATCATTGAGTCGACTGTGCCTATCCTGGAGGTGTACAATCAGGCTCTGAACAATCGCGTTGCGACTACCATCTGGACCGTTTACTACATCATCATGTTCTACGACATTGTCCTGAACCTGTTCATCTTCTCTGGGCGAACAATTTGGTCCTTCTCTCGTGATGGCGGCGTGCCTTTCTCCGGATTTCTATCCCATCTCAAGTGGGCGAGCCCTGTCCGAGCGACCGCAGTGATGCTAGGTCTTCAGGTCATCATTGGCGTTTTATACGTGGCCTCAAGTACAGCCTACAACAGCTTCATCGGTCTCACGCTATTTGCTCTCAACATCACAGTCGCTTTACCCCAAGCAGCTCTGCTCGTCCGCGGTCGCAGCTGTCTTCCTGAACGAGCTTTTTCTTTGGGCAAGGCAGGCTATGCAGTCAACGCCGTCGCTACGCTGTTTGTGGCCTTTTTCTCCGTTAGCTTCTGCTTCCCTTCTTTCATGCCGGTCAGTGCGTCGTCCATGAACTATTTGATCGTGGTCATGGCAGTTGGTCTTGTCTTCACGACTGGTCTCTGGTTCGGTGGTTTGCGCAAGACCTTTACAGGGCCACAGATCAATATTGATGCGGAATATTAGTAGGGTGGCATCCAGAATGATCTTCGAAGTATGGCATGGTTGTCTCATCAAGTAGTCAGGTTTCTCAATTTTATAATCTTTACACGTTAAAAGGTCTTTCCTCGTTGCAAGACACAGACGGCCCCAAAGCCCAAAAGTGTGAATGTCAGTATGCCTCCGTCTCATTGCTATCCACGGTCAATCATCCTTTTATCACTTTGTACAATTACTCATCATGTACCTCACAACCTCATCACGTATTTTCCTTCCAGCTGTCATTTGTTAGCTTGCGCAAGACACACGACTGCGGTGTACATACCTGGCCATGAGACATTTTCTCCATCAGACTCTCGACATCCTCAAGTTCCGCCCACTTGATCTGGGGAATCACCAATCTTCTTTTGACAAACTGCAAAGCCTCGAGAATATCCGCTCTCGTGCCAACAGATGAGCCCTTGATGGTCCATCCGTTATCGATAAACCAAGTTGGATGGAACGCAATCTTGGCCTCCTCGGGTAGAAGCGATACACTCATAAGAGTGCCAAACGGACCAAGCATATCAAAGGCCTTTTGGTAAGCGGCAGCTGCTGTTGCGGTGACCACAACGGCCTTGGCGCCTTGACCATCCGTCAGAGCCTTGACTTGCTGTCCAGCATCTTCGCCAGATGTAACATCGACGTAATGCTCTGCGCCCTGGGACTTGCAGTAGTTCTCCTTGGAGGCGCCTGCATCCACAGCGATTACTCGGTAACCCATCGCACTAGCAAAAGCAACAGCCAAAGCACCTACACCACCACCGGCGCCAGACACGACGAGCCATTGTCCAGGTGTGATGTTGCAACCTTTGATGGCTTTATAAGCCGTAACTCCTCCGCATAGAATAGGCGCGATCTCTTCATCTGGGACGTCACGGAAAGTATCCGGCATGCGAGCCAGATATCTCAACGGCACAAGCGTATACTCAGCAAAAGTACCATCATAAGCCTTGCCAGAATGCAGAGCCTCAACGCATCTTGTCTCGCCCTCATTGACCAGATCAACACACATATTGCAGGTGCCACAGATATCCCGAGTCCAAGCTACTCCTACACGCTGGCCAATCTGAACACTCGAATCAAGATTTGCGACGTTGGAGCCAAGCTCTGCGATTCTGCCCACGCCTTCATGGCCGAGGATATTTCCTACGGGGCCCATGTGGCCTTGTGCCATGCCCAGATCCGAGCCACATAAGCTAGTGACTGAGAGACGAACGAGAATCTCGTTGGGCCCAGGGATGGGGCGAGAGACATTTTTGATCTCAAAGGTTGGTTTGACAGTCGCCTCTTGGGCGGACTAAAGATGTCAGTATGAGGATTCAAATGGAGCTTTAGAATACATACCGTCAAAAAGGCGACTCTATGAGTTTCGGATGTCATGTTTGTGGTCTTGATCTAAGCCTTAGAATAAAATCAAATAAGGTAGCTAAAATATTCCGTTTCCTACGCTTTCAGTGTGCAATACTTCTGAAGGAAGTGAAAGCAGAATAATGCTTGACGTTTATCTGGGTCAATCTTTTCTCTCATCCTTGACCTCAGGCAATTATTATCATCATGTCCGGTCCGGGTCGTCTGAACATTCCCAACACGGCAAAGTGTGCGGAGATGGAGCGGGAGAATATCGTCATGACACTTGTGGGGTTTCCAGCACTCAATTCCCCTCAACTGGGTTGTCCCCCGACACAATTTCCCGTTTTACTCCATGCTTTAGTACTCTTAGCACATTACAAGAATGCATCCTTCTTTGCGGTTTGGTGTCCGCATGTCGGAAATCGCAAGGAGCATCCACCGATGACCGGCGTCGGAGCTTAACTCTTCCGATATCTCGACAGCCCTAGAGCTCAGAAACGTCACTTTTAGCAGCCCATTCGAGTGCAAAACGTGGCTTGGAACTCTAATGTCCCAGCACAGCCCTAGCTAACGGTTAAGCTTCTGTCGCACGTTCAAACGTTACACGTCAACCCAAAGGTGTTTCCGGGAACAGGTTCTCATTCGAAGTGGCTTGACCTCCAACCAGTGACGTCGAGAGCCACAGATTACTGGCTTTGGAACTCAATTGTCGGATTGGCCGCCAAGACTCAGCCATGGCGTCTAAGAAACATGAGTGCAGCTCAGCTTGGCTTGTTTTCGACTGTATTTGACGTGTCTGGGCTTTTGTTTGAGGCATTGCTATGGTGTCACGATTCCAGTCGTGTGGAGGTGGCTGTCAACTCAGACAAACTCAAGACGTAGACGGCATATTCCGTCCAGACAATGCAAACAATATCTCTATATAATATCCTTTGACATTCCATGTAGATATCGTATCATCAATACAGCTCAATTCAATCTCAACAATTACATCACAACATCATCAATATGGACTCAATGTCTTACTATCTCTACAACCCTTCCAAGCCATTGGCAGGAGTTTGCGCAGGCCTCTTTGGCCTTAGCTTTCTTGTCACCCTCTACCAGATCATTCGAAAGAAAGCTTGGGTGTGGATCTTCATGCTATTGGCCATTGCTAGTACGTTCAATTCTAACCACTCATCTTGTTTCCATACTTACAAGTGCCACAGTGGAGGTCATCGGATACGCAGCCAGAATCAAGTCAGCCTCTGAGCCAACTGAGAAGAAACCATACGTGCTTCAATTCACCCTCATCATCCTACCTCCAGTCCTGATGGCCGGTGTCATCTATGTCGTCTTCGGGAGAATTGTATACTGGGTTGTCCCACCAGAGTCAAGAACTCTACGCTTCCTCTGGGTCCCTCGTGAGTTCATCCTCTAATCGAAAGCAAACCAATACTTACCATTCAAAGCTCGCTTCATCACTCTCCTTTTCGTTGGCTTCGATGTCATTTCTCTCATTCTCCAACTCGTCGCCGCCATTTTCATTGCAGGCACAGATCCCACAGAGCCCAATGCGAAGCAGAAGCTTGACCTTGGCAAGACTCTCGGTCTCGTTGGTGTTAGCACCCAGATTGCTGGCTTTGGACTCTTCACTGTTTCAGCCATCCGCTTCCATTTCGCAGCCAGGAAGCTCAGCCCCGATTTTGCCAGACAGAACCAGGAAAGATACGGTATCACCAAGAAGTGGCAGACCTTGTTGGCCGTGGTCAACGTCTCATGCCTTCTCATTCTGATCCGTTCCGTCTACCGTGAGATCGACTTTGCTGGTGGCAAGGATGGAAAGACTCATCAAGAAGAGTGGTAGTAAGTACACCGTCACCAAATGCTTTTCTTGCCGCTAACATAGTTCTTCCAGTCAATATGTTTTTGATACACTACCAATCTTGATTGTAGTCTTTCTCTACAATGTTTTCTTTCCCTCCAACTACCTTGCACACCTTGGCTTCAAAGTCCCCAAGGAGGACCAAACTACTGGCTTTGATCTCGAAGCGACTCATAAGCAACCTTCAACGACAGAGACCACATAGAGAAGCCTAGGGGCTTATATCAGCGATAGGGTTTTTGGGCGCGATGAGCAACTCGGATTCAAGTTTGCTTTATTTCAATATTTGCACAGCTTATAGAATTTGTTTTTGCTTTTGGTAATGTTAGCTTTACAAAATGTTTGGTCGTCTATATCCATCTAATTCTTTCAATTTATGTTTCTTACCGCTGACCAAGTGAAACGCCATGCCTTGCAGCGATCAATCCTGACTGACAACTTTATCAGCAGACATGGAGATGATTGGAGTTTATAGCCTAAAGCTGGACTCATTTGTAAAATGGCTACATATTCATCTTTTGTTATCCAAGTAGCAAGGTTTCTGATAGGCTACGATTTAAGCATCCCGGCCTGAAACCTGCGCCATGCCCCTGCAGGTAATTAGCTGGCACGACCAACACCAATAATGAATGGATCAAATCATCACAGGCAAGTTTAAAAACGACCCATAGCCAGTAAAGTCTTCCTCGTCTTGCGTCATTTCTACCTACCCTTACTCATCCAATATGCCCACTACGAGTATCACGTCGCTTCTTTGGCCCGCGGGCGACAATGTCAGAGTCCAGGGGGAGGTTTTCGAAGCCGAAGCTACTGGGACACGATATATGCTCCGAGGCTGCAAACCCAACGATGACTCCTGCGACCACCACACAGCCTTTGTCGAGTTCGGGCCCTGGGCCAGCAAGACCTTGCCATCAGGTGCTGCCGAGACGGGTGTTTACGACGTCCACGGGACCGTCGACGGTACTATGTACTCCAGCGTCTGCGACATGAGCCGTTCTGTGATCGAGAGGTGCACAGTTTCAAAAGCGTCTGGGTTCGGTTCTTCTACGGAGTACAATATGACCAGGACGAAGGGAGAGACGGGGGCCGACTTCACTCTTTTATACCACGAGGTATCGCTTACTGGCGGCCTGAGCAAGCTTGCTTCTGCGACAGGAGACGCTGCACCCGCTAAGACTTCCTCCAATGACGAGGCTTCCTCAACAAACGAGGCTTTTTCCACGACCGATGCTAGCTCTGATGGCGCAACAAGCATGCTCACTTCCGCAACCGAGATCGAGGCTTCCAGCACTGAAGCTACAGCCGAAACCACGCCTGCTGAGACGGTTCCTACCGAGACGACTTCGGCCGGGTCTCCACCTTTGGTTCGCGCGTTTGCTGCTCTGGCTATTGCCGGACTAGCTACCGCGATGGTGATGTGATGTATGGAAACAGGACGGAAGTTCGATGAATAGCCTGGATTAGCTCTGTGATAATTCGGGTTGTTTTTGCGACGCGAGGGGGACGTATTGGAGAATAGGGAATCTTGTATCTTAATATAATACTGTGAGGTTCTTCCTGTCGCTTTGGATTACGATACGTATGAGACAGGTCTGGCTGATCTGCTTGTGATCCGGGCGAGCATGGATTAAGAAACCCAAGACCATAAAGCTTCTAGAACACAAGAATCGGTAATCCTCGGGTCAAAAAATTGACTTGCATGGAAAGGACAAGCTGCAAGGTCGATCAGGTTTCCTGGGGTCCTTGGAGACAAGTGGGAGAACATGATGGGGTTCTGCTGTGACTTTAGTCAGGACTGCAAGGTCTGGAAACATTCCAACCGCGTTCTCCCGGTCTTCACGGCAGACTTGTTTTGACAAGCAGGTTTAAGGCTGACTTGCAGTTCGGAAACCATCGGCTATGCCTTGCTTTCGTAACAGGTACATGATACATCTCATCTCGCTATCAATCTGAGAAGTGGGAACCAGAAACAAAGTCGCAAGCTAAAATGAACCGCCTTAAGCCGAAGATGCAATGCGCTAGAACATCTAGAAGCCTGAAAGCATTAATCGTAATAAACATCATTGAACTAGATGCATATTCATACATTGTCAAAAGCAGAACGAGTGAGATTGGCTGCAGCGTTCCATGTCTCCTCGTGCGGGCGCGCACGCTTGAATGTTCTGTTGTGGTTGCATCGCAAAAGAGGGCTGAAAGCTGAAGACAGAAGCTCAAGGTCCGTGCTCAGCCCCTGAAGATGAATCCGGGGTTAGCTCTAGCGCGTCAACAATTCCCATCCCATCCCGCCTCATTGCCGGGGAAAACGCGGAGAGGAAACAAAACACTGAACAGAGAAAGTCGGTCTAGAAGCTCACTCACCGAACGAGACCTCAACAATTCCTCCGAACGTAACCGAAAGACGTACTCGTAATGGTCACCTAGGTGAGTCAATCCCATCTCTCCTGGTTAACCCGACGCAAGACGGTATCGAGATTAGCGTAGCCGCAGTCTCTACCAACCACACCGACAAAGACCCACAAGGTGAGCTTACGCAGTTTTTGTGATTGACCTTCAAGGTAAGCCTTTTTGTTGAGAATGTACGTGTCGGGCTGAAACTAGATCGGTAGTTGAGAACCTACATGGTCTCTGATAGGCTGGGACTGTATGACTGTTGTGCGGTGGTTCGGTATTTCGGCGTCAGATGCCGTGGTATATAAGAGTCATAGCATCAACCTTGTGAATTTCTACACTCGTTCTTCGATCATCTATCTATCAAATTGAGTCTGTAGACTCTTACAACATCAAAATGACGGATGTTATGAGTATTAGGGAGCAGCAGCATTGTACCCTGCAGTACTTTGCTGTTGACCTGGCTGCTGCGGCTTTCGCTTCTGCTTTGGTCACTCCCTGGGTTACAGCCATTGACAAGTAAGTCTGATCCAATCATATCTCACCATTCCTCTTTCCCATTGCCATCTCTGGTAGATGACTAACACCATCTCCAACAGGCTCGTCTTCAACAAAGCAACCAGCAACACCTCAGTCATGGGCTCCATGCGCAAATGGGCCTCCAAGCCTAAGGCAACCTTTGCTTCGCTCTTCATACCCTTCCTCGTCTACTTCGGAACCTACGCCACAGCCAACATGTTCGACTCCTTCAACGCTGTTCAATATGATCTCGACCCTTCCATCGTCTGCTCTTCTCCCGCCAAGTTCGCCGCTACCACGACCGTCAGTTCTGGATTAAGCATATTCAAAGACGCCTACTTTTCTCGGATGGCTTGTGGCGCTGGGACGCCTCTGCTGAGTTATGCCTTGTTCACTCTTCGCGATGCAGTGACTATATACGCCTCGTTCAACCTGCCTACTATGATCGCTCCTAAGCTTGCCGAATTCCCTTTCGCGTCTATCACTCCATTTGCCGACATTTTCAAGTCTGATGATTCAAGACTCAAGATGGCTCAGCTGTTTATGCCTGCTGCGTCTCAGGTAGTAAGCACGCCGATTCATCTGCTTGGTCTAGATGTGCATGCTCGGCAAGTTCGTATGACTATCCGCGAACGTGTGGGTGTAATAAAGCGCTATGCTGGGTTTGCTACACCTTTACGTATGATACGCGCTTTGCCTTCGTATGGTATTGGCAGTGTGGCCAATACTGGGTTTAGGCGAAGTATGATGACCCAGGTGGTTTGACATGTCTTGGTGATTTGAGTTGTTGCGGTTTCAACACGAGAGCTCCTGACAGCCTCAACGCCTGGAGATGGGTCATATTGCGTGCATTTATATAAAAGTTGGTAAACCTAGATTGTCAAGCTTGAATACTTTAATGTTCACTTCATTTTACAATAACTTCACAATCATCCCTTGTGTGAGACTGGACTTTGGTACGTGGTAAACTTGCAGTAATTTTCATTCCTTACTAGCCGTCCATCATGATTCGCTAAAAAAGATGTACTCATGTTAAATGTTATGTACATGCCATCCAAATGCTTGTAATTTTGCCATTTTTATTCTGTTTTTCTTTTATTCCTTCTCTTTTGTTTATGCTTAGAACTTGTTCTGGTTGGCGTTCTGCATCAGCATAGTGCTATCAGGCTTGTATCGCTTGGAAGCAAGGTTGATGTTGTACTCGACATCGAGAACAGCGCCCTGAGGATCATCCTTGGCAGGCTTGAAATCAAGCACCAAGTCGTCCTTGACAGCGCAGGCGGTATCGGTCTCGAGGTAGGGGTCGTCGCTGGGGTACAGCTGAGCAGTAACACCGAGGTAGTCATCGTGGGTAACCATGATGTGGATGTGAGCAGGGCGGTAAGGATGACGGCCCATGATGCGGAGAAGCTCGGAAGAGGGACCAGATGTGTCGATGGCGTACTCGGTGGGCTTGAGGCAGTAGAACCAGAACTTGCCGTCCTGGTCGGTGCGGAACTTGCCGCGAAGGTTGTGGCGCGACTGGTTCTCGGGGTCGTGGGCGTCGTACTTGCCGTTGGTGCTAGCTTGCCACATGTCGAAGACGGCGTTGGGGATACCCTTGCCTGTATCGACGTCACGGATAACACCGTGGAAGAATGTGAGTTGACCATCCTTGGGCATATCTTGGACGACGCTGGCACCGTTGTCGCGGAAGGGGGTCTCGGGAGACCAGAAGGGTCCGAGGATGCTGGAGGATGTGGGAGCCTTTCCTCCGTCGGTAACGACCTTGTGGTTGATCTCGTCGACGAGCCTTGAAAGGTCAGTGAATGCTTTTTTTATTGCGCAATTGAATTGACTTACGACTCAATGCCGAGAATGTCGCAGACGCGCCATGTCTCGTTGCGGTTCTTCTGATAGGCCTGGCCAAGAGAGTTGATGTAGTTGACACCAATGATCCACTCCTCCTGCTTGAGCTCAACGTCTCTGCAGAAGTCGTGCATGTGGCGGATGAGAGAAGTGAGAATCTCGCGCTGTCGAGGCTCGGTTTCGGGGCTCATGAGGCCAATGACATGGTCGGTAAAGTTGGGGTCGAACTTTGATTGCGCCGAGGCGCCGTTGGTGCCGTTTGTACCGTTGGACATTGTGAAGTGCGTGTGTGGAGGATAGAGAGGGAAAGACGTTGGAATCTGGGGTATCTTGGAGAGAGCGATAGATAAGGAAGAAATGAGATGCCCCAAAAGAGTGTGCAGGTCGCGAGATTAAGTATGACAGCTGCTGGACTGAAGATGAGCGTTTCTTTGCCGTTATTCTAGCCGGGAATGTTGGAGGGGGCGGGGCCGTGGATCATGGGCGCAAACGGTAGCGGCAATTCAACACGGCTCTCCACGTCAGAATGACCATTGCAAATCCTTTATCGTGATTGGTCCATGTCAATCTTGGGGTAAACACATCCCGAACCGGGGGGAAATATTCTTACCCGAACCTGCCGTACCAAGATGCCGATTGCTCACTTGCGGATCTTTATTTCTCCAACACTTGGTACTTTCTGGATGAATGGATTGCCGATTTTTGCTACCGGAAATGATCATCGTATGATTTGCGACTGTTTGCTGACTACTTTATTGAGCATTCTAGACTCTACACTCAACCATTGCATAGCCGAGCGCCGAAGGTTGGGATTAACCAAGCAAATGTTCCAACCATCTGCCAGGTAATTACGATTACTGCAAAACGTCAGACAAAATCTGAAATAGCCCATGAATCTCAGGCTCAATTGAACGCGCTTCCATTATCTACATGCAGGTCCGTACAGGCATCATTTAGTGGTTAGTGTAGGGTATTCTCGGGGTCCCAATCTGGGGTAGTGATGCAAACCCGGGAAATCGGGGACATGCGAAAAGCACGAGCCTCACGGTGCCTCAATTGGGATAGTATCGTCAGATCTACTTAGCGAAGTCTGTCACAAAATGCCATTTTGGCATTCCCGTAACATGGACAAGGGACCTCGAGCTTGAAAGTATGGATGCATCCGAGAGCGGCGGATGCGGGGTTGAGCATTGCCCCACCCTTCCATGCCTTCCTTGCTCTAGCAAAAGACTGCACCACTAAGAGCATAAGAGATGAAATGGTTCAGGCACTTTATGCGGACCAAGACCAGCACTTAGACGACTTTATTTTGGCAGCATAATTCTTGGATGATAAATCTTCTGTTACCCCGTTACCGGCAACATAAGTCTCTCTATTGTCAAACAACCAGAACGTCGATGTACCATCATCCTGAGGCATCTCGGATCGGTACTTGGCTGAGGTTTCTTGCCACGGCGTTTGTTCTTCTTCTTGTGTCCTTTAAAGGGCGCAAGAACTTGCGCGACGAGCTTGAGTAGGATCAGCATTGCTTTTCTCCTTTGCGGTCTGGGATGATAGTTCTGATTCGTGATTACCAGACATTATGCAAGCAATAGCACGTGTGGCGTTATTATTGAGGATACTCATCGGTGGTAGTGGTGAGGAGGAGGAGGATGAAAGGAAGGTGCTGATTCCTCAACCCGCCGAATACTCGGTTAAAGAACCACAACAATGAGCTCAACGCCCGTCCAACCATACTTCCAACTTGTCAATGTATTTTCTATTTAAGGCGTTTCTTGATCTGTACTTGGCTAAGATTTTTTGCCACGGCGTTTATTCTTCTTCTTTCCTCGAGAGGGTGCTAGAACTGTTGCTCCATGTCCAAGAGTATTCAAAACAGTCTAAAACTATTAGCTAGTGTCTTCAGAAATGAAAATAATAAGTAAATACTAACTCCAAGAGTTTCAACGCTTATTGCAGGAAGAATAACAGCGCTAGAGAGTATGTCTATAAAATGTATTAGCTTGTTTAAATAATAATGAGGTATTCTGAGAACTGCTTACTCTTGGCTGGATTCTTTGAGCAGTGCTCAGGGAGATGGATTCCCCATTTATGACAGTGAGGATATCTATGCTTGGTTGCAGGTTTCTTTGTCGGGGGCTCCTCATCTTCTCCAGAGTTGATCACCTCTTGAGCTTTGCGTGGTGGACGCGCTTGAACAGGGGGTGCCTCATCTTCTTGGGTGACCCCCTGTCTTCTCAGGAATCACTCAGGTCTGAGGTTGTACGTTTCAATGGGCGCATATTAATAGGGTCGAAAGTGAGGGGAAGCCCGTGTTTATTATTTCCACTCATCATGTGGAGAATCTCGGGATTGGTAAAGTCAGGTTGCGGGTGTGAGGTAATGCCTCTGGTCGGGTTAGGCAGGCGCTCCACTGGCAGGGTGTCTGTGGAATCATTCATCGAGAGCATATCTTAGGAGACGAAATTTTGATTACTTTATGCAATCTTAGACTAGCCCTTAGGTGACTTTGTTTCTGTTACCCTAACCCTTTAGAACTCCACAAGAAACACTACGTTGCACATTTACAAGTCCACTGCATAAGTATCCGAAGCTGGCCTTCAGATGATACTGGTGACAATGCTTGAACTCGATGAATCAAAAAACAACCTGCAATAACTGAAAGTAGAACGAATAGATGTGTCCGTCCAGACGGAAACGTGTTGTCTTATATTATGACTCATACCTGACGATGATAATGTGCACAGGAAGCTCAAAAAACAATAACTCCTTTCCCTGGCTGCCCCTTCTACTCAGTAAGCGACCCGAATAGTCCTCAAATTACGTCTAGGCTCAAGCGGAATGCGACACAGTTCACTGGCTGAGATGTTGTGAAGAACACATGGTACCTCCCTGAAGGCACGCATGAATGTACCACTTTCTTGTACTCCAGCCGCATCTGTTGAGCCCAAACTAAGCAGCCCCTTTGCCCTCCTATCTTCGTTTGATAAGAGCTTGCCACTTGTCGCAAAGGGGAACGTACGGAATTCTTCTTGACAGTTAGTATCTAAACCCTTGCTTGCCTCTATTGTGTATTTGCTTACCGTCAATCTTTGTCACTAGCTGAATTATACAGTCTGACTTTATTCTTAATGCTTCGCCCTTCTCATTGAGAATATGGGGGATTCCTGCCTGTTTTTCGCTCTATTAGTTTCATCAAGCTGCATTGGGTATATCAAACGCACCTGGCCAGCATCGTCGGCAGTATCCCTGTAGAACTCGATAGATCCACCGAACAAGCAGTTCTCAAGCCATCGTCCTGATTCTCCAGATACAGGGTGCCCGCGTCGTCGCAATCCAACGTAGTTCAGGTGTGTGGTTTGAAGTGGCGTATATGACTCAAAGCCTTGCTGCCCCTGGGCGAGATAACCAACAAAGCAGTGTGTCAACTCGTGAGTGGTGGCCACCGCTAGCATGAATAAGAATGATTTATATCTCGCGGCCATTTTCTTCCCATTGCTGCTGCTGTTATTGGCCTGGGCAGCTGCGGTTGCCATTTGAGTAACACGCTAATAATGGGATCAGTCTTGATAACTATTTAAGGTTTGGTATAAACCGTCTTGGGACTCACAGTTTTGTTGAAGAATATTCCAGTGGCCATCTTTGGAATATAACGAAACAGATTCCCATCCCAGCCAGGAATGCGTCTCGTTTCGGCGATAACATCGAGGCCGCCCACATCAGCAATGAGAACATTGGGGAAGTCATTTCGAATGGCGCGAAGGAACTCGTCCACGTATCTTGGCATTTGATTTGGGTCTCCCCCAAACACCATGCGGTCTTCTTGCGCCCATCCTCGGATAACACTCTGTCCAACCTTCAGCAAGGCTTGTCGCCCTTGGGCCTTTTCCAGAATAGATAGGCCTGCGTGTATAGCAAAGGCCAACTGAAAGTGCAGTCAGTTAGTGAACAAAATTCTACATTCAAACTGAGACAGAGAAGACTCACACCAGTGAACTCTAAGCTGTTCTCCTGCACAGGTACAGCAGGCACAGGGCCTCTTGGATTCTCCGTACTAATGCCCAAACGGCCGATTCCGTTAACTGTGAAGCCTCGTGGCATGCTCATTTCGAAAGATAAAGGTAGGAAGACTTGTGAGATAGTAAAAGATTACAAGATGGAATGGAAGTTGCTTGATATGAATGCCAATCTTGAATTAATGGTTTCCAATGCCTTCCTTATATAATTCTCTATCATAAACACTGAACCAACATCGTTCAGGGGCATGAAATAAGTCGATTACAATTGTCAAATGAACATCGCTCGGCTCTTCCAGGCTCCTCTCTTCCGGTAGCATCCAGGATGTCGAGCGATACGCCAACCATGCCCGCTTGACCGGGCCAACAGCTCTGTGCTGAGCGTCTATCACAAAGCAACCACATGCGGCAAAGATAATCATTTTTATCGTATGTCTTGATGTCGTGACGCCCGGTCTGATGGTCTTCAGTGTTGGTTCCAACGATGTAAATCTGCATTGATCCTTTTTTTAGACGCCCAACTGATTGATATTCCGGGCGGTTATCTAGGACTCTGATACTGTACAAGGCGGTGCAAGATTGGGCGCAAGATTGGGCGCAAAATGCGCTCAGTTGATTGGCTGCGCAGTCTTTTAATAGGTACGGGCCCCACTGTCAGGTCAGGGTGTTAGAAGAATTAGCCGACGAAATCAGAAGAGACGAAATAACTCATTCACCCTGAACAGGCCTAGACAGGCACTTTATTTTGGCAGGCCACATCTTGAAGGACATTGCTTCTGTTACCCACCTGCCCACGTGATTCGATCTGTCCTTGGCTCTGACTTGTCTTGACATCTTCAACTTTTTGTTAACATCTTTTGTTACAATCTAGGCCGCTTTGCCCTCTTGGATTCGAACCTTTGAAACCTTGAGAAGCTCTCTTACAATGTATTCAGACGGCGCACCCGAGACAAACAACGTGGAGGTTCTGGACACCCAGCACCGACAGGCCTTCGAGCGTGCTTTAGCGCGCGTATTGGAAACTGAAGTGGCAGAACAGACGTTTGCTCAGATCATCGATGGGTTACCAACGCGCCGGTCATTTTCTGAGTTTAACCCGCTCCCGGACGCTCATCCTACAAGAGCCCATATCGAACTATGCCCAGGTATGGTTGAGCGGGCTCGTGCATTCCGCTCAGAATTCAAAGTCACCATGCTAGACTTTCAACTTCCGGCATGTCGGAGTCATCTCTCGCTTTATCTCATTTTCTGACCTTTTTCAAAGTTACTTGATGCTTTTTCCTTGGCCACTTTCGACTCAAAGACGTTCCACTTGCGACTTCTCGAATTGTTAGCAGTGTCGTGCCACCAGATTGCGGTGTATTTATATAGCCTGGATGGTGTGAACCACACACATGAAGAATACCAAAGATGGGCAAATGAGCCTCGAGACATGAATAGATTGGACTCTCATCGAGATCCTACGCCTTTCTGCCATGGGTCTTATATTGATATCGACCGGTATCCTAACGGAGCTGCTGACGCTGCTGGGTATTGGGCTGAAGCAAAGATATTCGGTGGAGTCCTTGTGTTTGATAGAGGAGAGTCTGAAGCAGAGGTAACTCGCATCTGTTCATCTAGCAAGAGGCAACCTAACTATCTAATAGTGCAAAGAGCTATACCTCCATGCAGGCCTCCTGTCCGGTCCATATACCCTCTTTCCTCTCACGACGGAGCAGTTCCAGTCACTACTCGACTTCCTACTGCGTGATGATCTCGGAACGGATGAGCCAGAAAACCCCCTACCCTTGCGAGCAACCTCAAGAAACAAATGGCGGTGGAGTGAGTGGGATGCCATCGCACAGCATCACATCTTCCGCGACAAGTATGAACGGAGTTTCTCGCCAATCAGACCGAGGCCAGATTATCGGTCGTCAATGGACTGGCCCGAGATAGCAGATGACCTTTACCTTATAAATGAGATGCATAATCATCGGAATGGGGAACCTATAGACAAGGAAAAGATCCGTACAGCCTTGGAAAATTTGAAGCAGATCACTCCATCCTCTCCATGCTGGCCGGATGGGCCTTTGAGACATTCATGGACTAATGTTCTATTTGAAGAAACTCCGAACGGGTCTGATCACACAACTGATCAAACCTGAACGGCTCAAATATATTTACTAGTTGTACTTATATGCCATTTGATTCCATTCCCCCTTATGGGCTCTATTCGTAAATGTAACAGAACGGTGAGCCGTCAAGAGTGTCAAGCGCATCCTCAATCGTGATGGGATCAGCATTAACACCAACATCAAGAATATCAGACTTAAGAGCATCTCTGCTAGGGGGCCTGTTCTCCATAGTAATAGTACCAGCAATATCCCGCGCCTGCTTGGGGTGCAGAGCTTGCCAGATCCAGTAGATACGGTCGACCATGGCGTGGTGCAGGAAGAAGATGGGCTCGTTAGGCGAGGAGTAAAAGTCAGAAGAGTCACCGCCCATGACAAAGTGACCAGCAGCATGGATACCTAGGAACTTGTCGGCAAATCGTCCCTGGAACTCAACCTGCATAAGCTCGAGGCTTTGCGAGGCCTCGCCAACAGTGACGTTGTACAGGTTGGGAAGGGTCATCCATTGGTCAATGGGATATTGGCTGATATCGCGACGGAGGCAGCGAGGGTTGTATCCGAGAGGCTCCTTGAACGAGGGCATACCGTCCATACCAGGGCTGGGCGGGCCGAGATTGGCGGTAGCATTAGCAAAGGGACCGGACTTGATACAGCCACCACCCTTGCCGCTGGGCATAATGATCTTTCCAGCAGGGTTTCCAGAAACAGATCCGTTGTGCTTCACGTACTCGCCATCACCACCCATGCTGGTCTCGGAGCCGTCGAAGAGGGGATTCTTGTAAATATCGCCCGTCTCGAACCAGTTCCAGTACTACGATACTTGTGAGTCTACTATCCTGTTTGTTGATTCCAAGGGTCATATGCTTACCGGCTGTGTGCCATTGTATCCACACTCGTCTTGGAGAGCCTTCTCGTAGGCCCCGACGAAGTGGCGATGCCAGGTAAAGAAGTTGCCCTGGAAGACTTGTTAGATGGTTCCCAGTCTTCCCAACGAATAACTCACTGTTGCGTGAATGCTCTGGGTCTGGTTGATGTGGACCGCAACGAAATCATCGTAACGAGTGCGGGCGCCAGGAGCGAAAGAGGGATCAGACTTGGAGGGCTTCTCACGAAGGCAAAGCACAGCGTCGACATAAGTCTTTCTCTCTGTCTTGGAAAGGTTCTTCCTGTAGTGATCATCAGCCTCGTGAACTGGTGGAAGCAATGCGGGAAGGGAGGCTTACCAGTCATGGCGCACTACCGAGTTAGCGGTTGTGCACTTCTTAGCAGTGGCTCGCTCAGACAGCTTGGTCTCAGCGTTCTTGAGTGCGGACAAGGCCTTCGTGTTGAGTTCCTGAATGAGGCTGTCGGCAGACTTCTCAGCGGGTGCTGCAACAACAACTGAGGCGCCTAGCAAGGCAGCAAGTGTTCCGAAAGAGAGCTTCATCGTGTACTGGCTCGTGTGTGTTCCTGATCTGGGCAAGCCGTTATTGATGCGAGAAGATGGAGAGGGATGAGAAGATCACCGAGAGGGAAGGATTTCCGCGATATAAAATAGGCACTCTCAAGAATCTGATAAAACAAGCCCTACCTCCTCCAATCTAGAAAGGTCCGACTACGATCTCCCGCCAAGATGGAGCCTACTCTACTAAGAGGATTCAGGCCCAGTTTTTCACTTATCATCACTGGCAGGCAGTTGGACGCAGGGACGGTTGTCCAGGGTTCTCGGGCACAGTCCACTTTATTCGGCAGAAGGTTGATGGGATAATTATTGCCCGTGCGGATTAATACTAATTTTTCACGGAGGATAGTTCTTGGACCTTACTGAAACAGTCCAGACCAGATAGAGGCTGAATCTCGTTCACCGCTAGGGACCAGGCATTGCAAAGGGAACAAATGAGGCTGCGATTAGGATTTAAGCTTACGTGTTAGAAATAAACAGCCTAATCTTAGGGCCTGATCTATCCGAGACGAATCGAGCTGTGCCTTGTCTAACATTGTTGAGTCCAGTTTTCTGATATCTCAAGACAGGGTTGTGTGTTTCAAAGGTGGTATTCGATATGGAGGTAGTGGCCGACTTTTCCACGATACTACCGAACAGGATTATGATCGCCATTACAAATATTTTAGTGATACACTATCGGAAAATCTGAATATTATGCCTAGAGTGACAGGCGACTCTCTAGATTTCGGAGTAAATACTTCCTTTTCTTTGCATTGGCTACGGGCTAGATCTGTGCACATTCCACATTCGCTTATCAGAAATGGAAAGGAAAATAAACATTCGCAGTTCCCCATATTAAGAGCTCTAAACCCTCTACTAAATTAGACTGGTCTTTAAGCTATTAGTGTATCCTAGTCTCAAAGTAGAGATCTTCACTTTGGTCTCTCTCCTCAAGCATGGGGGTTCTTTGTGCATCGAAGATGACAAGGCTGGACAGGCCAAGCAAAACCCCCCACTAGGAGTCAGAAATCTGCTAAGGCTTAAGCAGCAGGGCAGTCGACACGGTACTGGATGTAAGGCCAATCCGGCTTAGGCTTGACCTTACCCTCAAGAGAAACATCATAAAGCTGGCAGTTGCCACCATCCTTGTATCCAAAGCCCTTGCATCTAGAATCAGACAGGCAAACTCCACGGCAGCCTTCATATGTACCCTTCGTCTTTGTCGTATCGGCTCTGTAGTGCTGGGCCACGTTCTCGGGAACAGCGCCACGAATTCCAGCAGGGAGAGGGAAGTAGGTGTAGACGGATTGACGAGGAATGATATTGGAACTGATATCGTAGTCGAAGAGAAGGCATGAGCCACCACCGCTCTGACGAATGCCGAAGGACTTGCACTTGGCATACTCGGCACTGAAGCACTTTGTGCGGCATGCTTCAGGGGTAGAGAACCCGGAAAGGGTTTCGAAAGCCGAGGTTCGGATCTGGGTAGGCACATCGCCCATGGTACCTGTGAGGCCACAGACGGTTTGAGGAGGGGACGGTTCGGGGATAGGGTTGGCACAGGCTGCTGCGATAGCAGTTGATGCGAAGAGGGTGAGATCGAAGAGCTTCATTGTAACGAAGGAGAAGTTGATAGTGATGCTTGGTGACCAGAGTAAGATGGTTATGAATGATGAGAAAACAACTATAACCAGGAGATGTTTGGCGTTACTTATAGACTCTGCTCTCGACATGTAATGACATTCCAGCGACCACGTACGAGCTCCAAAACCAATATTGAGCTCGTTGTTTCCCTACGCCAGACATGACTTGCAATAGCAAAAACGCCTCAACTGAAACTCACCTACCTGGCTTCTACTGTTCTGGACTTACCAGTCAAAAAGAAACGTGAAGCTGAGTGCAAAATGGCTCTAAGACGTATAGGAGGGTGTGAACCAGTGCCTCGGGATTGCTTGGCGATGTCATGGTGGCGAGTCCGAAGTTGCTGATTGGCCATCAACAAGCAAAGCTGAAAACAAAGAATTCGGTTTTCTTTACCCAGGTAAGAGGGAAGATAAGCAAGTGCACAGACTGGGGAAGAAGAAAGGAAATAACACAGGCCAAGCAAATAGTTTGACTGCCAAGCAAATGGTCTAATGGCTGGGCGAATGGCGTATGAGGGCAGACATAAGGCTGCAAGGGGTCGAAACTCAATTTCGAGTATCGACAAGGAAATACAACGGCTAAGAGAATGATAGAGGGTCGAAGCAGCAAGAGAAAAAGGGTCATCCTTATTAGTCTATGGGCTAACTTTCAGCTTTCGATTATCGTAGTGACATCGAGGCGCGAGTTCCAGTGACTCGGTCTTTGGGTAGCGGTAAGCCCGGTTGCTCACTGCTCAGAATATAATCATCATAGATCCATTGAGTTACTGCATGCCACATCAGGCCAGTTTTAAGGATTATCGAAAGTTTAGCTCGTGGAATGCACGCCTCAAGCTCTTTGATATACCCTCCAACACGATCCCAAGGCTCAATAGTCGTGTCCAAAGTGTTCTTGGCAGCGTCTGGACTCAGGTTAGACAGTCTACTCGCTAACGTGTCAGCATACACCTTAGCCAGTCATTCTTGTTTTCATTCTCAATCCACGGGGAAGAGAACCTGACTGCTTCTTCAGCCGCATCTGGCAGATTGTCTTTTCTTCTTCCATCAGAACAGGAACTTGGGGAACGGAGGCACGTTCAGAGCCTCCTGGGGGTTTATCACCCTCGGCGACAACTTGGCATCGTGAGCACAAAACCATGCAACACCCTGGGAGTCTACACTAGACCCTTGGCTCTTTTTACTACCCCAGGTGGGTGTCGGAAAAATTGTCCTCTAAGGCTTAGAGTACACAAATAAAGTACCTAGGCCAAGTGCTAACTACAGGTAAGCTAGCATAAGGTGACCAAATTTATTTCGTCTCTTATACTTGGCAACCCATTCTTCTGACACCTGACGCTGCCATATCCCAAGTTCGTTTTTAAGCCTCTAGTTGGCTGGCATGATTCGTTACCACGTAGATCGAGGCATCCCTAATCATACACAAGCCTGTCTGATGTTATTTGGCCCCCAACACGAGTGCCGTATCACGCGGGGAACAAAGAGTCACATAGATCAAACGATGTTAAGCAAATTATTTCACAGCAGGAGGGATAGTATATATCATTAACATCTTTCTTCATTAGCATAAAGAGTCTATCATAAACCTTGAATGCCGCTGCATTACCCCATAATACGCCAGCGACTATGCAACTAAAACTATAATACAGACATGCCCTTCTTCATCATCACTTAATGCTCCTCTTCCTCAGTGTTCTTAATGCCATTGTGAGTAAGAACGGGAGCATCACGATCCAAGTCGTACATCTGATCTTCTTGAGCATCGTAGTGGCGGAAGATGGCGTAGAAGATGCAGCCAGTGACGGCAGAAGCAATACCGACACCAACGTAGAGCCAGAGGAAATCGGGGTCCTTGGCGCGGGAGACAAGAGCCTCAGCAATGGCGGAACCGAAAGCGTTGGTGAAGAGGTAGATGGACTGGACGAAAGACTTCATGGAAGGAGGAGCCTTGGTGTAGGCGTATTCGAGACCAGTGACGGAGATGAAGATCTCAGAGATACCGATGAAGATGTAGGCAGGGGTCTGGATGGCGATGTGCACGTGGTTGGGGAGATTCTTGCCGTCAACCATACCAGCGGCGCAGTTCTTGGGATTCTCGTAACAAGGTCCAGCAGAGTAGATAAGGTGCTGGACGATAGCAGCGTAAGCGAGACACAGAGCGGCGAACCAGAAACCGATAGTGATACGAGCAATAGGTCGAAGCTCGATACCGAAGCGTCGGAGGATGGGGTACAAGACCTTCTCGATGATGGGAGTGAAAACCAAAATGGAGATGGGATCAAAGTTCTGCATCAGATCGTTGGGGACACCGTGACCGTCCATCTGGGCAGCCTGAGTGACAAAGTTGGTGGAGAACTGTCCGTAGCAAACCCAGAAGATGGGGTAGAAGACGAAGACCTTGCAAGCACGGAGAGCACGCTTCAGCTCATCGACGAAGTGGTCGTTCCAGGGGACAGCCTTGGTCTTGCCGTTGGCCTCACGCCATGAGGGCTTGGCAGCATCGGTGTTGCGGGCAGCAATCATCATACCAAGAGCCTTGAAAGCGTCGGTGATGACGGATCCTTGAGGAGGTCGGTTGACAAAGGTCTTGCGACGGAGGATAAGAGTGACGATACCGACGTTGAACATGCAGAAACACATGAGGTAGGCGGTCCAGAAACCCTTGTACTTCTCCATGAAGGGAGTGGCAAGCAGAGAAAGAGCACCGACGTTGATGCACCAGTAGAAAATCATGTAGATACGCTGGTAGGTGATGGCAGGGTCGATGACGACTCGCTCTCCGGACTTTTCAGTTCGAATGGCCATTCTGCGTCGCTGGTACTGATCGGCGATAAGAGGCGCAATGTTGGACTTGATACCACCAGTTCCCAAACCGATAACGATGATAGCAATGATGTAACCAGGCTTGCTGGCACCAGCAGCCATGGCAACAGGTAGCGAAGTTGTCCAGAGGATGATGAGACCAACCCAGTAGAAACCACAGAACAATAGAATAGTCTTGTACTTTCCAAGGTACTGATCGGCAATGATGGCACCGAGAATGGGAGTCACGTAGCAGAACCACTGGAAGAACAGGTTCAAACCGGTAGCGGCCTGGTTACCCATACCGAGACCCTTGGGGCCATCAGAGCCATCAGTAGAGTTGGAGATGTAGTTCTGGAATAGACCTTGAGCACCGTAGTAGGCGAATCGCTCTGTCAATTCGACAACAGCGATGAGGAAAGCTGAGGCAGGAAGATTCTCTCCTACACGGCGGAGAGTGGCCTTCTCATGGTTGTTGGGCTCCTCGCCATCAGGAGTGGTACCGAACTCTGGGTCAGAATGCTTGTCCAGAGATACCTTCTCGTTAATCTCAGAAGGGGCGATGTAACCACCAGCAAGATCAGTCTTCTTGTCAGTGACGGTACGCTCACCAAGCTCTTCGTGGAGCCTTTTGGGAGTTGTTAGCAAGGGTTCTAATTAAGCTTGAAAACAGAGTTTAACATACTCGGCGGCCAAATCCTCGTGGTTCTGAGCCATGGTTGGAGGGGAAGGGTGAATAGAGGAAAAACTTTTCTTCGCTGTCACAGGAACGGATCAGACCACGCCAGGACAGGTTGGAAGAGAAGAGAGGAATGGGAAGAGAGTAATGAGAGGGTAACAAAAATTGTCAGAATCTGGAGACGGTTATAAATGTTCTGTCATGGAAACCCGAGAATGGCGACGAGCTGTCATGGCTTCGGAGAGGCCATGCCCGTTGCTGTAAAACATCCGACGGCAAGAGGAACCTTTGATCGGGAGACTTCCCAAAGAACCATCAGGTCCAACAAACGGCCCGGATAATGAACCCACTGAAAGATGACGCTGTGGCCAATTATAGCGTCTATGCAACCTTCCAAAATTTCGAGAAGTCTGCAGATGCCGAAGATCCGAGAGTTTCCCTGTCTCGTACGAGCGATGGTGGCACGCCAAGTGGGTAATTTTCCGTCCGACGCACCCCACAGTTTCGCCTAACAAATGGGGCTCTGATAGGTCTTGATAGTGGCGGACAGTGGAGTTGGCCGGTAAGGAATGTCCATTGTAAGCAATGAGGTGACTTTCTCTGACATTCTGACTCTGTTTTTGCTATTAATCGCGACTTCGCTTTCCGGAGACGGCGAACCCGCCCCGGATGACTCTTGATTGTTTTCGAGATCGGAACGGGACTCAACATGGGTAACATATCCATCACGTTATGCTTATCGCTCTGATCAAGATCATGTAATTTCTGTGTTACCCATTTCATGAATCGGCATATCTTCAATAATCGAGGTTTCGCCTTGCCGCTGTATCATTTCCGTAGAGATCTGCGTAGTGGCTTGCTTCAGCTTGCATTAGTCTACCCAAATGCAGAAAAGTGCCAATCTTTCCCCCCAAAAGCTGAAGCATCAAAAAGCCCGTTACAGCGCAGGCTGAGCCTACGATAAGTGCGACGCGCCTTTTTTTTTTTCGTCTTCCTCCCAAGCGCGTGGTAACGTAACAGTCGTCCGCCCTTCCGCCACCCAGTCATCGCGCAGCTTTGCTCACTAATCTCACAAAGACCCTGAACCCACCACCATGAGATTTCTACTACGTAAAAGGCGTAGGCGTCGGCCTCCATGGGGACCCGTCCACTGGCTATCTCTACCCGCCAGGCACCGTTGATATCTTTTACTCAACGGGAAGGTCGCTATTGGGTAATAGCATAAATCCCCCGCAGGTTCTTTTGCAACAAGGTTATCACTCAGACACGAGACGAGGGATGCATCGTCCAAACAGCGACATGCAAATTGTCATATGACGTATTCTTGTCAAGTAAGAACCCCTGTAAAAGGAAGCTGGGGGCCTGGAGGAGCCTGAGGAGGAAGAATAGGGTTATCTCTTCATTTCAGAATGCGGTGGTTATCTGCTAGTCAACTTCTCAATGCGGCATGATATTCATCTCTTTCGAGTCAAGCGATTGGGCGGGATTTGGAGGATGCGATTCAAAAGTTCGTTGTTTCTTCGCGACATGGATGATTCTTATCTCCGGGCATTCCCCTAGCCAAGCCGGCAGCAACCGCCCTTTTCCCTTGGCGGAATGTCAGCGCATGTCGCCTGGATTGTTCATTGTTCTTGGCATGGTGATCAATTTGACTTGATGATGATGTTTTTTACAACGTTTGATGTTGAAGACAGCCTCCTCCGCAAAACAGAATGCGCCAGTGGCACGCGATGTCTCCATCACCCCGTGTTTCTGACTCTTCCCCATCTCCATATCCATCTCCTGTCTCCAGTCCGTTCATCTCCAATCTCCACGCAACCCTCGCAGCTAATGCAAGCTCAACCCTTCCGGGGTAACAATTCACTCACGACAACACGATTATCTCCAATCCTTCCTAGTCAGTCATTGCACTAGGCCAATCAGCCCTTTGAGGCCGTATTTCCGTTGACGTCGCGGATTCCGGGGGAGAGAGTTCAGCTAGATGGTGGCGGCGAACTAGCAAGGGCCGTTGTCTTCCACTGACGGCTCTCATTCCAAAAGCCTGAACAGGCCTTGAATACCCACAAGCAGGTTTCGTGTTACCGAGGCGCCGAGGTTCAAAAAAGGGACAGTGAGATTTTGGAGCGTGGAAGCTAAAAGTTCTAAGATTGACGACAATGCACTGGGGATATCGTATTCAGGGTAGGTTGTCAGCAATGGCAAGATGCTCTGCGGTACATGAAAACACCATCAATAACACAATCTACTATCAATTACTACTGGTTCTTAGATATTGACTGCTTCATGTTTCGCATTCGCTTTCTTGTCAAATAAGAAATACTGTTCACGGAAGTTTACAACGGGCTCGAAGAATGGTATCCGCAAGTTCAAACATCATGGTCACGACGTTTCGCCGCACAGCCCAGTGACAAACCGTAGGCCCAGACTTGCACACTATAACGCGTTCTTCAATACGAATAACAGATAAGAATCAGCTACAATTGCCATATGTTACATAAATAAACGAATTACAAATCTTTGCGCTCCAGATTTAGCAGTCAGACGTTGCATCGACTTGTCAGTTGCAGGCTGTTAACACAGCCACTTCAGCCCAACGCCATGATGCGCGCCTGCCACAATCCAGAGCAACCATCAAGCGCGCAATTACCCTCCCGCGAACGCGTCTAAACCAACCCGAACACATCCCTCAACACATTCAACACCCCGAAAAGCTCATTATCGTGATGTCGTCGCGCTACAACCTGCAAATTTACGGGCGCGCCCGCGAAATCCCCGCCATCCCACAGCTTTCGCACCGTCGCGCAAGCCGCGCTCAACGGGACATACCCTTCGTCGTATTCTTCCCCAGACTCAGCCCTAATGGGCGTGGGAATTACTGCCCCCGGGTAGTCGACTAGATTGTACAGCGAGGTGTACGTCCAGTACAACCCCGTGTCGTGTGCGCACGCGGGACCGACGAACGACGGGCCGATAACGACATCCACATCTTGGGCGTTCCAGCTTTGCGCAAAGGAGAGGCGGAAGTCGTCTCTGGGCTTTTGTTGAAGGGTTATGTCGAGGGCAGTTTGCATACCCAAGGGTTCGCCGTCTCGGGTGATCCATTCTGTTAGAGGGTGGAGCGGTTCACCAGTCGAGACGATGCCATTCTTGGTGAGTTGAGCGCCGTCGGGCCAGTACAATCGTCGGATCTGGTTCCAAGCTTCTTCGGCCCCGAAGACTTCGAAGTCTTTGGCTTCGATCAGATGTGCGTACTTGCCGTCGGAGAGGATGCCTTTGACCCAAGAGATAGCTCTCTTGACGGGAGGCTGAGGCTCGATGAAGCCATCGTTGCTGATGATGCCTACTTTGAGTCGTCGATTGAATGGTGTGCTCAGACCAGTCCATGGTAGGGGCACGACGTTCGGATCGGAAATGAATGGCTTCGCTGAAAGAACGCATCGCATGAAGAGATCCATGTCTCTCAGTGATCGACACATGGGTCCTGTCGAGAGAGGCACGTTCAACACCGACGGAGGAGGCGCGCCCTTGACGTACCCTCTTGTCGGCAACATGTTTGACGTTGTCTTGAACCCATAGATGCCACAGAAGGCAGACGGTCCTCGAATGCTGCCCCCGATATCTGTCCCGACGCCGAGTGGCGAGCCTTTCATAGCGATTAAAGCTGCTTCACCACCCGTCGAACCCCCAGCAGTCAAGTAGATGTTGAAAGGGTTCAAGACTCTTCCCCAATGCGACTCGGTCTCCAGGTGCATGATGGACTGCGGTTGATTGGTCTTGCAGTAGATCACAGCACCTTGACTACGCAAGATAGCCACGACATCAGCGTCTGTATCATCCCAGGTGATGCTCGCGAAACAGCCTTGAGAGGAGTATGTCCCGGTGACCTGAATGTGCTCTTTAATGCTGATTGGCAGACCGTGGAGAGGACCGATCGGTTTGCCGTGCTGCTCGAAATAGGCATCCAGCTTCTCAGCTTGAGCGATTGCCTCGTCCATGAACCATTGTGTCAAACAGCACGTGAGTTGATGGGCGATGATCGCGCGCTTGCAGAACGCCCTCGCGACTGCGATTGAAGTGTATTTGCGGCTTGCGACTGCCTCGACAAGGCCGACGGCATCGTGTTCAGTAATCTCCAGCTCTTCCGGCGACAAGATACCACATGTCGCAGGAATACCGGTGACATCTTTCGGGGGGTGTCGAATAAGACTGGTAGGAAGGCGAAGGTCTCGAGGAACCTTGGAAGCAAATGCTTCGAGAAGGGCTGCGCGTCGGGCCTCGAAGTCGGGCGTGCCACGAAGGACGGGTGTCACCTGTACAACAGGAAGCCCCGGAAGCACGTCCTCAGCGACGAATTGCCCAGAATTGGCAACCTCGCAGTGTTCCACCGTCACATTTGATGATGCTTTGGGGGAAGACACAGACCTGGGTTGGGCGACCGACGAAGAGGCGAGACTCATGTTCATGGATGTCCGTAAAGGCGAGAATCGAGAACGTCAAGAGTACAATGAACAATTGACTACGCAGACTTGTATCATTTGCTAACCTCATATATCTCCTGCGAGCTGCAACCCCCGCTCTCGGCTTCATGCATCTCGCTCTGTCGCTCTCGAGGTGAACGAGCATTTGACCCAATCGCGGTCGCATCAACTTGGCCAAGCCATCAAGCTTGAGCCTGAAACTAACGCAAGCGATGCTCGATAGCTTGCAACCCATCCATGATTGACATTGTCCGAGACAAATGCGCTATCTTCAATCGCTCGCCCGTCAGGGTGTCAGAAGAATCGGCCGCTGAGAGCATAAGAGACGAAATGTTTTGGCCACCTTATGCTGACTTAGGCTGTGGTTTAGGTTACTTTATTTCTGTACCCTGAGCCTTAGAAGACAATTCTTCTGACACTCACCTGTCGCCATCGAAGACTCGAAGTTGGTGGCGCACGCGCCAAGATCTCAGAGAAGCCCGTGATGCACGTTGTGTGACTATCCTGCAACACCCAAGGTCTTCCCATCACCAAGAGAAGACCCAAGCGAAGTATTGTTCCTCTTCAGCCGCATCAAAATGTCAGGGCTTCTTCCTCGAATAGCTTATCGCGGCCAATAGCGCGTTGTCGCGCAACACCTCTAGTCCCGAGATAGCTTCTAAGAACAATACTTAGCGGCGTTCCATTGTTCCTCCACTAACGCAAGCCAGGACCATCGCCACATGCACAAAATCTCGAGATGGAACAATATGAGGTTTGCGCGCACGGTGTCATTGATGGATGTCTCGACCGTTGCCACTTTGAACGGTCACGAAGAGATGGACGCGATGCGCGATGGCAGAGGACATATAAGGCGTTGCGTTGAGCTTTGCGGAACAAAGACGAAGGACTCAAGATACATCAATTGCTTCAACCCTGTTCTCTTCAATCAATTGAGTTTGCCGAAATGCCAGAGTCAGACTCCATCCCGGGTACAATCCATCTCGTGGACGTCCAGCGCAATCTGCGGGTTCGTCATGCGGGTGGTGGTGAAGGCGACATCGTCTTGGATCCTGCCCCATCTGACGATCCTAACGATCCTCTCAATTGGTCTCCTCAGCGTAAGCGCTTGGCTTTGGTCTGCCAGAACTTGTAAGTTCATATCCTAGCACTGGTGGGCTCTACGATGTTAACTGAGACAGGTACACTTGGTTCTCGGGCATGTCTGTTGCTACCGTGTACTCTGTTCTTGTACCGCTTGCGCAACAGTCAAAGGTCTCGATCCCGACGCTCAACGAGGGAACGGGTTACATGTATCTGTTCTTGGGCATTGGACTGTTGTTCTGGCAGCCTTTCTCGCACCGGTATGGCAAGCGAGTGGTATACCTCATCTCAATCCTTGGGGCACTTGTAAGTTGGGGCTCCGAAGCGCAGCGACGAGCGATTGCTAACTGTGATCCTAGGGTACCAGTGTTTGGAGGTAAACATGTTCAGTCGTCGCAATCTGTACAAGACTGACCGTGTTTCGTAGTGCATATGTGTCGAGCAATGGGGAATGGATCGCGAAGTGCATCATCCAAGGCTTCTTCGTCGCGCCCATCGAAGCTCTGCCTGAGATCTCTGTTACCGACATTGTAAGTCCACGATTCCCATCTATTACACGACTTCAACTCATAATTTCTTAGTACTTCACCCATCAACGCGGTACATACATAGGCATCTACGCCCTCGCTCTCGCAGGAAGCAACTACTTCGCACCCGTCATAAGCGGCTTCATCGCCGAGTATCAAGGTTGGCAATGGGTCTTCTACTGGCCCGCCATCTTCCTCTCTTTCGTCTTTGTCTTCCTATTCCTCTTCATGGAAGAGACCAACTACATCCGCGCTGCGCCCGACATCAACAGACCCCAGATCGAAACCTCCCGAGCGAGCGATGAGAATACTAGCAAGGCGGCGGGAGAGAAAGAGACGGAAGCTGGGAAGCATGAAGTTAGAGAGGCTGATGAGGCGGTTGGAGAATATGCTAAGCCCAAGACCTTTCTGCAGAAGATGTCCCTTTGGCATCCTTCGCCTGGTCAGAGTATGGCACGACATGCTGGGCGCTCGCTTGAGTTCCTTTCCTGGCCCGTCATCTTCTTCGCTGGCTTCTCATATGGTTCCTACCTCATCTGGTTCAACGTACTCAATGCTACCGCATCCATTGTCCTGTCCGGTCCGGGATATAGCTTCAAGCCATCAATGGTCGGCTTGAGTTACCTCTCTTGCTGCCTAGGCACCATCATCGCCTTTGGCGCCGCAGGACGAATGAGCGATTGGCTGACCATCAAACTCGCGCGTCGCAACAATGGTATCATGGAAGCCGAACACCGTCTGTGGCCGTTGGCGATATGTGTCATCGGTGTTCCGGCCTCGTTGATCCTCTGGGGTGTCGGAGCGCAGCATGGTGTGCACTGGTTTGGTCTGATCTTTGCCATGTGCGCTTTGTCGACGACCAGTGTGATGGGATTGATCATAAGCATCAATTATCTGATTGATAGCTACTATGACTTGAGTGGTGATGGTATCACAACGATCATCTTGGTTCGAAACACAATGTCGTTCGCTATTAGCTATGGGTAAGTTGAGATCATCGCACATTTGGCGCCCGCTAACAAGAAGAACAGTATCACCCCATGGATCACCAACTTGGGATACCAGAACTGCTTCATTTCTGCTGCATTTGTCGCCTTGGCTGCTTGCTCTGCGGTCTTCATTATCATCAAGTATGGTAAAGCCTTGCGAGCCTGGTCTGCGCCCAGGTACCACAAGCTGGTCGCTGATGACAAGCGAGTCATGGGCCTGATGTCGTAGCCGATTCTGCTGGATACCCGTTAGGCTGGTAGTGCTGATGACCAGAGGCAGCAGGAACTTGAGGCGACATACGACCTGTGGCCTTGACTAAGGACTAAATTGTTGCGTCTCTGATGTCAATATCGTTGAGGTTTCTACGAGCACCAGAGAAGCTTTCGTTGACCCGAAGGATTGCTGAATTAGGTAGTATAATTAATTCTCGTAAATATTATCGTATCATATCGAGTTTGACATGTCAGCGCCCGTTCCGCTATGCTCTATGTGAATCAATCTTAAAGCCGTCTAAACAAATGCAGCGGCGGCCAGAATGGCAGCAGCGAGAGCTCCGATGCTAGTTCTGGTCTTGGATCCAACGTTACCAGAATCACTGGTCTCGCTCGCATTTGCGCCATCAGCTGTAGACGTCCCGGAGCCAGAGCTGGAGCCACTGCCACCCTTCCCACCACTTCCGCTACCACCAGAGCCTCCACTGCCTCCAGATCCAGAGCTCGACTTTATTCCGCTATCGGTACCAGCACGCACGTTACCAACAGTCATAGGCGAAGGTGTATCACCGCACGACTGCGTTACCTGGACATTCGCAGCGCCGGGGTTATCCGAAGATCTGATCCCGTTGCTCTTAATATCCTGGAACTTGCCATCGGTGGTATATAGAGGTTCGCTGTAGACGTTTGCGCTGCCGGCTTGGATCTGTAGGGTGCAGTCCGTCTTTGTAGCTCGCTTGCGTAGTTTGGCGCTTCCTTCGCCGACGAGGATGGATGCGACTATGTAGATGAGGTCGTCGTCGTCGAAGTCGTCATCATCGGTTTCGACAGGTACGGTAAACGTTGCTTGGCCGTTCGCGGGAGCGCTGAGTTTACTGTGGTCGGATGGGTTAGTGGAGGGTATCTAGAAAGGGAATTGGGAAGACATACATGGCGGGCTTGCCGTCAACTTCAATCAATTTTGCGTTGTCGCCGATCGTCGCATTCTTGAGGTCGACGTCGACTACGGCGCCGGTGCTTGTCGGAGCGGCGCTCTCAGTAGCCGTCAGAGTGGCTGTATTCGTCGCATCGTCATCGTCTGTATCGGTCGCAGTAGCTGTAGCTTCGTCGTCGGTCGCACTGGCTTTGAAGGTTGTCAGCATGCCCTTTCGCTGCGCTGAGTTGATTCTGCGCCTTACCATCTGCTGTAGCTGTTCCTACAACTGCAGATGAAGCCTCGTCATCGTCATCATCATCGGTTGCCGTAGCTGTTGGTTGTCCCACTTGAGAGGCATCCGCTGTCTCTACCGGCTCGTTCGCTGAGGGTTCTGGAACAGCCGTGGGCGCGGTGTCAGCGTCCGATTGTGGTGTATCGTCATCATCGGCGTCGTCGTCGCTTGAAGGGTTCGTAGGTTGTTGCACGGGCGCCGAGGGTTCTGCTGCGGGTGCTGAAGGTTGAGGTTCAGCGATTGCTGAGGGCTCTGGTTGTTGTTCTGAGTCTGCGACTGTTTGGGCGAGGCCGTTGACAGCCAAAAGGCCAATGAGGACGCTAGGAGCGAAGCGCATATTTGGGTCGGGTGGCTGGCTCTTAATCGATAAGGCGCAGCGATAAGGATACTTAGTTAACCAGCGTTGAAGTGGAAAACAGATCTTTGGAAAACAGATCTTTACGTAGGAATAGCGAGAAAGAAGAATTAAAAGACTAAAATTCGAGCTGAAAGATGCTTGTTATTATAGATGCTCCAAACATTCAGCTTGAGCTCCCTCCCTTGGCCTCTGACCCTGCAGATGGTGGCTCTGCCAGTCTAGACCCTGTAAATGCTGGCGACGAGCAGCTAGACCAGCCACTAAAACGCCAGCTTGAAGCACTGGGGCTGTGTTTACCGCTAAAACAGCTGTTGAATCGACCAAAATAGCGTCCATCAGGTGCTATGTGTCAGCGCCACGATATTATTGGACATGGACCTGTTTTCCATACGAGAATGTTGCTGCCAAAGGGCAAGCTCAATTCGCAATGGAAGATCCCTGTAGTTGCAAACATTTGTCCTGTTCCTCCAAGCTTCTATTAAGCTTAAACCAGCAGCGGAAATGTAGCGACTTGGCTGCAGGGTTTAAAATGGTGTCGATAGTTGGCGCCATTGAAGGACACTGAATACAAGCTGAAAGCTGTAGAAACTAATGGCAAATTCCGCCTCCAAAGTATGCATAATTGGTAGTTGACAATTGCGGCTGAGCAGTCACACACGTTTTGGTCTTCAAGCCAGCATTCCCATCTTCAGCTCGTCCCTGGGAGGCTTGCAAGTGTGCCTGGCGTGGCGCTACAGCTCAAAAAGGCGTATTTTATTCTTCTAGCGACTACTCAATCCCTCTTCAGCCATCCCTTCTCCTACGCATACTGCGATCTACCTTCAGCCCACCTTGGACGAAGGTATTCACTGTCAAACTTGACATCAAAGCTCGAACTATGCGCATAATCAACCTCCCACTCAACCTTGACCTCACCACCTTCAGCGCTCTGACTCCAAACCGTGACAGCGACCGTGTTCTCTCCGCTGTAGTTGAGCACGCCGGGAGGAACAGGGAAAGAAACCTGGTTACCGATGTAAGGATTGAATCGGCCGTACTGGTAGCCGTTGACGAAGAGAAGGACGCGGACACGGTTGCTGTAGCCCTTCTTGGTGGGCGAGAAGGTCGCGTTCGAGGGAGCGGTCAGCTTGAATGAGATTCCGACGTCAAGACCATCGGGAATGTCGAGGTCGACAGTGGTTCTGTAGGCACGGACTCCAGCGGAAGGATTGACGAGGGTTCCCTGCTTAGAGGAGTAAGACTTCCACTTCTTGTCGGAGAAGCCTGGCAGGTGAGCACCGATACGCTCGGCGTAGAGACCGCCTTCGTTGAGAGGACCGCGAACTGGATCGATGACTTCGCCTTCGACGCTTCCGGCATGACCAGCAATCTTCCACTCGGAGAACTTGTATCCACCCTTGGCAGAGCCGATGAGAGTGGCGTTGGTGATACCTCGAGGGTCGAGAGCGCCCTCACGAAGATCGTGTCCAGAGTTGTCCATCAACACGACTAGGGTGTTCTCCTTCTTGGACAGAGTAGCATTCTTGAAAGAGAACTCTTGTCCAGACTTTCCGACGGTCGCGTTGCCAAGGTAAGAGCCGATGTAGTCTGAATTGAGCCAGACAGAGTAACCAAAGGCCAGACCACCCGTGACATTTAGATAAACGCCGGTGGGAGCCTTATCAGTCGTGGGGAAACTGGCCCTGTAGATGTGGTTTCCGTAGTGGATGTTGTATTCGTCGACATACAAGACGGGGTTCGTCAAGTCGGGAACGAGAACCGCATTGGTAGTGTTCTTCTTGTCGGCCACTAAGAAAGAGTGTCAGTACTAGAAAATCTTCAGTAAAAGGAAGTACTTACCAATCCAGGTTGAAGAAGAAGTTTTGTAGTCTGACTTGACCTCAGGCAAGCTGTCCGTGTACTTCCACGACTCAAGCTTGGGAAGCTTGACCTTAGAAGGACCCTTGAGCTTCGCGGTGTACTTTTGGCCCTCTTTCGACGAGATCTTGACCTTCTCGCTGTTCCAGGAGATGGATTTGAGAGACTCAGAAGCAAAGATAGTGATATCGGTAGACTTGTCGAGATCGCCTTCGATGTTAAGCTGTCCATCCTTGACGGTCGCATGACGAACGAGGTAAGGTCCATGAACAAGAACTACGGATGTCAGTTGGTCTATCGTTTGACGGATATTCAAGATGAGGACATACCGGTTTTGTTAACAGGCGCGAAAGGATCACTGTTCAGTGTCGGCGCCCAGAACTTGTAAGCAGTCTGACGATCAGCCAGAATAATGGTCGAGCCGTCCTTCATGTTGAGAGTGAAAAGGCCCTTCTTCTGAGTGTAGTTGACAGTGACACTCTTTTTACCCGCCTTAACCTTAAGACCTTTCAGAGACTTGTCATGCTTGAGCTCAGTATGTCCCTTGAGTGCGAACTCTCCGTGCTCACCCTCGGGCAGCCAAAGCACAATGACCTCCTTCTTATCGATGACAGAGTAGGTAAGGACCTCGGCTGTGGTATACAGAAGAGTCTTCTCACCGAAGTGGAAGTCTGTAGGGATGATCTTGGACTGATGGCCGTTGATGGTGATGTGGTCATTTTGGGGAATGGTAATCTCGCCCTCAGTAGTGTTGACGCGGACTTTGAAGATCTCCTTAGTGCCGGATGGCGAGTAGTCGTGACGAGCAACGTAGAAAGCGGCACCATTATCCTCATGTCGAAGCTCAGAGATAAGAATGTCGTCGTTTGTGGACAGAGATGTGCTGTTGGTGACCCGGTTGGTCTTGGTAAGATCGTGCGCCACTCGAGTAAACAAAGTCAACGACTTGGTCTCATAGTACTTATCCCAGATCTCTCGGTTCTCAGAGATAGGTGAGGAGTAATCGTAACTAGTAGCAACCACAGGACAAGCGAACCAGCCCCAGTTGGTACCACCGTACATCATGTACAGTGAGATGGCCGTAGCTTGCTGAGCAACCAAGTCACGGTAGAAGATGTTGGCAAAATCAGGGCCAATGTCGCCGGGACAGCCGCCCTCGGGACCTCCCCATGGGTTGTAAGAACCGCCTTGGAACTCGGGGAGGAAGTGAGGTTGGGCTGGGGACTGCTTGGCGAAGTAGGTGACGTAGTCTTGGATGTTGTAGGGAACGTATTCGCCGTTGGTACCTGTGCATTCATCGAGGTTGCAGCTCCAGCAGGATGGGTAGCTGTCTACACCGGTCACATCGACATTGCCAGTTGCATTGGCTTCGAAGTCGTTTGACCAAGAAAAGGTGCGCTAGAATAATCAGTACCGATGGATGTAGTAAGAAGGTAGGTGGGAAGTCTCACAGTGTTGGGAGCGTTGTGGAAGACGGGTACGTCGATACCAGCGTCTCGTGCCGAATCTTGCAGGAGCTGCATATAGTTTGCAGTGGGTTCGTTCAAGATTCGCTTATCATCGTTCTTCCACTGACCGCCGAGCTCATTCTCGATCTGAAGTTGTCAGTCTTGGCCTTGACTCACGACAAGAAGTTCATACCTGGAACATAGCAACATTACCGCCATTGGTAATAAGATGCGGCTCAATGATCTTGGATATCTCAGTCCAGTATTTCGACCAGGCCTTGGTGAATCTAGGATCGTCGTTGCGCAGCCTGCCATACTCACCGGTGGTCACCCAAAGGGGAAATCCTCCGGCGTTGGCCTCGGCATTGACGTAGGGACCTGGGCGGATCAAGAGATATAGGCCGAGCTCCTTTGCCAATGTCATGATAGACACAAAGTCGTGCGCACCATTCTCAAAGTCGAGGGCTCCTGGGGAGGCTTCGTGATAGCCCCAGCTGTTGTAGATACTGAAGGCATTGAAACCGGCCGCTTTGATCTTTTCCAGCAAGTCGCGCCAGAGTTCAGGCCTAGCATAAATCGTCAGTGATGAAGGCTTGCGGTTGAGAGGTCCAACGTACACAGGCAAGCGCCAGTAATGGAACTCCCCGGAGAAGACAAAGATTCGTTCACCGTTGATGAGGTAGCTGTGGTCGTCCCTACAAGTTGGTTAGTGTTAGGCTCAATCCATATGAATTGCTTCAATCTACCATTGAACAATGTTGGTCAACCCATTGTCTTGGATTGGAACGTTGGCATTCTCTTGCGCAATTGAGAATCCTGTCAAGGCTAACAGCCCAACAGTAGAGAGTGAAAGCAACTTCATCTCGACTCAATACCTCTGTCAACAAAACCGATGGCGCAAAAGTGGAAGCCATTTTGGCGGTATTTGTATGAAGCTCGGTGGTTAATAACCCGCACAGCATGCATGACATGACATAAAGTCGCATGCCGAACCTGTCGATCCCAGCCCCGGGAGTTCGGTCTTGCTTGCCCGGTTAGTGAGGGGAAGAATTTGCATCAATAGGAATTTTGCCGTTGTTGCGGTATTAGCCGTTGGTAGTTGTTGGTCAAGACTTTATTATGCCTGATGACACCTTTACCCCACATTCCTCCGCATTTCTATTGACGCGGCTCTGGACGATGAAGATGTCATTTCATCTGCATCGGTCGTCTTTACCCTTTCAGGTCGGCTTTTTACCTGGATATTGTGGAAAATTTCTATCGTACTTCCAAATTTATTGAACCCGCGTATAGATCGACATCAGCCGAGTTGTCGCATTATGTTTTGCCCACACGTGGTCCATACCTTGAGCAGATCGCGCTGATCTACAGGCAAGCAGGTGAGTGCCAGAAGAATTATCATCCAAGGCTCCAGGCTTAGGCTACAATAATGAAATAGCCCAAGCACTGGTCTAAATTAGCATGAAGTGACTAATTTATTTCATCTATTAGGCCTTTGGGGTCAGTTCTTCCAATACCCTAATGGCAAGCCATAGTAGAAAAGTGAATGAAACAGATGATCTATCCACAACTTTAAAGACGTATGTATATCCAATGTCTAACCTGACAATATGTTTCTTATTCCAATCGAATACAAAGTGCATCACATTCTCTTCAAAGCACTTACTCGACTCTCAGTAGCTCTCTTAAACCAACTGAGCTCTCTCAATCCATCAAATCCATGCGGCAGTCCCGGCCAAAGATGCAACTCCACCTCAACATGCTCGTCAGCCAACCTGTTAGCATATCTCAAACTCTCATCTCGGAAGAGGTCTAAAGATCCGATATCAATGTATGTAGCTGGAAGACCCTTCAAGGTGGCAGCTTTCGCAGGAACAGCGTAAGATAAAGCTTGTTCCTCATCACGCTCTCGAAGTTTCGAAAGATAGGCGTCCCATGCGACTTTTGCACCAGCCGGTCTCATTACTAGAACGTCTAGATAAGGGTCGCCTTCCTTGAGGTTGTATCGATCGTCCAGCATGGGATAGACCAGAATCTGTTTTGCGATCGGAGGATTGAGTTGACGGTCCCTAGCAAACAAAGCAGCGCCTGCGGCAAGACCACCGCCAGCACTATCACCATACAAGGCGATTCTAGTAGGGTCGATATTGAGTTCTGCGGCAGAGCTTGATACAAACTGTATAGCTGCCCACGCATCCTCAAGTGCCGCTGGGGCAGGATGCTCCGGGGCCAATCTGTAATCGACAGCGAAGTAAGGCAACTTTGAATCATTTGCGAAACGAGCAATCTGCGGCGCAAACGGCGGTACCGTGCAAGCTACGAAGCCTCCTCCATGGAAATAAACAACCGCAGGCGTAGGTTCGTTCGACGCTAATGTTTCTTCGCATGCGAAGCGGGTGACTTCGATCTCAGCCCCATCGGAACTCTTGACTGTGTACACAGTCTCTTTCACTCCAGGTGGGTATGGCGAGTTGGTGACAAAATTTCGAATGGTGTTTTCGATGCCAGATCTGAGTTGGTGTACTGTCTGAGGTGGATCGGATCTCGGACCTATGGGAGGTGATCCGATTGCTTTGTAGTATTCCGGGTCGTATCTGAGGCCAGTCATAATGATATCAAGATTGGGATGATATGGATTTGAGAGATGCTGCCTGGATGTGAGGGCTTTTCAAGAAGCAGTCGCTGACTTTCATATAGGCTAATTTGTATAACCCCGCAGAGTGAGATTCCGGCTGTTGGTGATATCCTCTATCGTTTTCAAAAACCCGTGCGAGCTACGAAGAAACAGTTTCAACACGAGGCTTGAAGCGATTTGGATTTCACTGTTTAGGTTGATAATGTTCAACTCATCCCTAAGCTAAAGACGACCTCACTTTTGTATGTTCATGCCGTCGGGGGCGATTGTCTAAGCTTACGTGATGTTGCCTGGAACCTGTTCCTGGTTGGAGTAAAGCGTCACAAATGAAGTGTAGTATAACTCTTGGCTTGCTTATTGTGGTGGTTCAAAGTCTCACTATGAAGTGGGTAGCAAGATAATGTCTGAGACTTGAGGCGTCAAAATAAAGTGGCCTGGATGCTGTAGGTCAGCGCAAAGTGACTACATCATTTCTTTTTCTGTGCTTACATGGATCAACTCTCCTTATACGCGTATAGCAATTGAAAGCGAAATTATTTGCACAATTGTCCATTCCAAAAGATGACGTCCCATGCATTGACTCATTGCTCTACTTTCATGTAGGGTAACCGCCATAAACAAATATTCGGAATTGAGGCAGAAAACAGTGTACTATGTATGCAGTGGTTCAAAACATAGAAATGTTAGGGTAGTCCTTGATATCTGTCTTGCAGTATCTTACACTGCCTATCGTAGACACATTCCAGTCAGTGACGAACTCGAAAGAGTGGCGGAAGAACTGCCTGCCGAAAACACAAGAAACAAAGCAATTTAGTTGCTTTATGCCAGGCTAGGCTAGCCTGGACCAGACTACTTTGTCACGATGCCCAAGCCTTGGGGGCCATCCCATTTGTTGACAACTTGCAACCTTCAACTTTTCTCATCACTCGAGATGTTACAAAACCGTGATGAGAAGTGTCGCCGCTTTAATGATATCCATCATGAACGGGTAAACCGGGCCTCAGTTGAAGTGCCGAGGAACCCTTGCTCAGCGATGGATCTAAAACAAGGACCCCCACCACACATTGACACCTACAGGGGAGGGGAGGGAGACTGTCGGAACGAGAGAATGCCATGCACCAACAATGCCTTGTTTGTCTCTGAATGTGATGGGATTTCCAGGTCGGATCAATCTTATTGATACACTATCACACGGGGTTATCTATAATAACACGAGCCGTGTTATGTCCTATGTCTGTGTCCTCTGTGTCCTCAGGGATTTGATGGTAGGTGACAGGTTCGCTTAAGACGCTAGACACTCCACTGAGGTTACAAAGCTGAAAAAATAAAACAATATTAAACTCTAAACGACGCCTTAATCTATTTCAAGTAGGGACGCGCTGGCAGTTCACACTCAAGTGCTAACCAGACAGGGCTAGATAGTGGGATGATCACTGAGAGAACGAGACATCAACAAGGATAAGTTCAATGCCCAACTGGTCCAAGGGAGACGAGCAAAAAATAGAAGAGAGGGTTGATGCGCCCAAATTCAGAAATTTCATCCATTAGAACCGACTGACCCCATTTAGGCTTGTTTGGACAGACCCGACGTCAAGTAATAACTGTTTACTGCACAGCACATCACTGTCACAGAACTGCACTGCACGCACAACATAACAATTCCTGCAGTAAAAGCTTGGCTTTTTAGGACCATCTCCTCCTTTCATCTTTCTTTACCGACAATCAATTTATTCATTTGCCACCTCCCCCAAAAAGAACAGACACCAAACCCATCGATCAAACTAAAAAAAGGAGGAGAGAGAGAAAGAAAACGTTTTTTTGGCGTCGGATCGGCCCGCATTCCTCCTGTCAAATTTACTTTCATCGAGTCGTCATACGAATACAGCAACAAATGGCAGACACAGCAGACAATGAACGCGACTCGAGCTCCATGAGAAGCGCCGGAGCCGGATCCACTGGAGCGACAAGGCCTGCGACACTCACCGCCTCGTCCTCGTCCAACATTTCCAATTACGCCTCTAGCGTCTCCAGCGACAACCAGAGCTTGAACCAGAGCCACAATAACCTTTCAGGGAGTACAGGCGCCCCTGGAACGCCGGTTAGCCGACGCTCAGGCGGGTGGGATCGGCAAACTCTTTCCCCGGCCGCTGCTGCAAGGGTTCGACTTGATGATGTGAGTATCAGCTACATGATATGATATGTTCGAAACTGACCATCATGCTAGAATGAAGATCATGCGCCTCACCAATCGAGTAATCTACGGCCTAGCAGTGAATTATTGGAAGACTCTTCGGATTCTTCAGACGAATATGTATCGACTTACAAGCCATTAAAGACGTGAGAGATTACTACTCCATTCAATATGGCTGACTGTATACTAACTTGATCAGTGCGTCACGCTCAAAACGTTTCTTTCAGTCTATGGTTAACAAATTTACCAAATCATCAGTTCGTACGTTTCTCAAGCACGAATTTCACTCTATTCAGCTACTAATCGCATAACGTCTAGGTTACGGATATCTCCAAAATACTCAGCAAGAACAAGATAGAAATGGTATTTACACCTGCCTCAACATAGGCTTGCTCCCACTGACATTTCACAGTTATACAACATACTGTTATTATCAACGTTTTTAAAGGGCAACTTTGTTTATCGCCCATAACACCAAGACCAAAGCGAGTCCTCGATGTAGGCACAGCAGGTGGAATATGGGCACTTGTAAGTTCACATCCAAACCAGTACCAATATTATACCCATTTCTAACTTTTGTCTTACAGGAATTTGGTAAATCCCCCGAGTTAATGTCTCCAACCTCGAATCTAACGTTCTACAGCCCAAAAACACCCATACTGCTCCGTCCTAGGCGTCGACATCGAACCCGTTCACCCACAATATACGAAATCCAACTGCACTTTCAAAACGATGGACATCACCCACGACTGGGACTTTGAAGGCGGCGGCAACTTCGACTTAATCCATATCCGACAACTCGGCGATATCAACGACAAAAAGAAGTTGATTCAATCATGTTTCGAACATCTACGGCCCGGAGGTTGGGTTGAATTCACAGAATGGATCGCCTTGTTAAATTCGCCTGATCACTCACTAAGGGGGACCGCTTTTCGCAGATGGAACAATTTACTGGAAGAAGGTCTACAGAATTTCGGCACTACTTTGCATTACCCGGAGAAATTCAAGCCGTTGTTGCAGGAGACCGGATTTGAACCTATTATCGAGACGAGAAACGGTGCGCCGACGAATGCGTGCTATCCTGGGAAGAAGTTACAGCGCATAGGCCATCTGATGACGCAAAACTGGCTGCTCATTATCGAACCGTTGACGATGCCCGTTTTTACACAAGGGCTGGGATGGACTCCAGACCAAGTACATGCTCTTCTGACCGAAGTACGAAAAGAGATTTCGAACACAAAATACCACTCCTTCATGACATTGTGAGTAACAACCATCAGAAACCCAACTAACAGTTTGTACTGACCGAAATCTAGAATCACAATATGCGCCCAGAAGCCGTGGGACGGAATACCTCGATCGTCGAGCTCGACCTCGGCAACAGCTTCAGCTTCAGCTTCTAGATCAGAATCTTCTCTTCCTCAGACCAGTAGATCAGGTACTCCGCTTCCCTTCTTGGGAGACATACTTTGAGCAAAATTTCACGAAAGGGCACTTTGTAAGGTCATCGGAGGGTCTAACATTGGATTGGTTGATGATTAGCGGCGTCTGGTTCATGATATCCAGCAGATGGAAGAAGCTGTATCGACAATGGAATAGATGAATAAAGCGGCATTGATATCATTAGACGCAGATAACATTTGAGAGTAAACGGCGTATATAATTGAAATGAAGGGATATCCTAACAGTAATTTATGAGATATGGAACGGAGAACCAAAATTATCGTCTATATCAGGTTCAAAGAAAAACAACCGCGCCATTACACAATCATTCGGGAAACCCTTGCCGCCAAGTCCTGAATACTATACGGGTTCGTCAAGTCACTGATAGGCAAGTCAATCTGGAATGCATATCTCGCCCAAGATCTGACCTCGATAGCGATGAGAGAGTCCATTCCGTACTGGACCGCCGATCTTGACGGCTGAATATCACCAATCTTCATGGACAGCACTTGTGCCAGTTTGGCAACAAGAGCGGTACAAACGGTAGGCTGTAAAGCAGCTTCTCTACCCTCGGACGCATCGCCAAGTCGTCCGAGAGCGCTTCGGAAAGCCTTGACGGCTGTCTGGACTGCACTTTCTCCACTTCCAGCATCCGCATCACTCGCCGCATTATCAGTAGCTCTGGATTGCAGCATACCAAATTTGGCGTCCTTGGCCCAAGACTGCCATTCAGATGTGGCTTTGTCAATCATGCCAAAGCTGAGAACAATCTGGCCTTGGGCGAAGTTATCGTAGGCAGAGTTATTGGAAGCTGTGGGGTTCTCAGGCAGACCAGTGGCAATAGCACCCTCTACTACGCGGAGAACATCTCGTACCGTGATAGGTCTGAGACCACGAGACAGCAAGGAAGCTTGAATCTCGGGACGCTCGCTGATGTTTCCGACATCTTCAACAAAGCCGAGATCAACAGAAGAAGCTGGAAGACCGAGGCCCTGGCGATAACGAGCAAAGGTGTCGAGGAAGGTGCTGCTCGCCGAATAGTTGGACTGGCCTTCGTTGCCCAGAACACCACATCCCGAGCTGAGCATGACGAAAAAGTCGAGATGCTGTCCCTGGAGGCAGTTGTGGAGGTTCAGTGCACCGTTGACCTTGGGACCGAAAACCGCATCGAAATCGTTTAGTGTGATATCCTCAAAGAAGCGATCCTGAGAGATTGTTAGATCAATGAATAGAAAGCCATGTAGCCAAGTAGGTGGGTGTCAGAAGAATTATCCTCTAAGGCTTAGGGTACAGAAATAAAGTAGCCAAATTACTAGCCTAACCTTGCATAAGATGACGAAATTATTTCGTCTCTTATGCTCTTGCCGGCCAATTCTTCTGACATCCTGGTGCCAAGGACAAGTACTCACGCTAAGTCTCAATGCTGAATGAATGACACCACCAACTGGTGTATTCGCACTGGCAATAAGTCGTTCCACAGCTGAGTAGTTGCCGACGTCGCAGACCTCAACTCTGGCGTTGCACCCATATGAAGACAGCTGCTGCAAAAGATCGCCAGACTGTGAAGCCTTCGCGACCGAGCTGGTAGCAAGGATGAGGTTTCGAGCACCGTAGCTGGCCATCCAAACTGCGATTGCACGTCCTAGACCGCCGAGACCACCGGTGATGATGTATGTCTTGCGATGGTCGAAGGGTGATGTCTTGGGTTGTGTCTATACAATTCCGAAGTGAGAATCTAGTTTTACGTGAGTGATTGACGGTACATACCTTGACCAATTGCGTATGGCTACTGTCTGCAAGTGATATCACTTGTTTCTTGTGGACATCTGTCGATAGTGCTGAGAAAGCAGTTGGAAGAGAGTGAAGCCCGGACACATCCAGTGGCATGTAGGTATCGACCTCCTGCCTTTCAACCATACCCATAATCTGATCCAATAATCTGTTGCAATTATTTGTCAGTAAAATAAAGAGGGGAATGCCGCAATTGGAAATACTTACTCTCCGAGATCCTCGCTACTCTCATGATAGGCATCTGAAAGATCGATGGAAGCAAACATGACGTTCTTGTTAGGCCGAAGAGCACCATCATCTCCATGTGCTTCGCCAGATCCAATCTCGACATAGGTTCCCCGCTTGGCTATCGCGTGCGAAAAGCCTGCATATTGTCCCGATTGAGTGTTCAGAATGAGTCTGTAAGTATGTCCACTCATGGCATGGGCGGCGATGGAACGGCCGACGTTTGGTGCAACCGTAAAGATCTTCGATGCACCGACGCCATACTTGGTGAGAAGAGACTTGTCGCTGTCAGTTGTGGTGGCGTGAACATCAAGCTTGAGTGCTTTCGCCATTTTGACTAAAGCGATGCCTTGAGTCGATGTAGCATTGGCGATGAGAATTTTCTGTTCCGTGTTAGTGTACTGAAGGTTCAAGTGTGAGTCGAGGTTGGCAATACATACCTGGCCTATAGAGACTCTCGCAGGAGTGGTTAGCGCGTACAGCGCGGTGACGAAGCTTGTAGGGATCGCAGCCGCATCCTCAAAAGAGAGCCAGTCAGGAATCTTGCGACAACAGGCCGAAGGCGCCAGGTACTGCGTCGCGAAGGTTCCTTGCCCAATGACAGCGACACGGTCTCCAGGATTGACTGATGTGACATCGGCAGCACAGCTCCTGACAACACCAGAGCATTCACGACCAAACTCGAATGCTGGAAGAGCTCCTTGGGCAATTCGACCATCCTGTGTCGTAGTTAGACATGACTATCATTGTTGATCGGAAGGAGGAAGTGGTACTTACCCGCTCGTCAAGTCCAATAGCCTTGACGTCAACAAGCACATGCCCATCTGGCAATGTTGAGTAACCATCATCCTGTGCCATAGTAAGGCTCTCCAAGATTCCTGGCTCTCTCACAACCAAGTGATGCGGAGCTTGCGATACCTCCATGGCAGGCACGTTCATCTTTCGAGCGGGACCATAGGCGTCCTCCAGACCCGAGTCTTTGACAAGCCTGCATGTCCACAGCTGGCCGTCCCTCTCAGCCACTTCGTAATCCAGCTTAGAGATAGGATCGCCATGAGAGTAATGGATTCGCTCCAAAACATGGTAAATGATTCTGGATGTAATATCACCCTCACTGCTCAAGTCCAGAGTGTACAGCTCAAGCTGGCTGTTCTCCATCCTGAGTGTCCGTGCAAAACCCGTCACGAGACCACCTGTCGTGCTTTGCGGGTCGAGATATACCTTGCGGGTGACCCAGATACACTTGATGGGATTAGTGAGCCATGACTTCAACGCCTCCAGCTGCTTAGCATCAAGAGAAGCGAGGAAGCTTCCCTCAGTCTCATCAACAAGGATGAGCCATTCACCCGACCACTCTCGTGAAGTAAGATCCTCGAGGTTGCCTGAAGTGGCTGAAACACCCTTTTTGATAAGGAACTGTTCAACATGATGTCGAGTCGCCGAGACGCTGTTCACTCCTGCGATATGCACCTTCTGCTCCGAAAGTGGCTCGGGAGGAGTGTAGTCGACGGGCTTCGCTCTCGCAGTCATGACAATGGTGCTTGAGATTTGACCGTTGCTGGCTGTCTCACGCTGAGATTGTATCTCGGAAACGCTGTCGAAGTCCGCAGCAAGCTCTTGTCGCCATTCGTCCATAGAAAGTCCAGGTCCAGAGCGGCCAGGTGATCGGGGGCGCAGCCACCAGCCGGTCAACGGCCCCTATGAGCGAGTTAGTGATGGAATCTTCACGCGATGGAAAGTTGGATCATACCCAAAGGAAATTTGCTGAAGTGAGATCTGCGTTGTCAATGCATTAGCTACTCGTGGACATTGTATCGGCGAGGGAGTCACTTACCTTCTGATAGTTCGCCAACCAATAGATATCCATCGTCACGCAGCAGCGAGCGGATGTTCTTCATCGCGAATGGTAGATCGGCAGTAGCATGCAGCACCTAGAAGACATAAAGTTAGTCATCGATAGCACGCACTGAAGTGTATTGGAGACTTACATTAGCTGCAACCACAAGGTCGTACTTCTCCTCACCAAAGCCCTGTTCCGAGATGTCCTTCTCGATGTCAAGAGTCTTGAAGTCCATTCTGTCCCAGACCGCAAACTTCTTCTTCGCCTTCTCGAAAAAGCCTGCTGAGATGTCTGTAAAAGTAAACGATTGGTACGCATCTGGCCCTCCCGCCTTAGAGAAACCGTGCAGCAACTCAGTTGTTGCGCCACCAGTTCCGCCTCCGATCTCCAAAACTTTCATGTTGGGGTTCTTGTGCGCCAAGAGCTCGGCGACGGAACGGAGCTTCTGGTTCATGCTTGTTGTGAAGATGCTTTCCTCGTAGAACCTGTATAGAAGGTCGTTCTCGAGCCAAACGGCCAGCGCCTCGACTTCGCCTTGGAAGATCTTTGCCATGTTGAGGGCCAGCTGAGACACGATAGCAGCATCGACAGTCTCAGAGATTCCAGAGTTAGCAACAACCTTCAAGATGGCTTCTCGGACTGTTGCAAACCCGTTTTGCTTGTGGCGCGCTACGAGTCTGTCCTGATGAAGCTCGGCTTGTTCAAGCATCCACGTGTGGTACGATTGCAGGTGAGGAGCCAGGTCGTTGCTCTTCTCGACGCCATTCTCAACAATGAGAGGGATGAGCTCCTTGACCAGGTCTTCAAGATTGATAAGCTTCTTTTCTGCGGGAAGACTCTTGATCTGAATCGAACTGGCCAAGTTGTCATTGTTCGAGATGTCGCCGATATCAGGCTTCCAGGTGAGCCTCAGCCATGGAAGAGTGGGCTGGTCCTCACTCGTGGCCCTGTCCATCTGCAGACCCTCGACAACGAAGAATGGTTTGGACATCGCGTCGTAGCATTGGACACCTCCCTGGATTCGAGTGAAGCCAACAGGAGATGTGTTGGTAGTACAGCAAGCGACGTCCGTCTTGTCGGCGGGCATGCGAATAGAGATCTTCTCCATGCGTGAAGGCAACAGCAAAGTATCGATCTCCTGGAAGTAGCCCGAGCGGTTAGCCAGGGCTGGCGTTTGGAGAGCTGCATCCATCATGGCTGGGTGCAAAAGATACCGCTGGCCACGAACCGGCGACTGCGTGGTTGAGGTCATGTCGATCTTGGCAGCGCAAGCTGAGAGTCCTGGACGGACTCGGACTTCAGAGAGGAGCTGGAACTTGGGTCCATAGCCATATCCGACTCTCTCCAGAGTCTTGTAGTAGCTCTTTAGCGGTACTTCGAGAGGCATGTGATGCCATGAGGTTCTGCTCAGAGATGATCCATTTTCGTCGTCGGCTGGTGATGGTGAGCTTGGGTCACTAATTATTCCACAGTTCGGTACTTACATCCAAGGACTGCAGCCTTTCCGTGGCAATGACGGATGTCAACATCGCCTCTGAGCGTAGAAATGGTAAAGTCGTACCACGTCTCTTCAGATCGAGCGTTGTCATTTCGTGGGATCAAGGTAAGGAAGAGATCAATCGGAGACTCGTCCGGGAGGATGATGGAATTGGAGAACACAAAGTCTTCCAGCTCAAATGAGTAGTTCGACCAGTCAACCTCTTTGCTCTCCTCTTGAACCTGCATCATAGCCTCGACAACCATTGCTATACCGGTAGTGAAGGACAGTGTCACGATACCGTTGACCTGAGATGTGTTAGTGTAATGTATATATCCATGGATCGCTCATCACATACCTGATGGTCGACTAGCCAAGGAGCGTCTTCAATCGACACCTTGTTCCTCCACGTGGGCGCCGAAGGATTCGCCCCTCGGCAGCGAGTTCCCAGAATCTCGTGTCGCGGGTTCTTTCGGAACCGCCACTCAGAACTGTTTCGCGGCTCAGTCCAGGGTGTAGAAGAGTAATCCCAAGCATAAGCGGGAAGATTGTCCTGGATATGGTTGGGGAGGCGAACAGACTTGCCCTGGAACAGAGGGTTGGACTTGTTCACTTGTTCCAGACTCAATTGCTTTCCATTGAGGACCAAGTCTCCAGCAAGGCTCATAAGCTGCTGGCTTGTGTCTGCGTTTCGAAGCATGGTGGAGAAGTAAGGCAATTGAGGCGAGCCAGCAAGAGACTTGACGATCTCAGATGTTGGTCGTGATAGTAGTGAGTGAGGTCCAATCTCGACGCACCCTCCAAACTTGCGATCTGTTTGAGACATGGCCAATGTCACAGCATCAGTGTACAGGACTGGCGAAACGAGGTTGGCTCCCCAGTAATCAGCACCAACCTCAGTGCCTTCCAATTGACGACCGGTAACAGACGAGTACATGGGAACACGCCCTGCCTTCGGGTGGAGGACGTTTCGGAGTTTCTCCATGTAATCATCAACCACCGTCTTCATAGATCGAGTGTGGTATGCGCGAGTGACAGCAACATTCCTTGAGACGATGCCGTGACTGTTCAGCTCAGTGGCGATGTTCTGGATGCCTTCAGTAGGGCCTGCGAGGGTCAGGTTCTGAGGTCCATTGAAGCATGCAATCTGCACATCATTGCGCTCCAGAGCATCTTGAAGTTCCTTCGCATCTGGCGCGCTTCTCACGGCCAGCATGGCACCCGATGGAGCGTTCTCGCATGCGATTCCTCGGTAATAAGCGACCGTGATGGCTTCCTTGGCAGTAAGCGCACCACAGGCGTATGCAGCGGCTGTCTCACCACCCGAGTGACCAACAACACCATCTGGGAAGACGCCCCAGCTAGCGAGCACATCGGTGAGAGCAATCTGTACCGCTAGGGAAAGAGGATGGGCGAGGGTTGGCGAGTTGATCTCATCTTGTGTAAGCTCACTAGTGAGCTTGTCTGTGAAGAAGTCAGTATCTACCGTATAGTCTCTTGGAGCTGTCGTTCAACGTACCTGTCAAAGTCCAAGCTGACTTCTCCGAGGAGGAAAGCTCTCGAATGACATCGTCCAAAAGGAACAAGGTGTTGCGCGCGACAGGGAATGCCTCGAGAAGGTGCTTCCCCATCTGCGACCAAGTCGCTCCTTGGCCAGTGAATGTGAACAGAATCTTGGGCTCGCTGCTACCTGTTGGCGCTTGGTTGGATTTGAGTGCGTTGCCCTCAAGCTGTTGGATGAGGTCACCAACAGTCTGCGCGACAGCGAAAGACTTCCACGGCCGAATGTGAATCTGACTTCGCGCATTCAGTGCCGTGATAAGAGGCGCAGTCAACTCATGGCATTCCTCGTGGGTTTTGAGGAACTCGAGAAGGTTGGCAGTGTTTGTTTCTCGGGAGTCACGAGACGCGCCAGATGTAAACACGAGGAATGAAGGAGAGGACTCGCCAGCATGGCCATTAGTACCGTTGGTAACACTAACGTCATGTGTGCCATTCGCACCATTGGTGCCATTGACCTCATCGGCGATGCCATTGGGGATCAAGGTAGGTTCATAAAATTCAACAACGGCATGCGCGGTTGATCCTCCGATGCCAAGGGAGTTGACACTTGCTCGTCGGATGGATTTGGAAGGCCAAGGTTGCGGTGTCGTAGCGACACGAACTCGCCATCCATCAAAGTCAACTAAGTCATGGTCAGTCACGTAAACAGTGCGTTGAGAAGCCGGACAAAGCCATACTCTTAGGGTTGGGTGTTTTATAGTTGGTGTTGGGAGGGATTTCTCCCTTCTCCAACGCCAGCACCACTTTCATCAGACTGCTTAGACCACTGGCCGCTTCCGAGTGTCCCACATTCGGTTTCGTCTATTATGGCGTTAGTCTTGTGTGCGCGAGAATCTGACGTGGCGGCGGCATGCGACTTACCGAACCGACCCAAAGAGGATCTTGGGACTTGTGACTCTCACTGAAGACAGCACCCACAGCGCCGAGCTCTATACAATCACCAACAGGCGTACCGGTACCGTGGCACTCAAAGTACCCTGTCTCGCTGAAGCTCTCAATTCCAGCTTGAGCATATGCTTGCAGGATTGTGTCTCTCTGGGCACTGCCAGAAGGCTCAGTGATAGCCGGTGTAGCACCAGAGCTATGTTCGTTAGCATTGGGTGGTCAATTGAGAGAGATGAGACTGACCTGTTGGAGGAAGTTCCACGAATGACGGCTCTGATACTGTCTCCATCTCGGATGGCATCACTGAGTCTCTTGATGTACACAGCGTTGGTGCCTTCACCACGGCCATAACCGTTGGCGGCTGCGTCAAATGTCTTACACTGACCATCTGCAGCGATAGCACCCAGACGCGTGAGAGACAGCGCATAATCTGGACTCAAGAACAGGTTGGAGGCACCAATTACGGCACCATCACACTCGCCCGCTTGCAGCGCTTGACAGGCAAGATGCAGGGCGACTAATGAGCCTGAACATGCTGTGTCAATGGTAACGCTGCATATCTTATCTTAGTATTCGCGCCAGTCTCAAGCTCAGTGATAACATACCTGGGACCTCCAAGGTCAAGGGCATGACTGATACGATTGGCAAGCATAGTACGGGTCGTGCCAATGGCGATAAATGTCGGAAGATACTCCGGATCCTGCATCAACATGTCGTGATAGTCACTCACAAACATGGCGCAGTAACAGCCGATCTTGGACTTGGAGATAGTCTCCATAGAGATATTGGCTGACTCAAGACACTCGTAAACAACCTCAAGCAGTTGCTTCTGCTGGGGATCCATGGCTGTTGCCGTGTCTTTGCTTATACCAAAGAACTTGTGGTCAAACTGCTTGATGTCCCCCTTCACGAAGTGAGCACCTCTGAAGGCTTGTTCTCCCTTCTTGTTAGGGTCCATGGACAGGAAGTTCTCAGTGTTGAACCGATCCTTTGGTATAGGCGTGGCTGATGAACGGCCTGCTCGAACATGGTCCCAAAGGTCCAACGGCTTGTCAATGCCACCTGGCAGGCGACATGCCATGCTCACGATGGCAATGGGCTCTCTCCATGGTGGGATTTCAGAAGGCATTGTGTATATGAATCAGGGTGAACTGATTGTAGAGAGATGTTGAATCTTGTGATATGAAGCCGTGAACTTGGACAAAATTCACATGAGAGAAGCGTGGATAATTGTCTAGGCTATTGGAAAGATACAGACACGGGCATATATGGATCACATAGGACCACATGGAGGAAATGGCAAGACATACTGTACCAGAGACATGAACCGTATCAGTAGACAGCAAGCTCATCCCGGTTCCCGGGTTCATTGCCTGCAGCTCCTAGTGTACCCCACCAACTATTCCAAACCAGGTTAACCTTGTCAGAGTCGGCCTCGATTGAGGTCTTGGTTGGGTCATCCTAGCACGAGTGATGATGAATCCGAGTCCACCACGATGGATGCGCTACGTCTGCCCATCGCCTCAATTCGCCCTGGTAAGACGCCTCGGGTACTGCGGCGTTTGTAATTTGCGATGGATACGCGGGAAGACGGTCTCTCCACTTTGTTTCTGCAACGTTGAAGGAGCCGATCTGTGGATATTGTAGAAGTTGCATGCAGCTCTAGGCTCGGAGGAGGATGCATGTTAAAGAACATGATGTGACACTAAGGCTGTCAGGTGAAGCTTATCATCTTTCAGGTAATCGGTTATATGCCTCAATGGTTGCCACACTCCCAGCTGTAGCTGTCATCATGCAAAGGATAAAAACGTGGAGAGTAAAACAGTTCAGCTGCCGAGGATGTGGAGGTATCTACAGACATAACCACAAACGTATCATAGGGCCAGAAAAGGGTTTATGGTCAAACGTTGATCTTACCAATCTAAGGTTTAGCCACGGGTGGAAATAATGTCAACGGATTCAAACACAGCCGCCGATGGCCCATGGATGAGGTAAATAGTAATCATCGTAAGATCCAGCGTAGACCCAAGCTAATGCAAAATTGACTTTCTCTTATGGCAATCATTCCTCAAACAAGCTAGATCCCGCCGAGGAAGCAACCGTTGTGTGTTTATCGCGTCATTTGTTCGCTTAACAACCGACCTTGCACAGAAAGCCTTCATCTACCCATGTCGCCACACTCAAACCTCGTCAATTCCTCACAACATCATAGCCTAGGAACAATATCTATAACTTCGGCAATTCTATAATAGACGGTGTGCTGTGCCTCTTCCTGCAGAGTCGGCAGGTATATGCAGGCAGGGTTGCAGCTCAAATCCTTGAAGCTTGTTATATGCACAGCCTACCAATCATTCAAGAAGGTCCTGGGATAAATTTCGGGTCAGACTGTTGGTTCCAAATCCTCAGCTAACCAACAAGACTCTGCAGGAATGTTCCCTGTAATACAGGGGCTGTCATGTCGCTCTTAATCGTTGTTGGATTGTATACGACGCTGCAACCCCACCTGTTGGTTCGAACTCCTACAGGGGTTCAGAATTAGGTCCGGTTAAAGCAGCGACTACTTTGGAATGACGGGAATTGCGAATCGCCATCTCTTCCCTGGACTAGTTTAATGAGCCATTACTCGTAGAGCCTGTATGTACCTCGGCTTGTCAAAAAGTAACAGGCGTCTTCCTCCGCGTTATCACATAACCCACTACCATGGGTTTCAGGACGGGCCACTTCTACCGAACCCACGATGGGCCGTGCCGCTCCTAGTTCCGTTGGTCCTGCTCTTCACGCATGAAAATAATTTTCAAGTCAAAGTGTACATGGATGTATCATCGTTTCGCGATTCAATATGCTTCTTGCTGGCATGAGCTCTGATCTTTGCGAGTTCCCATGACTGCCGATCACGATCTTGCTCGTGGGAGTCAGCCTTGATAGATAAAACTTAGAATCCGTTGTAAATCCAAGGTGACTTCGTGTACGGCGTCGATTGGACATTTCGTACACTAAGATTGGCGTCCGCTGGTCTACTGATAGGCCTATACTACGTACATGCAATGGCAGTCCTCGCTACCGTCTCGATGGCTCCTCAGCCCACTTGGTAGTCATGTGCTTTTTTGAATGCTACCTTATGGTATCAATGGCTCTTGCCGAGAAGAAGACTAGGCCTAGGAAAGTAGACCCGGCCACTTGCTGACAAGTTCGGCCGATAGGGTATCATAAAATTGGCCGTCGAGAGCCTAACAAACTCAATACCGTATGCACATTGTGCAAGCTTACATAAACTATCCAGAGTATGTAAGGGTACAGTTTCTCAATATACATACAATAAATACTTTCCCGGCGCCCGGAACTGGCTTTCGTTGTTAAGAATCCATGAACCATGATGTAGTTTGTTTGCAATCACTTCGTATGTACACTGTTTTTAAAAGACTTTTATAAGACTATGGAGTCACAAAGATGTTCCAAGCCACGGTCAACATGAGAACCTATTGTTCAAAAACGCAAACAGACAACCCTTTTTGTGGTCTAAATATTCAATCTTGCCTAATCCTCGGCTCGTATCTCAACGGTCTGGCACTCCTCTGCATAGATGATCAGATACTGTCATGCTTCAAACGGGGTAGACTTACCTTGATGGTGAGGCGCAACAAGTTTGCCGTCCTGGATAGCCATACCAGGAGAATCTGAAGCAACTGTCAGTGAATGTTACACGAGTAGTGAAAATGAAAACTACCACTAACCTCCAAAGGTGATCTCAGGGCCAGTGGCACCGACCCTGACCTCAACAGGCTGCAATTCCTGCGAGGCCTCCTCGTTCTTGCGCCACATGACAGGCTTGGCGAGGTAGCTCTTGTTCTCTACAACCCAGCGACCAAGAGTCCACTCGCCACAGACGAGGCGGTCTTCCTTGATCTCAAAGACGGCAGGCTCATCACCAGATTGAGCTTGGAACATTTCCTCGTTCTTCTGCTCGGGCTTGGCAATGTGCTTACCGTCGACGGTAATGGTAAAACGGTTGGGAAGGCTAGACATGTTGAGGTTTTTGGTGAGAATTGTTAAAGTTTAAAAGAGTTGATATTGCAATAGTCAAGTATGTGTTAGATGTTCTGTTGTGTAAGTTTGGAAAAGGGAGGAGGATTATCGATTCTCGGCGGCCTTTTATACTTCTTTAGACTGTGTGATTCACGCGGCTCAAAATCATAGTCAGACAATCATTTTCTTCTGTGTCACTTGTCATCCGTCAATGTTCGAAGATGTTTACACAAGGTTCTCGAAAAGGGTACAGGATAGTGTCACGCTATGGCTTGAAAGGGATGTGATGCAGACTCGGTGAAGATGATTGAAGTAATCGGCCCGAAGTGAAACAGTGAGACTGTACCAATGAATCTGAATATGGTAGTACTGTAGAACATCTGGAAAGTGTGTGATATGGAAGTGTTGGCGGGGCTTGAAAGCCGAGTGTTCTCACCGATATTCTGTCGTCGTGGTGAGATGACGAAGAAGCCTACGTTGCCTACCACAAGGGATAGCGCACCCTGAATAAGAGAATATGGAGAAACTTGTGATCAATTCTATGTTTCACTAACGTCAAGAGCACATGAGCAGTCTTAAGGGATAAAGCAAAAACTCCGCCAAACCGTTGTCTCAGGTACAAATTCAACGGGAAATCACACATATTACCGACACCAGAGATATGTAGTCAAAGCTACCAATCAGGAAGAAGTTTTGAAGTGTCCAGAAGATCGATTTCCTCCTCATCATATTCATGCCAATCCCCCCAAAACGCGTGTACATTGTGTTTATTCTTGTCGCCCAACGCTCTGCCCTTCTGGGCGATTAGATGAACCCTAATCTTGTCAAACCAGACCTCAATCTCGCCATTACCGCGAAACTTGACCCATCCATAGTTCTCATCACCTCTGTACGTCATGTTGCTGCCGTACCCCTTTCTGCCTCGCCATCTGAACCATACCTTTTCTGAGGATACCTCAGTTGGACGCTTCTCGAAGAACATGAGAATCTTGTAGTCGTTGAGGTTGCCCATCTGTAGCTGGCCTCGCATAGTCTCACCGTCACCAGGTGACAATGTGATGTGGCACAGAGCGTCGTGTGCACGGTCTGAGTGTCCCTCGCAGCAGCGAAAATCGGTCTCGATCGCATACTTTCCTTTGAGGTTTCCCAGAGGTTTTGGAGGAGGAGAGGGCATTTGCGGTTCCCCTTCCGACTTGATTGGCGTGGTACCTTTTGCCTTCTTCGCAGGTGCGCCTCCGGATGCATCTGACTTTCGTTTGGTCCCAGCGGCAGGTTTGTTTTGCCTATCCCATACCCGTCTCAGTTGGACCTTGATTCCATCCAAGTGTTGGGGGAGGTCCAGCCTGTTGACCTGAATGTGATCAAGGCCTTCCAACATCCAAGTACGCGCTCGTATTGGTGTTGGCTGCACTTGCCAAAAGGTCATATGCCTGCGAAGCCAGTCAGGGATATCTGATTCCGTCCATTGTGGTGCCGGGGGTCCAGTTGGTGCTGGGGTAGATGCTGCCGATTGAAGCGTCGGCGTCGCGCTGGAATGCGGCTCAATTGTCGGCACGGGTTGCAAATGCGCAGGAGTGGCCATAGTGTAGAAGAATCAGCCTCTTAGGCGTAGGGCGTTGAATTGAGGTAAATCAAGCTGGTTTGCTTTTTTTTAGATTTAACCGGCTACAGGTATGCTGTACTGAGCCTTGGGCGATATAAACTGCCCTGATTGTGGTCACCAGGTAAGCGCGCGATGGAGGGCGTGGTGGTGATCGCGACGTTGAGTTTGGGGCTTTCCGTTATCTGACTAGTCTCATCGTTATACGCCGTGTTACTTGCCTTTTCGGAATTGCGCGCGGGGTATGGTAGTTGCACAGTAAAAGTGGCATCGGGAACTGTTTCTGTTCGCCCGAGAAAAAACCGGTAATTATGGCGATGAACAGTAAAAAGGGAGAATGGAAGAAAACACGACCGTGATGGAGCTGCAAAAATTGCAAAAAGACATACAACAGCGGGG
>JAPFSC010000033.1:0-262784 GCA_030777805.1 Fusarium sp. MBC 364
CATCATGCACAGAACCGACGAGCGGCAGTCCCTATTACCCGCCCGTAAGTACAAAACCTCTTATTCTTCGCAGCGATGCTAACACTTTCCCAGTCCTATGTCTGCGGACCACACTGGATCTGATACCAGCGATGCGGATCGACGTGCGGGACCTCAGCGTCAACCCACTGGGTATGAAGCGGGATTGTTGGGTCGTGAAATTTTGAGGTTTATCTAACCTTGAAACTAGAACGGCTCCCAACTTGTCCGCCGATGACGCAGTCGTCGCGCCCACGTCGTCCGAGTGTGGTGAGAACACGAGCGTTCGTGCCGAGACCATTGTCGCTGGTACCTCTTTCGACGCATCCCCTTCTCTCAAGAAGGAACCCAAGAAGGAAGTCTAAACTCACAGTTCTATCAACAATTCGCTACCGACTTCGTGTGGTCGACCATGCCCGTACTCGCGCTTTCTCATCAATTTTCTTTTCTGCTTTTTGAGGCGTCTGGCTCGACATCGAAACACAAGCAATCGTGCAACATCTTATGGTCTAAGTAGATGTTACACTGGGGAGATTCATGCCATGATTTTGATGTCATGAGCTTTTGTAGCTTAGATTCGGGGTCACTTGTACCAGACGAAGGCGTTTAGAGCAGATCTTTATTAATGTCATAGAATCCTTCAATTGTTTGCAGAGTCAGTGATGTGTAGAACAGAAGATCATGGTGAATATTGATTGTAGGCGCATATCGTAAAACATGGGTATCATTGTATCATATCTAAACTGCCAGCTTTGACATGCTCTCCTCGACAGGAGCATCATCCTTTGAATTCATGACATCTGCGCCGAGTAGACCGCCTGTTGTTTGGCCGTCCTGAGGATCATCCGACTCTTCCTCGCCATCTTCGTCTTCATCTTCGGACTCGTCCTCTTCATCCTCATTGTCACCTTTTTGAGCCGTTTCCTCAACCTTCTCCTTAATAGCAGCCTCAAGGTCTTTCAGCATCTTCTTTGTGAAGCCAGATGCCAGTTCTGTAGCATCGAGTCTCTTCAGGCCCTCCTTCATCATCGCCTTCTTAGCATGTTTGAAGAATGGACCAGGTTCGGTCGGCACAAAGTGAAATCTGCGTTCGAAAAAGCGCTTGATGCAGTTGACGTCCCGATCAAAATACATTTCGGCGTTTTGGTGCTCCATAGAAACCATCTGCGGGAAATCAATGACAACGGGCTCCAGAGTAAGGACCTCCTCGCCCTCTTCCGATTTCGTTATGTTCTCCTTAATAAGGATATTGAACTCGTTGAAATCGCCATGAATCAGTCCATGCTTGGCAAGTCGAAGTAGAAGAGCAATCAGTTCGCCGTACAGGGACGCTGGGTCGGGGACCTCGGCGATTTGTCGAAGGGGAAAAGCGTCTATCAAGGACATGACGATTGTGTGTCGAGATTGTGCAAATGGTTCGGGGACAGGTAAGCCCACCTCGCGCAGAGCCTTCATGAAGGCAAACTCTTTCATAGCTGCTAGTCTGGAGAGGTACATCCATGAGCCAGATTGTCGCTTTTTGAGGTAGTCTCGGTTCGACTTGACGGATCGGAAAGAAATACGGCCTAGTCGGTGGATCTTGAGAATTCGTTGAGTGCCCGTGTCGTCTGCCACGATCATAATATCACTTTCTTTGCCCACACCGACTCGGTCTCCTACACTGTAGACCTCTTTCTTCTTGGCATAGGTATGGAGGGCGAGGTAGTCAAGACCACCATATGTAAGTCGGTAACCGTCGTACTTTGCTTCCTTAACGCGGGCAATGAGGCCGACTTTGGCGAGAGCCGAGATACTCCTGTGGACGCTACCAGCACCACCTCTGAGGTGCGAAATCTTCTCGATCAATGATGTGGGTACAAGTTCGTGGTTTTTGCTTCCTTGTTCAACCTATAATTCGGTATAAGTCCAGTCCATTTGCGACCATGATGGCCAGGATATATGTACTTACAGCAGCCAAAACTTTCCAATCCTCTGGGGCGAGGTAGCGCATGTGTTTTGTGTCTAATTTCATGGTGAAGTCGTTTCTCAGAAAGTTCGGAATATATGATGTGCTTTCCTATCCACGAGATTTTGGTGTTTAATTGACGTTTTTGTTCGTTGATGCTTGGAGGGGTTGTTTCTTCAGATGGTGGGGTTATTTTTTTTTATCAAGATCTTATCGCGAACAACCTTGACAACCGCTTTGACCTCGACAACCATGTGGGTCTCGTAGCCAGCAGCACGTGATGAGGCTGGCCAGGCGGCAGCGCCTCGCGTAACCCAGCAGAGCTACCTACAGCAAAGCATTGAGCTTAGCCAAGCAGCCCTCCATCACCTTCCAACTACGACGACCAACGACCACGACTCCATCGATAATTGACCTTGCGCGTTGTGATCACTGAGTATACAGCTCGGTCACGCATAGAGAATTATATCCCGACTTGTTTTTACACCTCCAATTTATTCAGTGAAGCTCTACAACCGCTTAAGCCGTCGACGTCAACATGGCTCAAGACAGCGAAGTGCCCAAGGCGGCCGACAAGGGCAAGGGCAAGGCCGTTGACGATGCCAAGAAGGACAAGCAACAGACAAATGGAAAGAAGGAGGACGAGAAGATCGAGAGTATGGGATCCCCGCCGTTTCGCGAAGCAATGTTGTACTGACTAGGGTCCAGCCGCTGAGGAAGAGCTCAACGAGGAAGATCAACAACTCAAGAACGAGCTCGACTTGATTGTTGAGCGATTGACTGTGAGTTACTATAGAACTTATCTGCTACGAGCCGTTCTAAACTTTGTATAGGAGTCAAACTCGGAACTCTATAAGCCCGCCCTGGAGGCCATGAAGACCTCGATAAAGACGTCGACGTCATCCATGACAGCAGTTCCCAAGCCCCTGAAATTCCTACGACCACACTACGAGACTTTGACGAAGCTTTACGAACAATGGCCCGAGAGCGAAGACAAGACTTCGTTGGCAGATGTGCTCTCCGTCATCGGCATGACTTTCTCAGATGAGGACCGACAAGACACACTTCATTACCGACTCCTCGCACCTACATCCGACATCAGCTCATGGGGACACGAGTACACCAGACATCTTGCTCTCGAGATTGGCGAGGTGTATATTAAGCGAATTAACAACGAGGAACAGACCAAGGATTTGATCGATCTCGCGCTTGTCTTGATTCCTCTCTTCCTCAAGAGCAACGCCGAGGCCGATGCAGTGGATCTCATGAGTGAGCTTGAAATCATTGAGGAGATGCCCAAGTTCGTGGACGAGAACACCTACGCTCGCGTGTGCCTTTACATGTCCTCCATGGTCAACCTGCTCACTTACCCCGACAACGAGACCTTCCTCAAGACCGCGCACGATATTTACATGGAATACAAGCAGTTTGCGCAGGCTATTGTCCTTGCGATTCGACTACACGACATCGACCTTATTAGGGCCGACTTCGAGAAAGCCGAAGACCCTGCTCTCAAGAAGCAGCTTGCCTTCCTCATTGGTCGCCAAAGAATAGCTCTTGACATCGAAGACGACTCGGACGAGAGTGATGCGATCGCGGAGTCTCTTAGCAACATTAAGCTGTCAGAGCACTTCAAGTCACTAGGCAAGGAGCTAAACATCCTTGAGCCCAAGTCCACCGAGGACATCTACAAGAGCCATCTTGAGAGCAGCCGTGTCGCAGGAATGACAAACCTTGATTCTGCCCGACACAATCTTGCAGCTGCATTTGTCAATGCCTTCGTCAACGCAGGATTCGGAAACGATAAGATGATGCTTGTTGATGGCGAGAAGGAGACGTGGGTGTGGAAGACCAAGGCCGACGGCATGATGTCTACCGTGGCTTCTATGGGAACCCTTTTGATGTGGGACATTGAGAACGGGCTTGACAAGATCGATAAGTACACATACTCCTCTGAGACCGAGATCTCGGCTGGTGCCATGCTTGCTATTGGAATTATGAATTCCGGTGTGAGAATGGACTCTGACCCAGCTGTTGCCCTCTTGGCCGATAGCGATAAGCTACACCACCCTGACCCCCTCATTCGAACAGCTTGTATCATGGGTCTTGGACTGGCATATGCCGGATCGAATAAGGAGGACATCCTCGAGCACCTTCTACCCATGATCTCTGATTCTTCTTATGATATGCAGATCTCGGCAATGGCTGCTCTGTCCTGTGGTCTCATCTTTACTGGCTCCTCTCATCCCGAAATTAGCGAAGCTATCGTCACCACCCTAATGGATGACGACCGCAAGAGCCAATTGACCGACAAGTGGACACGATTCTTGGCTCTTGGCCTGGGTCTTCTCTTCTTTGGCCGACAAGAAGAGGTTGACGTCATCCTTGAGACCCTCAAGGCTATTGAGCATCCCATGGCCAAGTCCACCGCCGTGATGGCTGAGATCTGCGCCTGGGCTGGCACAGGTGCCGTGCTCAAGATCCAAGAGCTTCTGCATATTTGCAATGAGCACCAAGAGGAGACCGATGAGAAGAAGGGCGACGAACTACTACAGGCCTATGCCGTTATCGGTATTGCTCTCGTGGCAATGGGTGAGGACATTGGTCAAGAAATGGTTCTGCGACAGTTCGGTCACCTTATGCACTATGGTGAAGCCAATATCCGCAAGGCTGTGCCTCTCGCTATGGGTCTTATCAGCCCCAGTAACCCTCAAATGAAGGTCTACGACACACTCTCAAGATACAGTCACGACAACGACCCTGAGGTCGCCATCAACGCCATCTTTGCCATGGGTCTTTTGGGAGCCGGCACAAACAACGCCCGATTGGCCCAACTGCTGCGACAACTTGCTAGCTACTACCACCGTGATCAAGATGCTTTGTTCATGGTGCGAATTGCTCAAGGTCTTCTCCACATGGGTAAGGGAACTCTGACAATCAGCCCCTTCCACACAGACCGACAGGTTCTATCCCGCGTCTCGGCTGCCGGTCTGCTTGCTACCCTTGTTGCCATGATTGAGCCCAAGGAGTTCATCACCGGACAGTCTCATTACCTCCTATACTTCCTTGTCACCGCCATGCACCCTCGCTTCCTTGTCACACTGGACGAGAACCTCAAGCCCCTTAAGGTCAACGTTCGCGTTGGTCAGGCTGTTGATGTCGTCGGTCAAGCTGGTCGTCCCAAGACCATTACTGGTTGGCAAACTCAGAGCACACCGGTGGTGCTTGGATATGGTGAGCGGGCTGAGCTTGAAGATGAGGAGTACATTAGCCTCAACAGCACCCTTGAGGGCCTAGTGATCTTGCGGAAAGTAAGTTTAGCAACCCATACACGATTTCTTTCTGGATACTAATTGTTTTAGAACCCTGAGTGGGAAGCTGAGAAATAGACGGTTTGAACTTGTTTAGAGCACGGTGCCGGTTACAAGGACAGACCTAATTAAACTGTATTTTATGGTAATCTGCCGTAAGCGCAGCAAATCAAGGGGCAGGATTGAACATTCGATAGACGTAAAAACCGGGTTCCCATTTTGAACTCGTTTTCAGCGTAACTGTACTATGTTGGTTCGCGTAGAGCCAAAACCAAAATTGTCCATATTGTGCTCGTAGATGCTAACCAAACATAATATCGCAATAACATGTTGCTAATGAGGTCCATAATCACGGACTCGATCTATCATTGTAATTCCCGAATAATAATCTTAAATCTATATGCAATGCTTGCCAATTCCATGATTTAAACGCCAGCACGAAAAACAAAACCTCACCATGTCTTAGGTCCAAAATGCTCACCCTCCGGAACGGTGTTGTATGAGCAAGCTTGCCAGTCGCAACCCTGCTTGTATACTTCAGTACCCCACCACTTGAGATTTTGCGCAAAGCCAGGATAAACGAAGCCGAAAAAGACAACCACAATACCAAATGCAAGACCAGAATCGAGAGCAGCACTCAGAGTCATGGTATACTTGCTCCACCAAGCGTTGTGGCGGTTTTTGATAACATAATTGAAGATATAGCAGACGAGCACCCAGACAGAGAAGTTGAGACCCGTTGCAGGGGGTATCCACGACATGGCGCCAAAGATGACAGGGAGGTTGACCTTGCGCAGGATGCTTGAGCGGTGACGTCGACTATAGAGCCACAGAGGAATCGGCAGGAGGGCGCCGAGCGGGAAGAACCAGACCAGGGATCGATAAATGGCCTTTGGACCGAAGAATTCGTTAGGCCCAACGACTCCCCACAAAATGGAGCCGTTGAAGTGGACTCTCGCGATGGGACATGTGAAGCCGTTTATTGCCTCAGAAGTGCAAATACCTCTGATGTTGGCAAACATCCAGTTGAGCACACCAATCTGAGTCAAGGAGGACACAAGGGTAGCCACGATTTGGACCAGGAAAAGAATTCGCGGAGGGATCTTCATGTAGTGACCGAGCTTGAGATCAGATGCGAATTTGATACCCTGTGCTGATGAGATATAGCCATATGTTACGAAGACCATGTTGGCAATGGGTCGACCTGGAAAGACGACACCGCAGATCAGCTGGCAGATGAGGTAAATGCTGCTGTGCTGGTTTGTCACAGCCATGATGATGCCATTGGGGATGAAGAAGAGAGCTCCGAGGGCGAGGGCGAGCAAAAGACCGTACCAAGGTAAATGGACAGGATAGCTAGGCTGGTTAGTAAATCGATTACAGGAATTTGGGTATAAGCAGACTTACTATTCGACGACAAAGATTCCAATAGCAGTCATGGAGAGGAATGTAATCAAGTACCAGCTCAGTGGGGCATCCTTGTATCTCTTCATGAGCTTGCTGTGGATATCTTCACGACTAATAATCCCATCAACATGTGAGGCGGATGACATTCGTCTACCAGTTGAGTCGGTTGACTGTCGGGGCGGCGATCCTGGGGAGTCTGCGACGGGCTCATACTTGGCTTGCCCATCTTCGCGAGCCTCCTCCAAGGCGCGTTTCCAAGACGTCCAGATATCCTTACCATGCCAACAAGCGGTATGTGTCAAAAGAGCAGATAGACCAGCGAACTGAACACCATAACTCAAGACATATGTGATTGGAAGAAAGACTCTGCTGTAGTTATGATACGCCTCTCGATCGAAGAGGAATTCGGGCGTAAGGATCTTGCTGACATCGTAAACCTTTCCAGTATTGTCGAACACAGCCGCGGAGAGGATTGGCATATACGAAGAGAAGAGAACGTTGCTGTAGTAGAGGATAGGCGCAATGATCCACATCACCACAGCAAGACCTCCAATAACGTTCATGGCAGCCCAGAAAGGGACCAGTAATGGTGAACCGACGTAAGTGACCTGAGCCCAGTCGAAAGTCAGGGGGAATAGGCCGAGGCCAGAAGAAACACCAAACAGGTTGGCGATGACAACGTTCTTGGGGGCAAACCAAGTGATAACGTTGAAGTAACTGAGCGCTGGCATGAGTAGTCCAGGCAAAAAGTAAAAGAGGAAGGACACGGTCCACACAATGTAGAAGAACTTCCACCTGCTAATGGTCCAGCCTCCGGCAGGCTTATTTTCTTGTTTATGGAGGGTCGAAAACATGGCTGCCGACATCAGAGTTCCAGGCCATATCATACCGCTGGGTCGAACGAGGAATCGTCGGGTCAAACCCGCGAAACCATAACCGAGGATCTGCGTGGATATAGTAAGAAGAAGCTGGTACACTATAGGAGCTTCCTGATTGTAGAATTGAGTTTGCTCGACGATGACGTCTGTCGCGAAAGCAAAACCGAAAGCAACATTGCTGCTAACATAAACGCACGTATGCTCCTTTTCGTTCCAACGGCCTTGCGCAAGCCACCTCCTCACACGGGTGCGCTTCTTAATCTTATGTGCGCTATGCGCATCGTCGCTAACAGATGGTACTCGCACGCCGTCAACGAACTCTTCTTCAGGATCGTAGGGTCGCTTTAGCACGAAATCCCATAGGTGTCCAAGAGGATGGACAAGCAATAAAGCAATAACTGGAGTAATGGCAACACTGGGGTATCTTAATGAGAAGAACAAATTGGTCGAGGAGCCGAGGATGGCGAATATGACGGAGAGACACCACATGCGCGGTGTATTTATGGAGAGAGTGGTATTGTCTGTAGGCGGAACCGAAGCGCGAACGGCCTCGTGAGGAGAGTTTTCTTGATATTCGGTATCTGAGGCAGCGGAAGAAGCGTCGTCTAGCAATGCGCTGTCCTCAGACTGATCGTCCTTCAAGCTGCCGTCGAGAACAGCAGGATGCGTGGGTTCACCAAGACCCATGCGGCCCTCGAGGCCGGAAACTAGGACGGCACCATCGATCTCTTCTGACAGTCTCGAGGAGGACTTTTTGCTGAGTCCGGAGCGGTGCGAGGTCTCGCTGCGCATTGTATCGGTAACTTGACGGAGTTGGTGAGAATCGGGATCATATCGATCACTCCCAGCAGGAGAGTTATTGCGACTGGGCGTTAGCGATACGGAGCCGTAGGGAGCTGCGTCGGAGCGGACGGCGGCTGAGCGCAAGAAGGGCGTCTTCTTGGAAGCCATGTCTAGGTCAGCGTCTGATGGTTGAGGCGTAGCATCTAGACTGTCATCTGTGTCGGTATGTTCGAGGGACGACAGAGCTGCATTTTGATTGTCGACGAGAAGTTTTGGAGGAGCAGAAGCAGAAGCAGCCGGGGTAGCAGAGGTAGTTAATAATGGCAGAGGCATATGAGAGGCCGGAGCCTGATACGGCAAGACATGGCCCTGGTCTTGTTGGACTGGGTGTGAGGGTGAGACAGTCACAGTGGACCTGAAGGTGGAGGATGAGGACGAGGATGTTAGGGGCTGAAGGGCAACGTCCTGGCGGAGCGTCGGGGAATCATCAGCAACCCTGTCTGCGTCTCCGACTCTCTGTGCTAGGGACGAAGACGCTGAAGACTTGCGGCTAAGGCTTCGTTTGCTCTTGCTGGATGAGGAGGAAGAACTGGTGGTGTGTTTGCCCATAGCGGGGAGGGGCGTGTGTCGTGTGTCGCGTATCGAGGCTACCAACTATTAGGTATTAGGTATCAGAAGAAGCCAAGGCAAAGCAGCAGTAGGTAGGTGTCCGTAGCGGGGCGTGATCGATGGGCATCAGCTATCATCGATCTGGACTGGTTTAGGCACAGGTAGGTATGGAGCAGCAAAGCAAAAGAAAGGGTCCTTTTGTGATAGGACTGTCACTGTAGCTAGTAGTGGCTAGCGTATGTATCTTTGCTGGATGATAGTAGGTGGAATTGCTAATAAACGAATGAATTGAAGCAGACAAAAGGAAAGTAAAAGCAAGGCTACGGCGTTATGGGAATTGTTTACAGGTAATGGACGCTAACAGTCCAGGCAGCCCTGAGCCCTGTCTCCTCTGGACGGATACGCGTGGGGAGCCCAAGGGTTTTGAGTGGGTGACCAGGATCAGGCGGAAAGACAAGGGAGTCGGTGACGGGATGACGCATTCTATTTAGTTGATTTAAATGCTCTTCAACTTCAGTAGCCATTTTATGTTTCATGCACTAGAGTCATTATATTCAAGTACAAAGAAGTTGTTATGGCGGTCAAGGTAGACAGACTCTAACAGTAGACATCTATCTTAGGATAATGGTTGCATGACTTGTCAAAACACTTCCTTTACAGGTGTGCAAGGAATGGAAATTTATCCAATTGGATTGCAATAATTGCGGGAGGCTGCCGAAGCCAAGCGCCATTCCACAGGGTATTTGCTGTTGCTGTTGCTGTTACTGCATAGAATCCTTCTACTAGAAGGGTTATCGCCAGAATGGGAAATGCACCGTCTTGCCCTTGTTCAGTTGGTAATTGACGTGCTGTGATAGGATGCGCAAGTGAAGATTTTGTACCAGGTCTGTGATGTGAAGCGATGTGATAGCCCTGCTAGGCTGTATTGCATGTGCATGTGCATGGGGTTTAGCATCACAGCCCGTCTGTCTACATTATATCAAGTGAAATGCTTTACGAATTCGAGACCCTGGTGCTCTCTATCGTCGTAGGCGAATGGCTTCTCCCTTCAACTCTTCTCCCAGCCTCTCAAAAGGCCTTTTTATCTTCAACTTTACAGAGAATATTGCTGGATGTCTACCCTCCGAGGATGCCTGATGCCGGTTAGTCTCCGGCGGCCCTTGGGGAATCCGGCGGGGCGGCCTCTTCAAGCGAACCTCGCATCTCAACGTCTCTGCACGGTCTTTTACCCTTTTAAATGGTTTCCTTGTAAAGCTTCATCCTAGATGTCGCTTCAACCCATGTCCTCGTCCCCGAAACGCATGGAGCATCATACCTTGACGTGCGTATCTGCATGTCTAATCCTGACGTTATTAGATGTCATATAAAATAGGGTTCAACACCAGGAACGGACGAACTATATTCTTATAAGTCAATGTTAACGACTATTTTAGTATTACCTTTCCTAGAATACTTGTCAGCAGTACAATATTATAGTATCAAGTACATGTCGTCTTGTTACTCTTCCAGCTGAATGTCAATCAGTTCGCCACTATCAGCTTCTAATGCAACCCAACTTCTGCCAATTCATCAAGATCATCATGAATTCTATTTTTATCCTCCTCAGAGCCTGTCGACGATCTTCAAGACGTGGCACGCAGTTGTTATCTTCAACTGACCTCATATCAAAAGCACTCTGACAGTAACGCGTAAGACAAGTTGATCAACATGAATCAATTCAAATTCAGTAAACTACAGTAAATCAAATCCTTCCAGGTATCTACCATTCCGCAGCTATATCCTTCCAGCCGCTTTTTGTCCATGCCTTGCCATGTATTCCTCTGGCCGCGCCCATAACGCCAAATCCATAGCATTCATTTATCATGTCCTCAAACAAAAGGTATCGTAAACAAGTTAATCCAGTTCTTCTTCCAAGCCTGCGTATTCTGTCGGGCTGGGTAATGTGCTCTCCGTCAAAGAGGAGTGAATAGAGTAAAGTGATGCCAACCAGCAATCAAACATGGTCGCAACCTTTTGCGCCTCCGCGTTTGATGGTTCTTGCCTGGTTAGTTGATCGCGCAGCCGTTCGTAAGCCTCGATCATGACCCATATCTGCAAAGCTGCCGTGTTCTGTCCGTTGCGCAGGGGTCGGCCAGACATAACCGATGACAATTCGCTCGTGAGTAAATCAAGCGCTATTTGAAGACTGATGTTGTCCTGGAATGAGTGCCCCGATGATGACGGGGGTCTGAATTCGTCTGTCCAGGAGTGTCTTGGTGTTCCCGGGTATTCGGGAGAAGGTGGTGGCGAGAGAGAATAGGGCTTGAAGTAGATATCGTCGCCTGCAACTGCAGCCACGTTCGTATCGTGAGTAGGTGCAGATCTGAGTCTGGGTCTCAGCTGACGGGGTACAGCCGTCATTGATGAGTAAGTATTTGTTGTTCGCATGCTCTGAGATCGTTTTGCTGCATAAGGAGGGATTTGGAGAGGAGTGTCGTCGAATGAGTACTGCGATGCGCGGGATGGTATTTGTGAGTCCAGCGCTGGAGGGCCATCTCTTGATTCGAGAAGTGCGCTGTATTGATCAGCGATCAAATCGACACTTGATGTCTTTTCTGGTGTATCTTTTGCTTTGCGCGCAAGGGCATGTTGCTCTAGTTGACCAATTCTAAAAACAGGTGTCTTTGCCTGACGGCGCATAGCTGATGAGGTTGAAGTGGTTGATGCTGTCGAGGGGTAAGATGCACTATCCAGCGATGGCCGAGCCTTGTGTTCATGGAGAGTTAAATGATGAAATTCGGGAATCTGACGCTGCGATGACTGTCTTTGCGGCGGAGGACTGAAGAAGGCTCTCGGTTCAGGCTCGGGGTTGGGATGTTGCACCGGCTGATGTCCTTGAGGTGAATACATTTTATGTTCAGATATTTCCTCAGATTCCGGTAATGAAGGAACAAAAACAGTTTTAGGTCGAAGATAATGATCCCATTTAGAGTCGCTCAAGTCAGGTGCACCATTTGACATCTGACGTTGCGAGGGTGAGGGAAAGGTTGTGCTCTGAGGGCTTAGACTGGCCATGGTAGAAGATGAGTGAGAATCGGTAGAGCCACGCTTGGCCTTGTTGAGACTTTTGAGCTTGGGGTCGGGTTTCTGGAGTTTGCGCCTCGGAGGCTTTAGGCTATGACTTCTTCCGAGGTTGTTTTCCATGATGGGCAATGGGATATTTCAGTATGTGGCATTAATAAATGTGAATAGACGCTCAAGTTGTGTGTTGAAGTTAGTGGATCGTTGAGTGAAGCGGTGTGTTTTGGTTGATGGTCACGTTGAGAATCTATAGCAGTAGTCATGGGAAGATAATAGATCTGAGTTATATGACGAAGTGCAGAGAGAAGGGAAGGGAAAAAGCAAATGTGCAGCAGACCAGATCAAGAACTGCCATCCTTACGAGGTACGTAGACTAACAATATCCTGGTAAAGTAAAGTAGAGCCGAGAATGGATTGAACCACTCTCCAAGGTCTTACCGCTTCCCTGGCCCAAGTGGCTTCAGACCTGCATGTTAGATTACAAGGCCCCAATCAAGAGACCACGAGGGAGAGCAAAATACAAGAGGTACCCACGTCATGGGTCACTGAAGCGGAGAGTGCCCAGTGCCCCAGCTCTTTAAAGAGGGAGAAGGGTAGAAAAAAGGGTTGGGGACAGGGATCATGACCTACCTGCCTGCAATATGCAATGCAAGTTGGAAGCAACTTTTCAACTTTTTTTTGGTAGCGAACTACTGTAGTCATAGTCATGGTTCATAAGAACACCCACAGAATAGTCTGGGCATACAGGGCTGTACATACAGTAATAACTGATTGAGTACTGACGAACAAGACTGCAACCCAAGAGATGTAATACATACCTAGGTACAGATAGGTAAGTAGCAAGGCACATATTCTACGGAAACAAAAAAAAACAAGATTCATATCCACCACCCTCTCGGGTACCTACCTAAGGTACAGTACCCTACTATTGGTCTTGTTCCAGAACCTGATCAGAAGACTCATACACACCACATCCAGCATTCCATTTCTGCAGCGGTGAAGAAGCCACTGAGGTGATAATCTACCATAGTTAGTCAGGACCAGGACCCTGTCTCGTCTCTTAGAGGGCAGAAGGGACAACACCACTAGAGAAATAAGGTGCCCTAGTTAAACGGTTGTCAACCCGAATGGCCCTGGCGCGTCGCGTGTTTAGCTTGACTGATGTCATGTGTGTAATATCTAGGTGCCTAGGTAGAGACCTGGACCCTTGAGAAGGCCTGAGCTCATTATCACGATTACCGGACCGGAGACAAGGGAGTCAGACCCGGCTGGGACCGAGACCGAAACCCTACGTGTCCTGCTTGTCCCGTCCTTGGCTGATGCAGTGAAACCGTCTGTCTCTTTTTTGGATGTTTATTTGTATGTACGCGATTCGACGTGTCTGTCTTTGAGTTGAGAGAAGCGCAGGGCTGCTGCTGCTGCTGCTGAGCTCTCTCCCTTACACCGCGGCATTTGAGTTGAGTCTCGAACACGAGAATTCCTTCTTTTTTTTTTCTTCGGTCTTATATATTCCTCATTGTCATTGGTTTCTTTGGTATGGACATATCAGGATAGTAGAATCAAGACCTCGGTGGTTCCTTTTGTTGAGGAACTTTTTTGTTGTTTTTGAAAACAACCTAATGATGGAACACGAGAAGAAGGCTTGAGTCGAAAAGTCAATTAATCAATACAGTGTTTAGATATCTCATCACTGTGACGGATACTGTATGCCTTTCTCGGGTGGCTGAGAAATGGCTCGTTACTTTGTAGGACTAGAATGACAGTCAGGTAGGACATATCTGAGACATTACCTTGACTTCCGATGGCTTGTGATAGATAAACTCGAAAAAACAATATTAGACACAAAATAACCTCCTATAAGATCAGCCAACGTCTTTGTGTTTTATGGCTCCTCGTATCACTTATACATGTTAGAGTGAGGGTGAGGGGTAAACTGACTCGGATCAGATCCATTGGATCGCGGGGATATATCGTGGGGTCAGACATTGGCCTTCTAGCACAGACGATTTCCAGTTCATTTGAGTTCAATGCGGGACTCCGCTCAGCTCAGCTCAACGAACTCGGGCCACTGAAAGTAAACCCCAAATCTAACCACTAAAAAGATCACGAGACAGACTCTCCAATACTAGAACCCTGCCCTGCGGGGGGAAGACCGAGAACAGTTCACTCTGTTCTCATGTACAGAGATGGGGTCACTATCGCGGGGGCGGGTCTTTGATATCTGCTTGTTAGGGTGGTATCAGTGAGTACTCCAATAGCTCCCTAAAATTATAGTGCTAGACAAGTATTCTTGGTCAGTGCCTAAACCCCATAAACCCCCAAAACTCACAATCCACCCCCAACTTCCCTCTCCCCTCAACCCAAGCATTCTCTATCGGCAACAACTTGCCGCTTCCTCATGATACAAATTCATCTTCATGGGGGTTTCTCGTCAATAATAAACGGGGCAAGTCGATTTATCCATCAATCACAGATGATCAAATAATCTGTCATGGCATCTCGACCCTTCTCTTACCCCACATTCTCGGACATCGTGAGGTCTCATGAGAGGGAGTTGAACAAAAACAAGAGGACCAGAGAAAAGGGTATAAAGACTCACAAGTCCAGCTTTGTTTTGATTTTAGCCTCAATTGAATCTATTCTGTTTTCTACGATTCTTGGAATTGAGTCTCAAGTGATAATCATCTCATCATAACTCCTCTCTTCTTCTCTCGTATTAAGACCTCCTCCGACTACTACCTCGTTTTCCCCTCCCCCGCGTTCGGAGCGACTTCAAACCCCCGCCCTCCACTCGACTCTCATGCTTCACTGAGTCCGAGTTTCTCTTCAATTGAACCAAAAACGATACATATAATATACCGCAATCATGGGTGAAATCACAATCACAGGCTGGAAGACTCGCGATGTTCGCTTTCCTACCTCCCTCGACGGAACTGGTTCCGATGCGATGAACGCTGCTGGAAACTACTCGTCTGCCTACTGTATTCTCCAGACCGACTCTGACTACACTGGCCATGGAATGGTAAGTCACTCAATCTGAACCAGTATGTTATCATAGCTAACATTCTAACTCAGACCTTCACCATCGGCCGTGGAAACGACATCGTCTGCGCCGCCATCAACCACGTCGCCGAGCGTCTCAAGGGAAGAACCCTCTCCTCCCTCGTCGCAAACTGGGGTCAAACATGGCGCCATCTCGTCAACGACTCCCAACTCCGCTGGATCGGTCCCGAAAAGGGCGTCATCCACCTCGCCCTCGGCGCTGTCGTTAACGCCGTCTGGGATCTCTGGGCCAAGACCCTCAACAAGCCCGTCTGGCGCATTGTCGCCGACATGAGCCCTGAGGAGTTCGTCAACTGCATTGACTTCCGCTACATCACCGATGCTATTACCCCCGAGGAGGCTATCGCTATGCTCAAGGAGCAGGAGCCTACCAAGGGCAAGCGTCTCGAAGAGGCTCTTAACAACCGCGCTGTGCCAGCTTACACAACCAGTGCAGGATGGTTGGGTTATGGTGAGGACAAGATGAAGAGCTTGTTGCAGGAGACTCTTAATGCCGGATACCGACACTTTAAGGTCAAGGTTGGTGGTGATATCGCGCGTGATCGTCATCGATTGAGCATTGCTCGTGAGGTTATTGGTTACGACAAGGGCAATGTCCTCATGACAGATGCCAACCAGGTCTGGTCTGTTCCTGAGGCCATCGAGTACATGAAGCAACTAGCGGATTTCAAGCCCTGGTTCATCGAGGAGCCTACATCACCCGACGATATCCTCGGCCACAAGGCTGTCCGCGACGCCCTCAAGCCCTACGGCATTGGCGTCGCCACCGGAGAGATGTGCCAGAACCGAGTTATCTTCAAGCAGCTCCTCCAAACCGGCGCCATCGACGTGTGCCAAATCGACGCCTGCCGCATGGGTGGTGTCAACGAAGTCCTCGCCGTCCTCCTCATGGCCAAGAAGTTCGGTGTGCCAATCGTTCCTCACTCTGGTGGTGTCGGTCTTCCCGAGTACACCCAGCACCTGAGCACAATCGACTACGTCGTCGTCTCTGGCAAGCTCTCCGTTCTTGAGTACGTGGACCACCTACACGAGCACTTCTTCCACCCCTCTGTTATCAAGGATGGATACTACACCACCCCCACGGAGGCTGGTTACAGTGTTGAGATGAAGCCCGAGAGCATGGACCGATTTAGCTACCCTGGTGAGCAGGGTGTGAGTTGGTGGACATCGGATGAGGCTAAGGTTATTCTCGATGGTGAGAAGATCTAGAGTGGTTTGAAAAGTAATTAGATGCATAGCTAAAATACCTTAAATGAATTTATGATACATACAACATAGAACACCATTATAAGTGTGAGGCCGATATTGTCGACTATGACAATGGTTTATGTCTCTACTCGTTGAGTTATGAACTTTGATATATCTCCCAGCTCTTCGGGGCAGTACCAATGTGCCATGTCAGGGTATGTCTTGAATTCAACCTCTATTCCCATACGCTCCAAACAGTTAGCTGCCTGCTGACCATGACAAAGCTCGACATCTTTGTCTTTTTGGCCATGTCCCATGAAAACCGGAGTCTTTACGAAAAGAAAGGACTTTGCTGGCGGTTCGGGGTCAAGCTCTGCTTCTTCCCGAAGCTCGTCGATGGCTTTTTGCAGTGGCGTCCTACCGTCCTCCTCCGTCTCAAACATCCCATCGTCAGAGATATCCTCGTCCTCGTTCTCAGCCATCAAGGTCTCAGCCAGAGGCATGAACCCACTCATGATAACCACAGCACCTAAACTCTGTCCCTGCCAAAGCAGCCAACTCACCAACGCCATTGCACCGCCCTGACTGAAGCCCAGAAGTACGACTCTTCCAGCGTCCCTGCCTAGCATTTCTATTTCGTCTTTGAGTATTTTATGGATATGTTCCACGCTTGGACGCATATCACCACGTGCTTCAGGTTCCCAGTCACCTGTGCCTTCGTACCATTGATGAATCAGTGAGCGACGATACTTGGTCGCCCGAGCGAGAGGAGCAGTTGGAAAGACAAAACGAGCATGCGGAAGAGATTCCTGGAAGAATATCGATGAGTTTGAGGAAAGAGATGCCAGGAGAGGAGAATGGAATTTCTCAGCGTTGAAGCCACGGCCATGAAGAACGATTATGGTGAGTTTGTGGGGAGATGATGGAGGAGAAATGGATATAAGAGGGGGAAATTCGCCTGGTTTGAGGCGAGAGGCGGATGTCTTTTCTTCCTTTACCTCCATCTCTATTCAATTATGTAAACCGCCGTTCTCGAGTAAACGTGTAAGTGGGCAATGGTAGCCAGTATAACAATGCAAATTGGACTGGGGTAGGATTCAATTTCAGCTTCGAGAGTACCTGGTTGTGTAATTCCTAAGAGTTGAAAAAACCGAATAAAATACGCAAGTAAGTCAAGTAGTGCTTGTGTGTTGAATGATACAATCCTTGTCGCGAGGTAAGATGGATGGAAGAAGAAACCGCTTCATGATGGTAGATCTTTGAGTATTGCATTGGGCCAACTTCACCAACATCACTGGATCCCAGCGACCGTGTCCCTATATTCCGCCCCACGCCCTTCACTCAACCTCACTCACATCACCTCATCAAACCTCACATCCTCACTCATTCACCCTCAAAATGAGTCTCACAGACTATAAAACCAATCCGATCCTCTCTTTGACAACCACGTTCACCGCCTGGAAATCCCTCCTTCTCGCCGTCGCCCTTGGCGCGTCTATAGGCCCAGACTACGATACTTCAACATCCCTCTTTTTCGACATCGTCCACATCAAACCAACGTCCCTCGCTACTCGTCTTACAAGATGGGACGCGCTGTACTTTATGCACGATGCAACCAATGGCAAGGTCTATGAGCAGGAGTGGGCTTTTGGAATTGGCATGCCTGCTGCTGTGCGTAGTATCTGTGAGATACTAGGTCTTCAAACCTGGGAGTCTCTTGTCGCCATTGGCATTTCGCATGTTTCGCATCTTATTGCTGTATTGGCACTTTATCAACTTACTATCGTGTTTTGCAATGATCGGAAGCTTGCGTATCTGGCTGCTGTCGTGCATATCCTTTCTCCAGCTGGACTGTTTATATCAGCGCCGTATGCAGAGAGCCCGTTTGCATGCCTGTCCTTCATTGGCAATCTTCTCTATGCAATCAGCCTCAAAAACAGTCCTGATTCACTCAAGCGTAACCTTGCTGTTGTTGGGGCAGGGTTATCATATGGAGTTTCGTGCACGCTTCGAAGCAATGGGCTTTTCGGGGGCGTTTTGTTTGCCGTGGAAGCTGTCAAGTGTTTCTTAGCACTTTTCAACGGATTCACATTTTCCAAGGTTTTGAGACTCATTTCCCCTATTATCGGAGGCACTCTGGTAGCTGTCGGATTTGTTGCACCGCAAGTCCTGGCCTGGATGAGATACTGTAACAGCGAAAGTATCGATGGAGAGCAAAGGCACTGGTGCGGACACCGTATCCCAAGTATCTACACATTTGTCCAGGAGGAATACTGGTATGTTTCCCTCACATCCTATGCAAACAGTAACAACTAACATTAACAGGGACGTTGGCTTCCTCAAATACTGGACACCCAACCAAATTCCTCTTTTCCTCCTCGCAGCACCCATGCTCACAATCCTCATAAAATCAGGAACAGAGCTCATGCGTGAACCATCCCGAGGCCTCAGAACTATGACAGTGGGCACAGATGAACAGTGTAGATTACTGGTGCGGACCCTCGCTGCATTGCAAACGCTACTTGCTGTCTTGGCCATCACCAACTATCACGTCCAAATCATCAGCCGCTTGTCATCCGCATACCCTGTCTGGTATTGGTGGGTAGCATCATGCCTCATGGACAAGCAGAGGCAGAGCTTGGGCTACGGAGTGGTTGTGTTTATTACTATGTATGCGACGATTCAAGGCGGGCTCTTTGCGTCTTTCTTACCGCCTGCTTAGTTACACATATATGTACGGTCATGCAGGTTTTCAAATTTTGTGGAAGCGATGAGGAATTTCTGTTGTCGCGCTCTATGCACACATCGGCGGTTTCAGTATCTAGAATAGAAGCATCATCCCAAACGCTTGTATTATTATTGTATAAGAATCCAAATGCAATCGCTGAAGAGTTCGTTACCATCTACGCCGAACCAACATTACAAACGCCATCAACACCCAAATGAAATGCGCCTCATCTATCCTTCATCACTCAGTTGACAATCTTCAAACAGTGGTAACGCCCTCCCTGTGCTCCCGCTTCGAATTGGCACCCTCGTGCGCAGCTTCCAGTTTGCCAATGCACGCCAGGCCTCGCGACTGGGACCAGGTCTTAACCCAAATAGGCGCGCCCATAGTTGTTGTTCCTCTTCGATATCGTCTAGATGAAAAATGGGGGAGTTGTGTAGCGGACTTGACGATCCCTTGCAATTCTCAGTCGTCAAGTCTTCATCGTGACTGCACGGTGCCACAGTGGAAGCCTCAGTGTACCGACTATCAGATTGCTCCTCTTCGAAAACGGGCTGGGAAAAGATAGGGGAATGTGACGAACTTCCTGTGGATTCTTCGTTATTTTCTTCAGGTTCTGTTCCGAGTACTGTTGTATTATCCGTGCTGGAACTCCCAGAAGCCGGAGCAGGCTGCGAGATATTGGGCCGCAGAAAGAGGTTAAAGAGGTTACGGTAAGACTAAAACTCATCCTCCGAGTCACTGTTATCATTAATCCTGATGGCTCGCCATCTCCTATCAGTCAAGTCTTGGGCAGCGGTTCCTTCACTTTCTGGGTCAACATAGCCTTGACCTCCAGCAATGCTCAGAGCAACAGGCAGGAAGACAAGTGCGTGGAGGGCGGCGAAGATGACAAGAGACAGCCAAACTCGGAAGTAGTAGATCTCGAAAATCTTGGAACGCGTGAAGGCGAGCACAGAAACGCCCAAAAGCTTGGTGACTGTGATACCGGAGAACACCGATCCACCGACGTTAACAAGGGCAGTCCAAGCTCGAGCATCACGGCCACGGAAGGCATTGCTATTGCCCTCCATTACCGTGCGCGACGGATACATGAAAGCCCGTGCAATATGCGCGCAGAACTCCACAGAGATACCGACGCAGATGATGAGGTTGACAAGGGAAACAGCGTTCAAAGATACATTGAACAAAGCCATGCTGCCCATAATATCTACAACGCTCATCACCACCGTGACAGACACCACAAGCGCCGTGAGTAGTGAGCCCAGCAACACAGAAGCAACAACGAAGATGATACCAACAGCAGCACACAGCAAACCGGCTGTTAGTGGCACGATACTGAGATACTGATCAAAGAAGATGTAGAAGACACTGTACGGGAATACCTCTGCACCAGTCCTTTCGGTAATATCAGAGGCGATACGACGAGCAGCAGAGTAGGCAGCGATGAAGTCTTCCTGGCTTCTCAGGGGAGTATGCATTGTTCTGAAGTGGGTCGATTTAACACGAGTTTCATCGGAGTTCAGGACAACAGCTTGGCCATACGCAGCTTGGCCGGCCAGAGGGCATTCTTCGCCAGTGGGGCTTGAGAGGAACTTCTTGAGGTAGTGGATAAATTCCTCATCTTCAGGCATTCCGTACAAGGTAGTGTTCCAGGCTGGCTTGCGGTCAGCAAAGCAGGTCTTGCCGTGTTCCTTACAGCAGTCTTCGAAGATGGGGTTCAACCAGAGGAAGTAGTCATCAATCCAACTCGCTGCTGGTGAAGCAATGTAAGAAACGTCAGGTCTCTGTCGCTCGAGCTCCAGTGTGTTGGGAAGTGAGAGATCCTGGCAAGTAGTGAATCTCGAGCAAATCTCCTGTTGTGCCTTGCGCTTGGAAGCGTCGACTTCACGTGTGACAAAGTATACGGGGGGTCCAGTCTCCAAGTATCCGTACAGATCATTGAAGAAAGGAATCAAATAAGAGCCGTCGGGGATAGCAACGCGCTGGTCAAGGCCAAGTTGAATCTTAGGCAAGAGTGCCAGACCTCCTGCAAACATCCCGAGGAAGATTGTGACAACAGCAAGCTTGACCTTCTTTCCGAGAAGGCGTGGGGCATATGTGTTCTTGATGAAAACCTGTAGCAAGCTCTCCTCGGCCATATCTGATCCGCGGCTTCCACCCTGAACGAAACCATTAGTGCCGTTGAGGTGGATTCTCGCCTTAGTGATCTGCCACCATGGCCACAGTTCACATCGATGGTCTTCGACCCGCATCTGGTTAAGTGAGAGAAGTGAGACAAACATTGTCATCTGGAGCACTGCGTTAACCAGGACGGCACCGGCGGCATAAGCAGCAAAGTTTCTGACTGCCGGCATGCCAACAGCTGTGCCGAGAGCAAAAGCCACAGTTTCCGTCAGAGCAGAGAAGAGGATAGAGGGTCCCATACGACCAAGCGCCCTAGCAACTCTTTCTTCAACCATCTGGTCGGGGAAGCTAACGTTGACTCTCTCAAGCTCGTGAACAATCAAGAAAATATTGTCCACACCAACAGCGAGGACAATGAAGGGAATGACTTCCATGATGATAAGCGTAGCCTTCAGACCAACCCACGAGAAGAATCCGATTGAAGCGGCGATGGACATAAGAACAATAACGATACCGGCCAAGCCAAGCGTGACCTTTGACTCTACCAAGAGCACGGCGGGATTTCGGAAGATATGTTTGAGCGGTGTACCGAGAGCCATACAGGCATAAACAAACATGACAATGTAGCTGATGACGATGATCTTGGCGTCCGTGTTTGTCGACTTGTTGAGTTCTTGCTCTAGACTGATCTCGGTGTTGAAGGATAGTCGAAGACCACGTTCTTTGGCCTCTTCCTGAACCTCGAGCAGCCGGTCTCGAAGGGCAGTTTCCCAATCCACAGCCCTGGCAATAGCATCGGTTCCTTCTTGGGCATTGTTGACAACCCAGGTCACAGTAATGGCATGGGCATCGACCACATCGTCATCATAACCACCAAAGATCATGTTGGGTTCAATGGGCTGTCCAAAGTCTGGGCGACAGTCAACAGGACTCTTTGCGCAGGCACGAAGATCGTCCTTCCAGAACTCGGGATCCAGTCCACCCTTGGAGTGCCAGTATGCTGAAACAGACTGCACCACACAGGCATCGTTGGAAGGCTTGAAGCACAGATCTTGAAAGTACTTGCCGTAGACAGGGCTTTCAATCTTCTTAACACTCTCTTCAACTTCAATCCACCATTTCAGTGTATCGTAGCTGAGGACAGGCCCGGGTCCAGATGGGTTAGTATCATTGGCAAGGAAGATCTTCTCGGCGCGGTAAAAGGGTCCAAAGTTCTCGTCAAAATAGGCTTTTTCCTGTGCGGCAGCAGAAGATGGGCTCACCCAAAGACGAGCAGGCTCCTTTTCGAGGTCGAAGCGGAACAATCCGATACTAAGGATTGCGACAAAGAGCAGACTGAGGCTAATGCACCACCCGGGGAAGCGAGCTGCGACATGACCAAGTTGGTAGAAAGCCTTGTCACACCGATCGTTGACCCAGTATCTCTTGGTTGGGCGCTCACGCATCGCCTCTGTATCAACCGGGCCACCTTCGTCTTCGTCGTCGCTATGAGAAGATTCGTGGAGTAGTCTTGTCCTCTCGACGCGATGCTGCGAGTATTTTTGATAGGCGATATGTCCAACAACGGCCAAGACCAAGGTAGACAATAAGACACCGTAAACGAATATAGAAGCGAATGAAAGACAAGGGAGAAGTCCTACTTTGCAAGACTTAGAATCCTTGACATCCGGGAGCGTCGGGCAGACCTCAGGACAATCGACACAAACGCAACGGTAATCAGGATCCTCGTCGTTGCACTTCTTCGGCTTCATGTCCACAGGATGCAGCTCGGGGTCGCTGTACTTTGTCGGGAAATTGATTTGGAAGGGTGAGCCAGCAAAAGGTTTCTTGTCTCCAAGAAACTTCAGCATTTCGGTATAGTTCTTCGCGCCGCCACCAATAAGATCCATGGCTTTCGAGTTTGCGCCGCCAAACTTGACTTCCTTGCAACTGTCGTAGAAGCCGGAGCCATATTTCTCAGATACAAGCTGGTCGAGCTCCGTCACGAGCCTGTTGCCATTCTTAGGGGCAGAATCGGTTACATTGATAAAGGTAGACTGGTCAGGAGAGCAGGTGAATGTGCAGAAAAGGTTGAAGAAGTTGTCTTTACACGCGGGACATGAGCCAATAAGTGTGTTTGGGGTGCCGAGCTCGGATTTGAGTGATTGCACCTAGGATTGTTAGTATGGTAGTCGTCATGACGTTCTAGATATGCTCACCTGGGCAAGAGTACAGCAGACAGGTCCAGTCCTCCATTTCTCGCCACAAAGGTCGACGAGCTCATTGCGAAGCTCTTCATCGGGATTCTTGGCCAGACCATTGTCGACACATGGAAGCTCTTTGCCGAAAAAGCCCTGCTTGCCACAATGATCACGGAAAGCGCATCGTCCGGGCTCGTGTTTCGGTGTATACTGCTCAGCGAAACCTAGCCCGGCGAAAAGCACTACTGCAGCTCCGAGCTGCGATGCGATGCCTTGATGCATCTCGGGGTAATGGGGCCGCACGCAGCGGTGGATAGATACGGAGTCGTTTGTCGCGATTTATGAATAATGCCGACTTGACGTACGATGCGACGATAAGCGTATGACGATAACTAAGATGCTGGGAAAACAATCATAATAGATTGTGCGAATATGAAGGACGAAGGAGACGGTCCTACAAATGGTGGGGAAAGTCAAAGACGCGTCGGCTAAGAAGGCGCAACCGTTACAGACTCAGGCAGAAACTGAGGTTGGTATGGACGGCGATGTCGTAGCTCGGTGACGGGTACGAAAGCTTGAATCCGATGGCGGGTGAATAGGTTAGTCTAGCGGATGCTTCAGAGGTCACGATTGACCTGCGTCATTGGGTCCTACTGTCAAGAGGCTGCTATGATTGGTCAGTTTCCTAAGCTTCAGTGCTCATGCGCGCTCCAGAAGCCGGGGTTGAAGCCGGGGTTAAGCTCGAGCGTTCGTACGCTTCTGCAGTCCATGAATCATTCCAGCTCACCCCCCCAGAAACGCATCGCATTTACCCTAGACACACGCATGAATTTAGGTGTTTGATAGTCGTGTCAGGTCTTGAAGATGAGCTGGCAGGTGGGCAACAGAAGAAATGTTCTCTGAGGCTTAGACTACCAAAATAAAGTAGCTTAATGTTTCTCTAAATTGCCATAAGATGACTAAACTATTTCGTCTCTTATGCTTATGACAATCAATTCTTCCAACACCCTGCGGGCTGGCAAAATGATGTTCTATGTATGTCTGATGGCACAGGAGCTAGAGCAATTTAGTTACCGCAGGCCAACTTAGACTACCATTCATGCAATCTTTATTCTGATACCCCAAGCCCTAGATGACGATTTATTGTAAGTCGAGGTCATGTCTTATCGGACAATCAGAAGTTCCATGACTGATATCAATCAAACTCGAGGTCTGAGGATGAACTGGCATCAAGAAAATCCATTCACTACCAAGAGGCTCGTCTGAGGGCACATGTAATTAAAATCGTAGAGACACATTTATATCAGTACAAACACATATTGAACCAATTGTATCTCATGCTGAATTAAGCTTCTTCGCTGCCCTTTTTTGATACTAGTACGTCTTTGTGAGACATGCATCCGTTAAAGGTTAATATTTTTCCAGAGAAAAAAAAGTTTCCGGGAGGATATGATCAATGAATACAAGATCCCTACTCGAAGTGAAGCATCTTATTGCGACTCTATCACAATGTGCAAGACGCTGTCTACGGCACGTGATGCTTTTGAGCGTCTCGCGCCTACTCCACCCCTAGTTTGAGAGCCTGAAAAAACACCATGACTCTCTTCGATGCGTCATTCAGAGCCCATTTTCCTAACGTCATTATACTAAGAAAAGAGCGGCGGGAACTTTGATAATTAGCGACTTATCTTTTTTTGGTTTTTTGGCCTCTCCCTATGTCAAAGTATATCATGCTCTTTTCTGGAACCAGACACATCAACTCTCACTGTATTGCCCCTTCGCCAAAAACAACATGCCCAACGAATCTGAAGAACTTGTCCAGAAGCTGGTGGTAGGTGCCTCATCATTGTGATGGCTTATATATGTATATATGTGGTATCGACCGATACCTAGTTGTGGCTTGAAAGGCATCAAATGAACGATATGTAGATATAGATATCTACAAATGATCGTGCCACCAACAGAGCTAGAGACTATGCTGACGCCTGACATCGTAGGAAAAATTCCGCTCACTTTTGGACGAAGCCCTCATAGTCGCTATTGCTAGTGACCACGACCTAAAAACCGCTTCACAATTTGAAGAAGCACAGACTGTGCTAGAGGGCCTTGCGCAAGATGTTACCACAGAAGAAGCAACTGGGTTTAACCCAAGTGGAATATCTAGCACGCCAGATGATGTGAATGAAGATGCAAACACAATCGAGACAAGCAGCCAGCAGGCTTCAACCAGTGATCAGACATCAACATCCACCAACACGTCATATTCCATTCCGCGACTCACTACGTTCGACGATGACAGTGAGGAGATTAAGATTCTTCTCCTTCAAGGAATGTTCAGTGAGCTCAAGGAGTACGAAATCAAGCAGGCGCTAAAGAGGGCGGAAGGAGACGTTCAGACTGCGCTCGACGAGCTACTCAACGTTCAGTACCTCAAATCAACTGGCCAGGAGCAGAAAGGAATCGATGCCTTCTTCGACCCTGAAGGAGACGCTACAAAGAAGAAGAAAAAGAACCGGAAGAAGGGCAAGAAATCTCCTGGAGATGCAACTCCGTCTTCCAGCAGCGGGACTGCTTCTCCATCTCCAGATGATTTGAAGTCAATGAAGCGTATGTTTGCAGCCAATTATGCATATGAAAAAGCTAACTCTCCGGTATAGAGCAAGATGAGATCGCCTATCTAGCAGATAGACTTGATCTACCATTCGATTTTGTCTCAAAGATTTACCATAACAAGCGTTGCGCCAGCGGCGCCACAGCAGTTCAGATTCTGGAGCAATACATAGAACTGGGCATTGAGACCCAAGATGCAGAACTGAAAAAGTACGCCAAGGAACTTACTCAGAAATATCCGAATGTCCCAGAGAATTTTATGTCGACAATCGTCCAGGTCACGGGCTCCGTCTCCCAAGAACCTGACGACATCGCAGCGCTTGTGAGCAAGCATTTCGTTAAGAATCCGTGGACCCAGAAGCTCAATGTTAGTTACCAACTCACACCACTTCCGGAAGACGATATGGAAGGATTTGAGACAGTTACGCGTGGAAACAAATCCAGGCTAGCCAGACCTGTTTCAGCAGGCACGGGCATTCTTCTCCCTGGACCGTCGGCGTACGCGCAAGCTGCTGAGAGAGCGGGCCAATACAATCGAGCCAAGCGGGAAGCAGCGGCTTCAGCAGCATCGTTGAATAGACGTGGTGCTTCCAATCCACTCTACCGTCAGGCTGCAGGTTACTACTCAGAGCGAGCGAGGGAACAAGCGCGATATGAGACGAATGCTACGTCGACAGCTGCGGATTTGCTTGTCAACAAACAAAGCACATCGCGTTCCATCGACTTACACGGTGTATATGTGCAGGATGGTGTAAGAATTGCTCGCCAGCGTGTGCAGGCTTGGTGGAATGGCCTGGGGGAGTTTCGAACCGATAAGGCTCGCCAACAGCCATTTACTGTTATCACTGGACTTGGCCGCCATAGTGCTGGCGGAGTATCGCATCTGAGACAAGCTGTAGCTGCAGCTTTGCTCCAAGATGGATGGAAGATGCAGGTTGAGACTGGACGCTTTGTCGTTGTTGGTAGGCGATAGGCGCCGAGAAAGCCTTACAGGGTCGAATCAGCCTCAGCACCGCCGTGTAAGCGAACGATCCTTTCCTCAATCATAGAACTCCGGGCAGATCCCCCAACGACGGCTCAATCAACAAGATCGGCGTATGTGACAAAATCTCGCTGAATTACACGGTCATATTTACTTAATATTATCTCGAGGTTGCTGGCCGTCTTGTTTTGACAGACAGGATGTTCTGACCTGACCGAATTAAAGAAAAGCTTACGCAACTCTGATCCACCAAACGAACCCGAAACAGACATGGCAGACGCTCTGACGAATAGACGACCTGCAGTAGCGCAGCCATCGCTATGGAAACTCATGCCATGCGGCGGGTTGAGGCTGTGCTAGGCACGTACGAAACATGTTGGTCCTCTACTCTCAACCTATAATTATTGTTCGAAGGATTCGGCTCTTTCCTAGAAGGGAAATTATTTAAGCCGCTCGGATAAGCACATCCCCTGGAATCCGCCATGTTGACGTCTTGCTATTGTATAAGTACCCCGCTGTCTGGTGTATAAACACCATGAGGCACCATCACGACTAAGGAAACTGACCTTCAAAAACGAAAAACAACTGATCCATCAATCGCCTTTCCGACCATGGCTGCCAAGACCCCATCTTCTCAGGCTACGTACCAGCCTCTTCCAAGAGAGGACCCTTCTACTGCTTTGCTCGAGCCCTCCGAAAGAGACATCAGTGATGATGGAAAAACGCCTGTTTTTAAGCTCAACTTCTCTTTGATCCTTTTGCTGCGCTTGTTGGTAGCCCCGCTCCTCATCACCGACATTGTGTTCATCTGCAACCCCTACCACTCTCGCGGCTCAGCCGGTGTGTTTGCTGCTGGAGGTATTCTGATGGCTATTTGGCATGGATCTCGCGTCTTGAAGAGCTGCCTCCCTGGCGGAAATGGCAACAAATTCAACATCAAGATCGGAAGCTTGTTCTGCATGTGCGGTACAACATCGACCTCTCGAGCAGTCTCTTCTAGAATGTGGTCATGGCTTGTCAGCCTTGTCGACTTTTCCTTCGCTCTCTACTTCATCGGCCCCTCTGTTACATCTCTTGCATATGGCAACTTCCGAGATAGTGCGACTGTGGGAGGATTGAGTATCACTGTAGTGTAAGTAATTATGAATCTCGTTTTGGGTTACATGCTGACATTCTATTCAGGATTATGCAGTCGATCATTGCTTTCCTCAACTTGTTCAGCGTGTTCCGTAAGATGAACATTGCTGTCTACAACGGCGAGGAGGAGCAGGACCGCCTTTACTCGATTCCCGAGCTCTTCCGTGATGAAGCATCTGAGCCCCGCGATTCGATGTCTTCTGAGGTCTAAGCATCCAAATCAAGGAGGAACACAGAGGATAAGGACTCACTACTATTCCCCCGCCTGCTTAATCTGAGGGTGATATCTGCCACAATAAGAGCAAGAGTTGAGCTACATTGGACACACGGTATCATTATGCTTGTAAGGACTTCACTATCCTTGGAGAATAAATATAGTGCAGTATGTATGGAATCGGCGGTCATCTGGTACCCCAAAACAGCTGTTTGAGATAGCAAATATGAGATACGAATTTAGGAATACCGCACTGCCTCCTATGATTTTCTTTACTGCTTCTTCATCTGAAGTTCCCGTCCAACCTTGTCCCACACAGCTGAGCCCGTAGTAAGGGTAGTGAAGAACATGACCGAAGCGACCGTACCGGGGTAGACTTTGACCCAGCCAAGAGTAGAGGCAGGAAGAAGCAGATCAAGGACATCAGAAACAAGGCCACGGAGAAGCACATAGCTTTCGCTGCTGAGCTTCTGCATATAAGCACCTCGTTCAGCCTTGCGCTTAGCGACAATGTCCTTCAGACGCTTGCGCTCCTTGTCGAGTTCCTCCTTGGAGCTCTTCTCAGAGAACATAGACGAAGCCTCCTTTTCAGCAGTGACAAGTTCAGCCGTGTCCTCGGTAGAGGCGGTGCTCACGCTCTCCTTGGTGACGGCAGCGGGTGGGCTAAACAGAAGACGAAACAATCTGATCACAGAGACCATGATAGAGGTGTAAAGTCCAGCGAACCAGAACAGTTGACCCTGATATTCAATTTCGGCGAACTTCTCAACACTGAAGATACGCAAGTTCTCAATGCCGCAGAGATCTAGGAGGGTCATGGTCTCCATCATGCCGAACATGCCGAAGCACGTCTTGCTAACGATTTCAAGCCAGCCATCAAGACCTTTATTGCCTTGAGCGACAAAGGCCTTCCATCCTGCCTGGAAACTGTCCAAGAAGCGGAAGAATCGAATGAAGCGTCGCGAGACGTTGATCTGACCGCCCAATACGCCGAGGGGTACTGGGGAAGAGACCTTGTTCTCGACAAAGGCGAAGAGGGCTGGATACCAGACAAGCAGAGCGCAGATAGCTTGAAAGCCACGAAGAATTCGCTCGATGCCAACTAGAGAATGATCAGTGGTGTGTTCAGGGGTAGTCTTTGAGAGATATATCCATTACCAAGATCAGTGCCGAAGCTGATGAAGTGTTCTGTGCTCACCATCTTGGCTGATATGCTGATGAAGAACAGCAGTTGAAGAAAAGAATAGAGAAAGAGAAAAGACTCTTGACTGCCTACGTATTTATATCTGCAATGCCAGCAAACAAATCTCAATTTATTGACCCCAGATGGTTAGATAGTGCTGAATAGGCGGTGTTGGCATGGGTCCAGTAGCGTAGTATTAGTGGATCACTGCTTCCTCACGTTTGTTTCGACAGTGAGCAATTCGCATTAACGCAGATCAAACAGTCAAACATACATTCACAAAGTCAAACAACACTACGAGCAGGTTCAAAGAGTTTGCTTAACCAACTCAGACTCCCATTGAACAATAAGTAAATATAACACAAGGCATCTACCTAATAGTCGTAGTTATGCACAAGTAACGATGTAATACACATCAATCTTCATCCCTTCTTCCTATATATCCTTTGTTACCCAATTCACCAATTATTGACCAGGAGAAACGAGCTTTCCTTGGGCCTTGGCGTTGTGGTTCCATCCACCGGCAAGAGCCTCACCACCGTTCTCACGAGAGAACTGCTGGATACGAGCCTCAAGCTCAGGTCGGAAGTGTCGGATAAGACCCTGAATAGGCCAGGCGAAAGCCTCGCCCAGAGCTGAAAAGATGGTCAGTACAAAGTCATATTAGATGTTGGGGGGAAACATACCGCAAATAGTGTGACCCTCAACCTGCTTGGTGAGCTCCTGGAGCATGTCAATCTCACGCTCACGGGCCTGACCGTTCTCGAATCGCTTCATCATCTGCTCTGTCCACTTGCTTCCCTCTCGGCAAGGTGTGCACTGGCCGCAACTCTCGTGGCGGTAGAAGTGGCTGAGACGGCTGATAGCTCGGACAATATCGGTGCTCTTATCCATGACGATAACAGCAGCCGTTCCGAGACCAGACTGGCTATCCTTAAGGGCATCGAAATCCATAAGCTGGTCATCACAGACGTGCTTAGGGAGAACGGGAGTGGAAGAACCACCAGGGATGACAGCCAAAAGGTTGTCCCATCCACCTCGAACACCACCACAGTGCTTCTCAATCAGCTCACGCATGGGAATAGACATCTCCTCCTCAACTGTGCAGGGGTTGTTGACATGACCAGAGATACAGAAGAGCTTGGTACCCTGGTTGCGCTCACGACCGAAACCAGCGAACCAGCTTCCTCCTCGTCGGCAGATAGTAGGGGCAACGGCAACAGTCTCGACGTTGGTAACAGTTGAAGGGCATCCGAAAAGACCGACGGCAGCAGGGAACGGAGGCTTAAGACGAGGCTTTCCAGGCTTGCCCTCGAGGGACTCGATGAGAGAAGTCTCCTCACCGCAAACGTAGGCACCGGCACCTCGGTGCAGGTAAACGTCGAAGTCGTATCCAGAGTCACAGGCGTTCTTTCCGATCAGACCGGCGGCGTAGGCCTCGTTGATGGCTCGCTGAAGAACAGCAGCCTCCTCGACGAATTCACCACGGATATAAATGTAGGCGGCGGTCGCGTTCATGGCTCGGCCAGAAACAAGACATCCTTCGATGAGCTTGTGTGGGTCCTTTCGCATAATCTCACGGTCCTTGCAGGTTCCGGGCTCACCCTCATCGGCGTTGATGACGAGGTAACGGGGCTTGTTGTCCTTGTCCCAGTCCTTGAAGTTCATGAAAGACTGCAGAGCATTGGGTTAGAGACAATTGATGCTGGTTCGGCCTCTTGGCCCGTCAAACCAAAGTGGAAGAAACCTACCCATTTGAGACCCGAGGGGAAACCAGCACCACCTCGTCCTCGAAGACCGGAGGCCTTGACCTCGCTGATGATCCAATCGTGACCCTTGAGGATAATCTCCTTCGTCTTGTGCCAGTCACCCATCTTCCTGGCGCTCTTGAGGTCGACGGGGTATCGGTTGTAAAGGTTCTGGAAAATGCGATCTTGGTCTCGCAGACCTCCGTATGTTCGCTTCGGGGCACCGTCCTGGACAGTAGCCAGACCCCTCACGGCGGTCCGTGAGAGGCCGACGGCCTTCTTGGGCGCCGTTCTCGTGGACAGCATTGTGCTCGATCGTTGTCGGGTGGCGGTTTGGAGATGGTTGAACGTCAGGATGCGGCACTTCAAGTTTCCCGGGCGAGATCCATTTCGTGACGGGTGGTTTGTGAATAGCGGGCTCGTGATTCGTCAATGCACTACCCGATTATCTAATCACGCTCGTTAGCCAGAACTTGGATCTCCACGTAAAATATCACTCTAAACAAGTTCTCTCTATCAATTCTGTTAAGCGCATCTCTAGTCGTCGCCCCCGTTTTGCCTCTTCGAGATTCACAGAGTCATAGATCCTTGCAAATCTTGTATAACGTAATCATTCAAAGGTCGCTTGCTATTCGACGTTATCGATCAGCGGTATCGCAACACCAATTGCGCTATCGTGGGTTTAGTTTACCATACAAGCTTCACTTCGGTATTCTATACCGTTCTGAAAGCAAAGTCGCTTCGGAACACAAAAATCTGCGATGATAACTTGAGACGCCTCCAACATGTCTAGCAAGAGAAAGTCGATTCTTCCTGCGGTCGATCGCAGCGGCCCTAGACCACCCGTTGCTTTCTCCTCGTCCCTCATAATCTCCAACGATGCGATCCTCCAAGGCACACACTCGATTACCATGCAGACGGAGACAGTAATTCACCCTCTATCGAAATTCGAGTCAAACTATGGATCTATCTTGATTGGGCGCCGTTGCCTCGTTTATGAACGGGCGCATCTAGGAGCTCGTCCTGCAGACCTCGATACTGCGAAGCCAGGCACAATATCACTAGGGGACTATGTCACAATAGAGGCTGGCTCAACCATTGAATCTGGCCCGACAGAGATAGGTGAGGGTACCGTCGTCCACTCTGGAACGACCATAGGAAGCGGAGCTAAAATTGGCAAGGTAAACATAAATATACCTCCCTGTAAGCCTCCTGATTAAGTGCTAACAAGCTACAAGAACTGCACCATCACACAGATGTCCAGGATTGCCCCTGGTACTATATTGCCGGATAATACAGTGGTGTTCTCGAATGGAACGAGACGAATCGATCGGCGTGGGCTTTCTGAGCAAAGGAAGCTCGCTTTAGTTAAGCAACTCGCAATTTTGCGAAAATTGATACCCAGTAACGCGGACAAATTTAAATAGAGATACCCGACACATAGTCAACGTTGGCTTAGAAATTCATGCTTTGTTGATTAGCTTGTTACTCCTTTTCCATTACAATCTCCCAAATTGTCAAAGATGGCATAAACTATCATTAACTTCATGGCTTATTCTCCAACCAAACAAGTTCTTGTGCACCGAGGGTATATATCATTATAAAAATACAGAGAAGGAGGAAAAACATTTGAAAGTGACCCCCTTATCTTCTTCTGCGGTCTCTCTGGAACAGTGTCAACCCCGTGATGACCATCATGATAGCCCATCGCTCTCCCAAAAGACCTGTCAAGCCCGTCCCCATGAACTGGTAATGCGCAACCTTTGTCAGACTTCTCCCACTTCCCATAGCCCAGGCTGCTACAACCTCATTTCCGAAGCTATCTCTAAAACCACCAGGCACAAAATCCATGTTGCCACCTCCTGGGGGACCTTGAGCCAAACGAACCAGTTTCCAACCATGATAGTGGCCACCCAGACTCGCCACGGCCTGACCACTAGAGCGCCTCCATTCGAATGTCTCTCGAGGCCCGTTTCCGTTTGGTCCGACTTCGATAGAGAAGGTAAAGGCTGGACTGAGACCGCTGGAGCCTGCTGGGTCAACTCGTTCGCGAGCCAGTTGAGCTCCTGAGCCTGGTATCGGAGGGAGTTCAACATCAAAAGAAAGGCTCATGAACATAAAGTTTGCCGAAGCAAGTGGCTGGTATGATTCGTCTGGACCAGAGTGTAATATAATAGGTGGTGCGTCTGAAAACCCAGTATGCATTGAATATAGATAGAGAGGTTGTTGCTGATGCTCAGCAAGAATGAAAGAGGCATTAGGCCAACCTGCAGAGTATAGATTGAATGAGGGTGGAAACTGTCGTGGGATAGCAGGCGGTTGACTGGGCCCAGCGGCTGCTGGAGGAGGCCGTGGTGATGCCTGTGGGTTTGGTGATGCTGGTGGAGGTTGTGACGATGCCTCTGCCTTTGGTGGAGGTCGTTGTTGTCGATGCTCATTTTGACTCTCATCATATGAAGGCGGAGGCTCATCCGGCACAGAAGAGTCATGCGATAGACCCATTTTGTTTAAGAAGCCCATGATGTATGTATCTTGTTGAATGGAACTTGTAAGTGAAGATGCCTATGTTGTGTAATTTATAGCGAGCGACGTCTCTGTATCACCATGTACGACAAAGTCAGCAAATCACGAGGAAAATGTTGGATCCGATGGTGAGTAAGTCTTGTATTGCAGAAACTATCTCGCACAGGAAGTGGTGGTGACTGGGTTTCTATATCAAGAGATTAGGTTAATGCCGAGAACAGTGACATCAGTCGTAAGCTGGTCCAAGATGTCGGTAGGGTGTGGCTGTGAGCTCCAACTTGAGGCTGTGCTTTTGGAGAAGGTTTATGCAGGAGATGCATACGAGAAGTTATGCAGATGGACATGGACATGGGAGATGCTCGGCCGAGAGGACAGACCACCGTTTTAAACGCTGCTGACCGCCGCCGCATCATAGTGCATTGCCGGTAACCGACGGTATGTGGGCAAAATCAAAATAGGAATCTTTTAGACCTCTGTCGATATGAGCCAAGAAAAGAAAAGCCCACATAGAGTTCTAGTCCCGGACCATACGAATCCCTGAATCAGGAGTACAGGACAGAGTGAGGCCCTTGACACGTCGTCTTCCAAGAAGCCTAGGACACCTGAACCTGGAATGGAATGGAATGACATGCTATCGTGATGTTGCTGGACATCGTGCAGCAATCGAATATGCACAACGGTCCAGCTATTCCGGGGATATCGGCATTCAGAATCGAACACGCGTTTACCGTATCCACCCCCGGTCGATGAAGAGTGAAACCAAGGCTAATGCTGCAGCTATGATGTCGATGCTTCTGACAAACAATGGCATGTCCAAGCCAGTGGAAAAGGCACGTGCTAACAACGCATGATGATGGAAATTGGTGTATTGCCTGTACTCCATGTCAGGTCATGGTATCAATACCTAATCATCATCATGATACTCGATCTCAATAAGGCTTGCAATTCCATGAATAGAAATATCAGTCATTCATTCATTCTATAATAGTTCAAACCCATTTTGATGCTAAAACAAGCCATAAACCAGTATCTAATGTATACATGATAACCACGCCACCAAGACAGAACCAAGACAAGCCAAGCCAACCAACACCGAATCCGTATTTTATCGCTCTAGATTAACAATGCAAATCGTTGTGTATGCTGTAACTTTTTAAAGATGAATTTTCGAAATGACAAGAAACAAATATGCTGATGCCACGCTGAACATGAAGTTATACATAAAAAGACTAGAAACTGAAAAGAGCACTGCGGCGCTTACCCAGAGGGTAGATAAGCAGTGAACTCATGAATAGACCAACGGCAATACCGATGGCAATCTGGATCATGGAGGCAGCGACACTGAACACCAGGTTGTCTGGGTTCGAGCCCGCCGTAAACTGCACAGAGGATGTTCCTTCAACCTCACCAGTTGCGTTGGTAAGGGAGTTGGCAACCTTCAAACCGCTGAGCAGTCCTCCAGTCGATGCAAGACTTCCTGGCACCTGGCAGAATACAGCTGGGATGAGAATCGCAGCTGCAACGCCGTGTCGGAGTCGAGAGTAGAGGTTGGCAAGAAGACCGACGGCAAAGGCACCGAGGGTGCTGGAAATCTGAGGGCTGGAAATGAACTTCTGGGCTGACCAGTAGTTCACCATGTATCCGGCGAAAGACACAATGACCATGACAGGCATCTGGCGCCATTTGGCTTGGTAGATGATACACAGGCTAACGACGAAGGGAGGAACGAAGATGAAACCGTAGTAAGGGTTCATAGCGTTGGTACATGTTGTCGTGTTGGAAGGGTGCGAGTTGAACAATCCGTAAAGAGCGGCACCAACCGTGATACCGAAACCGAGGAGAAGAGAGTAGATGACGGCGTATACGATTCGAATCGAGCCAGGGACGATAGCGCGGGATTGGAGTTCGAGAGCAGAGCACACTAGTCGTATATGTTAGAATTCGTCTTTGAATAGATAGATCCAGTGGTTGACTTACAAACCATGTAACCGGGCAACAGCATGACGATGCCACCCTGTGCCAATGCACCAAAGCAAAAGATTTCTTCGCCATCCTTTTTGATACTACCAAACGTTCTGGCCAAGAAACTAACAAGAATGGTGGAAGACACTTCGAAGACGTTGCTGTAGAGAGCAGAGTTGGGTGCCACAATGAGCTGCAGCAGTCCAATGAGACAACCAAAAGCGAAGATGAGGGGAAGATCAATCAGACGGGCGCCAAAAGAGAAGGGAGCAGCGGTAGCACTCATGAGTCCAAACATGACAACTCGGAGCCACTTGTGGAACTTGTCCTTGCGCTTCATCAGATTCTCGAGCTTCTCAGTCGCTTCCTCAACGCCACAGACGTCGTGCATGACTTCCTTGTAGATGAGATGGACATCCTTGAGTTTACCAAGATCAATGCCCTGTCCAGTGCGGACAATTCTGACTTCAGTCGTGTGGGTTGACTTGTCGTCGAACGAGATGATCATGCATCCTGGTAGGTAGAGGAACTGGCCATCAATCTCGAGAACTCTGGCTGTCATGCTGAGATACTCCTCCAATCTATGGGTGGGAGCTCCGAATAGCATCAGAGCACGGCATAGTTTGATTATGTAATCCTGTCGGGCCAAAGTCTCGGCAATGTGAATAGTGATACGTGCTTCCTGTTGCTGCCACAACCCGCTGAGTCGGTTCGCACTTTGAGTTCGTCGGTTGGCTGGTCGCTGTGGTTTCTTTCCATTCTTCTTCGTCTTGTCCTTGTCGTCACCTGCTGCATCACCAACGGGATTGGCAAGTCGCGAAGAAGCCTCGATAAGATTTGCGAGTGTGTCCTGTGATTTGTTTGCCTCGTACCACTTTCGTCTGGGCGTAGAGGCTCCAGATGGCGTGCCCTGAACGGTAGGAGTGCCATCACTGATGACAGAGGAAGTAGACGCGGCTCGGTGGTGTGTGCCCTTGAAAGATGGCTCCGGGGGCTTGTAAAGCTTCAGAAGTTGTGACAGAACGCTTCCGCGGTACTGTTCAGGCGCAGGCACATCGTATAGAACTCCATCGAAGTTGCCATCGTTCAATTCGGTCAAAGTCCGCTCTTCATGCTGTTTTCCCTTGCCCTTGCCTTCCTTGTCTTCAGGCGAGTCTGAACCACTGCCGGCGCTGGGTCCGAAACGCATGGTGTGTGCTCGGACGAGCTTGAAAGCCTCATCTTTCAAGCCATGCCCCTCTTTATCCTCGGAGGGGAGCTTGTGGAAACCGTCCTTGCTGGTGCCTGCTTCGCTGAGATCCTGGAGGGGAATGCTGAATGGGCTGTCATATCCTGGTGTTCCGGCAGCGCTGGACTCCAGCGAGTCTCGGTCTATAGCAGATGAATCATTGTGAATGTTGTCGGCCATGATACGAGCACGTTCTCGTGCAGCGACCATGGCCTCTTTTGATTCAGGATCCGAATCATCATCGCCATCTTTGGCATCTGATAGAGTCTTGACAGCTTCCGCAGAGGGTCCGCGCAAGAGTGAAGGTCTAGGTCTGGTAACACCTGGAGCTTGGGGAGTAGAAGGAGGGTTGGCGGATGTTGGTGGAGGACTGGCAGCAGCATTGCTGTTAAACCTCACGCGCGCCCTGTCCTTCTTGAGAGCCGCAGCAGCGGTCTGAGGGCTGGGCGGGTTTCCGGTTCCTGATTCATTGCCAGCAACTGTTGGCTTGGGTGGTTCAGGACCGACCTCGAGGTCGGGATCGTCCTTGATATCCCTTGAGGAGCCTTCCATTTGGGGTTTTGAGTTTGAAGCTGCAGTAGTGTGTATATCGCAGGATCAGGGTGCTGTCAGGGTATCAAGCGACGATAGCTTTAGTATGGTAAACGAGTGTGTGTTGGAGGAGAAAAGATGGGACTATGATTCAAGAGAACAGGGTTTAACTGGAGATGTTCGAGAGATTCGTGGGGAAAGGATGAGTGAAGGGGACAGGATTTACGTTATTATAACAAGAATTCTAGTCAAAGGAAAGGGACTCTTATGGATCCATCATGGAGAAGTCTAGTTGTTATGGTGGGAAATGCTGCGATAGTGCGACTATACTTTGACTAAGACCGGGACCTGACCATGTCCGGCAAAAGCAGCGATCATCTTGACCTCGTACAATGCTCAAGATACCTACCAATTGGCCCCGTGACGTAGGATGTGGAGGCACAAGGAGGGAGCATTCGAGCCTAGAAGTCTTGGACTTCCTTGGGAAACTCATTGCGAAACCGCTTCTCGAATTTTTGTTATGTAACTTGAAGACGTCGTGGCCACCGGAAGGCGCTCCGACCGGCAGTCCGGGGTTGACCGGCCCACTCGGCGGAAAACACTAATCAGACTCATGACTCTGAGCGCTTCTATTTTGGAGGGAAAGGGCATGTTTGTTTGTGAAATAAGGAGTTATGAACTCCATTATACAGGGGCAATGGATAGTCTAGACTTGAGTCCAGATGCCCAAACTGGAGCCGCATCGTTCGCCAATTCTACACTATCAAGGTTGGTGTTTCCTTGACGAATCTCGTCTACTCGCCTGCAAAAGCTTCGGTCAAAAGCTTCCAACAGTATCCGTAGTTGGAGAAATTGTTTAAGAGAGATTGTTAAAGGACTAGCGTCCAGCCGTAGCCGTCTCCATCGGCAAACCAATGCACGATTCGTCTTGTTTTTACCTGATTCAGTAATCTTTTAGTGGATCTGTTCCTGCAGGGACTTTTTTTCAGATTCACCCAATGACGCCTGTTACCGAGAATAGTTTTTACAGGGAGGCTGGGCTGTGTTGTGTTACGGAGGACGAGAAAGGAAATATGGGCTTCTAAACGGTCAATCGCTTGCATCCGAAACGCTACAAGTTGCACAAACTCAGCATAGCATTCCCTTGCACAGCATAAAAAGGGTAACTCTAGCACATAGTAGCGTATACAATAGTTTCAGGCTGGACTGGGCTGAGCTGAGCTTGGAAATAAGATTTATATTATATCCAAGCTCAACATCCAATATCAATGCCTCCACTACATCAATTAACTTGAAAACTACCCGATGATTCCCATCCTACTATCCGTGCTTTCCTTTCATGGTTCCTTCATGGTTCCCATTCATGATTTGCATCCATCTTGTCGATCGATACATCCAAACGTTCCACGCAATCCCATGTGGACTCGATTCGTCACGATGTAAGTCACCATATATGTAGATCAAGTACATCAAAATGTTATATAAAGTGGTGCGACATCCCTTCGATGCATCGATCGGCAACGCGCAATCGCACGCATTGTCCGCATGAACACTTCTCCTATTATCTATCAGAGTATCAATGTGTCATGGCATTCTCAAACAGCTTTCGTAACTGGTCCTTCTCCGCTTCCAGCTCTGTCGACAACCCTGGTGCTAGCATCAACACACGTGCCTGAGGAATGGTACCTTCGACAAGGGCCTCAATGTGTTCCGTGCCAAAACCCAATTCTTTCAGACCCTTGGGCTGGTCACCCAAATCTGCAAGAAATTTGGTTATGGCTTCCGCGAGAACTTCACCAGCGCTCTCCCGCTTCACGTTGCTGATATCGACACCAAACGCCTCGGCGGCCGCCAAGTGACGATCCGGGTTGGAAGCCGCTGTAAACCGGAAGACTGCTGGAGCGGAGACGGCCACAGAGACACCGTGGGGAATCAGGGGCGAAGCGACCTCGTAGCCATCGTGACTGTAGCCTGGGTTCTGGCCTGAAATGGGGTACGACATGCCTGGGTTCAAATTAGTTTCAAGCAGGGGCAAAAAAGAAAACGCATCAAGTACTAACCGTGACAGAGGTGAACTCCGGCATTACCGAACCCAACGCCGGCCAGTGTAGAAGCCAGAAGCATCTTGGATTGGGCCTCAAGGTCATCAGGATTCTTCACCGAGCGGGGGAGGTACTTGACGGTATCGCGAAGTGCATGGAATGAGAATACATCGGAAATGGGGTTCGCGCCCTGGTATGCGGGACGCAGGATGGGGTTTGTCGGCCTAGGTGTTCTCTCGTTGTATGGAATGGCGGTCCAAGACTCAAGCGAGTGGCACAGAACATCGAGACCCGAAGCGGCCTTGACAGCAGCTGGCATAGTCCTGGTGTTGAGGGGGTCACAAATACCAAGCGTGGGCTTGAGGTTTCGGTGAGCGACACCGGTCTTTGCTCGCTTAGATACTAGGTCAAAGATGGCGGTTCCCGTTGTCTCACTACCTGTGCCGGCAGTCGTAGGGACGGCAATAAGTGGTGTGAGCTTCTTGTCAACGGGTCGGCCCTTTCCAAGAGGAGCATTGACAAAGTCGAGGAAGTCAGCGTCGGGATACGCTGAGTAGAGGTTCATGAGTTTGGCAGTATCCATAACCGAGCCGCCACCAACGGCGAGGAAAGCATCTGGTGCATAAGGACGGACCCAGGCGATAGCTTCCTTGATACTGTTGTAGTGTAAGTGGACTGGCTTGAGATTCGTTTGTGAAGTCCAACTTACGAGCTATCCTTTGGCTCAACTCGAACCTTGGAGTACACCTCAAAGGGGATGCCCTCCCGAGTGAGGGCCTCGCGAACTTGTCTCATAGCATCTAGCTTGTTGACATTCTCATCGGTGACAACACAGACTCGCTGTGCCCCCATGTTCTTCAAGTCCATGCCTACCTCCTGCGTCACTCCAGGGCCGAATCTGATGGATGAAGCAGCCATCTCAAAGGCATACTCCTTCTGACCTGGGTGCGTAGTTGGGGTAGCATACTTGCGCTGGTGAGCATGCTTTGAGGGGGTAAAGGTTGGTGGCGACTGATGATATCCAGGGTTTGAGTGACAAGGACATGAAGGCGGATGCGTATACTGAATAGTGCGCAGCAGGCTGGTAGCTCGCTTAGCAGCCTAGAGTGAGGTGTAAGTTATCTTGAAGTGAAGCTATTTGCATGGCATCAAGCACCCGCCAATGCACTGGGTTGTCACATACATTAGGAACGACTCTCACAGAAGGGACCATCTTGTCGTTGAGGTTTGGTATAAGTGAAGAGATATAGACACAACGACCAGGGTTTTGAGGATTCACTCAGCTCTTCTGATGAGGCGGTTACAACGGCTTGGACGGGTAAGGATAGCTTAATTATTTGTATGCACAACCTCGGCTCTTGGAGGACCAACCCCCAACCCCCGATTGCGGGGTGAACCCAAGCCGATCCGGGGGTGCGATGATGCGGATTGATTCGTGAGGGGAAAGCGGATCTTGATCTCTTAGAAGGAAGCTGGATTGAGAAATTACCTAATTGGGAATTATGCTGACGTCGTGTTGGAAACAGTGTACTGCTACACCAAAACATGTTTGTTAAGCTACTATCACAGCATCTGGACTTTTCGGTTGTCGGTTATTTGATGATTGTACACCAATTGCAGATCACATGTACACGGATCAATGAAGTATATTCCCTACTGGCGCTGGTCCTATAGGTTACGTGTTTGTATACGATCGAAAGGCACATATTGTTGATGCTAGGTAGGCTAGGTTGCCAGTGACAAATTCCCCTATACAATCGGGCTTTACTGCATCATTCAATGGCTTAGCTATCAAGTTGTGGTTTAGAATGAAGGAATGCCTGTTGATGGATTAGGTTTATACCGAGAGATCTTCAGTTGTCTTGTTTAATACTAACCTAGACCTGTAAGAACTGAAAACTAACAGATCCCTGACAGGTACTTATTGGATTATCTATAGGCAGGTCGCTAGATACTATGATTGTTGGAAGACGGTATCACTTACATGGCTTGAATACTAGACTTAAGTACGAAAAAAGTAGTTTTATTAATTGTCATCGCCTAACGTCATGGAAAGTCAAGAGTCGTAGAAACTGCAGTATTGCCGGAAACTGGTAGGGTTTCTGGGTAAGACGCTGTTAATCAACATGTTTAGATCCCATCAATACTGGAGCATTTATCGATTACTCGAACAACACAACTGACGGAAGCTTGACGTGCGCCATTCAAATGTGGCTGTAGTACCGCTGACCTCATCTTGTGGCTTATCGATTGGCTATCGACACATGACTTTTGATAACGTGGCTTACCACCAGGACGTTATGAATAGTTTAACATATACAGAATTGTGAGAGGAATTAGAAACAGTAGATACTATGTTAGAGCTTTAATCGAATTAGCTTTAAAAGAAAGCTATCAGCCCCAAAATTGCTGTCTATAGCTCAGAAACTCGTATACTCGTCCCGACTCCAAGCTGCAGTGGAGCACTACCTAGAGGCAGGTACGCAGCCTAAGCAGGGGCAGGTGTCCACCAGAAACCACCTCGAAATAGGGAACCTCCAGCCACTTGACCTCGACCTCGACGACTTATTCTCCAACGACGACATCAACAATCAATCTATACGTACCCCCAGCTCGATCCGACAGCATTGCATAACGCGCCGCACACTGCGCAGCCGCTCGCTCGATTAATCCTTCGCTTCCGCAAGAGTTCGACACCTAACCCTTGCTCGACCAAACGAACATGCCTCCTTGCTCAACTTGATGCTCTGCTTGATTCCCTACCTCGAACTCCCTCATGGACCGCGCAAACGGGGGTGGCCCCGGCGCAGCAGCTGCTGCCAATAGGGCAGAGCGATTCGAGGATGAGAAGCGCCGCATTATCGAAAGCTGTTTCAACAAGAAGGATGTTGATGGTTCCCGTAAGTCTTGCTACACTGTTGTCAAGCTAGGCTTCATCTGCAGGAGCTACAAGCTCAACCTATTGGAGATGTCGCTCAAACTAGGCGATTGGAATAGTCTGTACTCGATTCAACAAACTGACAGACTCGGACAGTTCTCGAAACCTACATTACCCATATCCGAATCACCGAATACGGCTCCTATCCTACGACCCCTCCTCCACCTCAAGCGCGGACAGCTGAAAATCAGAAACCTCGAATAATAATCGTAGCCGTGCGCAAATCCGGACGAGTTCGCCTACACAAATCCAAAGAAAACCAAAATGGCACATTTTCGATTGGCAAGACATGGAACCTCGACGACCTATCGCGCATCGAATCTTATACTGGCCCCGAGGCCAGGCCAGATCATCGCGACTGGGCTGGCGACACCGGCTTTCAAGTGACACTCGGAAAGGCCTATTTCTGGCACGCCCAGACGGACAAGGAAAAGAAATTCTTTATCGCAAGTCTAATCAAGATATATGGAAAGTACACGGGTGGAAAGACACCGGAGCTTGCAGGATTTGAGCAAAAGGAGTATGAGCAGGTTATGGGAGCTACAAGGCGACCAGCCACCGGTGGTTCCAGACCTCCTCCTCCTCCACTGTCTGAGCAAGCTACCAGCCAGAATGCGAGCGCACCTCCTCGTCCTATACACCCTATGCACCCTTCGCACCAAGGGCAACAAGGAAACCAGGGGCGCGAAGGACAACCTTCAGCTGGACCTCAAGATGTCCCTTCGTTTATGACACCTCCTTCCCGTCCAGGGCACCCGAACCTTGGCGCTTCGCCTGTTGGAAGCTTTGAATCAGGTGCTTCGAGGGAACGTCCGCCTCAACCTCGATGGATGGCCCAGAATAACAAGAGTCAGGATTCTGTCGCTACCTCGTTCACTGCGAGGAGCGATGATGGTTCTAGCTTACCACCACGGTCTCGCAACGGCGTCAATGGGCCAGGGTCATATGGTAGATTTGGAGAGCCTGCTGATAATCGTGCACCGGCTGTCCTTACACCTCCTCAACCTCAGCCTTCGCCAAAATCACAACCGCCAGCCATTCTCTCACCTCCTCAAGGTCCTCCACAACCAGTGCCTTCACCTCTCCAGCTAGAAAGACCACCCCCGGAAAGGAGGCGACCGCCTATGGACCCAACTCGTCCTCAGGATCGAGATTTGGTTCCCCCACCACTGATCAGTCCCAATAAAGAGCCAATGGCCCCTCCGCCTCGCAGCAGCGAACGTGTCGTGCCAAGAATGGACAATGCAAGTCAGAAATCGGCAAACAGTTCGTTCAACGGAAGTTTCCAAGACCAACCGAACCCGCCACCAACAGGACGGCTACCAGATCCCCCCAAACGGGAGCCGCTTCCTACACCTTCTGCTCTCAGACCAGGATCATCACCATCTCGTCCGCCGGCTCAGACTCCAAATCCAACTCCAGCATACCAACAGGCTACAGTGCCAAGCGATACCCCTAGTCCTTTACAAGCTCCAGGTCGCAGACCTAGCCCTGCGCCAGTTCGAGACCCCAGTCCTGCAAAAGCTCGAGGTCCCAGTCCGTCGCCAGCTCGAGTACCTAGTCCAGCTCCAGCCCCAGCTCCAGCCCGCGCTCCCAGTCCTGCTCAAGGTCATACACCGAGCCCCGCACTGGCCCTCTCTCCAGGCTCTGGGGGAGGCTCCTCTGATGTCTCGCCAATGACAGTGAGCGTGCCCAGATTCGCAACTATACAGCCGCCAGCTCCTGAGGTTCCCAAGCAGGAAACCCCTCAGCCTGTAGATGAGCCGTCACCCGGAGAGCGTTCGGTGGATTATTCCGACCAAGACTCAAATGCATCACCGGGAGAACCAGGTCAAGAAGCAAGACCTGGCCTGGGTCCTATGATCAAAGCCAAAAAGTCCAGAAACGAGATCGCTGGCGCGCTTTGGAAGGCAGCATCCGCAGCAAATGCTGCCACAGCCTTTAAGCCCAGACCTGGCGGTGCTGCAGAGCGTATGCGCCTCCTGAAGAACAAGGTGGGAGAGGAGGGACCAGATGGTATCAACAGCGTTGTGCCTGCACCTCCAAGACCATCTGAGCAAGCTACTCCCGAGGAGACGCCCAGAGAGACACCCAAGGCCGAAGAGGACAAACAACTGGAGCAACCTAAGCCGGCAGAGCAGCCGAAGGCTGCGAACCGCAATTCTCTGGTTCCTGAAGTCAAGATTAGTCTTCCAACGAGCAGGCCAACTAGTATGCACGGCCCGCCTCAGGAAGTGCAGAAGCCAACTGAACCTGAAAAGGAAAAACCTCGTCGCTCCATCAATGCGGGCAACGACATGAAGTACCTGCAGTCATTAGGAGTCAATCCTTCCATTCTTGACGAAAGGAGTGAGGAGTTCGCTCAATGGCTGGATTACTTTGGATGGGTTCCGGGCGATCAAATGCGCGCGCGTAACGTAGAAGATATGAGGGCTGATTTGGAGCGTGAACTCAACAAAGCCCAAGCCGGTGGCTGGCTAGCTCGTTTCCGCGAAGAGGACGAACGTGTTGATGCGATTAAAGCAGGGCTCGATGTTGCCATGGCTGAGTGTGAGGAGTTAGACAATCTGCTTACACTCTACTCCGTCGAGCTTTCGGTACGTGTTCCCAATCATCTGTATGATCCCTTACTAACAAGAACAAGACCCTTTCGGAAGACATTGCATATATCGAAGCCCAAGGTCAAGGTCTTCAAGTACAGACCGCTAACCAGAAGCTACTCAAGAAGGAACTCGAGTCTCTGCTCGAGACTTGTGCTATCACATCAAAGGAGCTCGATGTCCTTAGATCGGCGCCTCTGGATGATATCCGCGGTCTGCAGGATGTTGAATCATCTCTCGTCACACTTTATAAGGCTATGGTCAAGATTGATCCTTCTCGCACTAGTGCTGGTCAGGGAGTGGTGGATGTCACAACAGACCCAAACCAAGGCCATGGTCTTAACCCCGACTTCAAACAGATGCGAATCGTCCAGGAGAAGAAGCAGGTTTACGATCAAGAAAGTGCCATGTTCATTGGCAGAGTCGTCGCTTTCATGTCTGGACAGTTTAATCAAGCCTTTACAGAAACAAAGCTTGCCATGGAAGGAGCTTTGGCGAGAAAGGTGGATTCAACACATCACGATCTTGGCCGCGATTCACTTTGGCAATTCAGCCCTCTTATGCTCTACGCCCGGGATATGCATGGTGAGGAGTGGAACCAGGTCATACAAATCTATCAAGATAAGAGCCAGCCTGTATACCGAACAGAGTTCCAAGCCGTCATCGCATTCTGGCGTAGGAATGCCAGGAAGTTGACAGGAGAGGAGGGCGAGCTGCTGTTCACATCAGCAGTTGAGAACAAACAGGACGGAGGCGGTGTGGCAACCACTGCCAGGAAGCTGACAGTCAAGCGCAGCGGAACTTTGGCCAGAGCCCTCCGATCCCCTCGAGAAGAGGGTGGCAACAAATCAAAGGTTGAGAAGAAGCCAGACGACAATAAAGATGCGCCTTACGAAGTTTTCTCAGGAGTCTTGGATAACTTACTCCCTTTGATGCAGATGGAGCAAAACTTCATTGTTGACTTCTTCCATGCATCGACGCTTGAGCAAATCGATTTCCCGGAAGCTGTTGCTGCAACCCCGCCCTTCGAACGAGCAGGTACTGACCTCAGACGGCCACGATTAATGGAACCCGACCGAGACCTAGCTAGGCGTATTCTGCGTGCAATGGAGGTCATCTTTACTTTCATGGAGTCAGAACTGCTGCGTCTCATGGAATGGGTTGTCGGGCAAGATCCTTTGTAAGTTCACATCACAATGACTGGTAAACTACAAATCGTTAACAGCTCTTAGGCAAGGTATTGGCGTCTTGGCGACTTTGGAGAAGTATATTGCCGATGTTGGGCAATCTAATCAGGAGTACATTAATACCCTCCTACAAAAGCTCCACGGCCATTTGGAAGTTCGGTTCAAGAAGTTTGTCGACGAGCAGCTTCGTGCTATCGAAGAGACGAAGGTCAAGATCAGCAAGCGCAAGGGTGTTATTGCATTCATCCGTATCTTCCCTCACTTCTCTAGTGCTGTTGAGGGCATGCTTGTTGGTGTTGACGGTACACTAGCAGCTCGAGCCACCATTGATCGTGAATACGACCGTATACTGAAGACTATGTATGACTCGCTGATGGTCATCGCACGAGAGAACCCGGCGGCTGGCGTAGCGACCAATTCTGCGGATCCAGAGGACAAGGAGGCACTCAACTTCCATATTCTACTGATTGAGAACATGAACCATTTCCTGGAAGAGACGGACACTCGGGGATTAGAGGTCCTCGAGGAATGGAAGGATAGGGCCAACACGACGTACTACGAACACATGAACTTGTATCTCAGTGCGGTGATGCGTCGACCACTTGGCAAGGTTTTGGAGCACCTTGAGAGTATGGAAGCTCAATTACAATCAGGCAAATCGCCCGCAGCAATTGCTGCACAACCCTCGAACAGCAAGACGGTCTTCAACAAGGTTCTCAGCAACTACGATTCCAAGGAAATCCGCAAGGGTATCGAAGCACTACGCAAGCGTGTGGAGAAGCACTTTGGCGACGCTGACGACCCAGCGTTGAGCCGAGGATTGGTCATCAAGGTGCTATCGGAGTGTGAGCAGTTTTACGAAGAGGTTGAGAGACGGGTTGGCGCAGTGACGACCAACATTTATGGTGGTGATATCGCTTTCGAATGGCCTCGAGCCGACGTCAAGGCTGCATTCCGCTAAATTCTGGGGTATAGAGTGAATGGGAATACGATCACATGAATTTGTTGTATGAATACTATAGTTACTATTGGCGTGCTTGGTGCGTCATGGGGAGTAAACGAGGCGCCTTTCGTGGTAAATAGGTAGGGATGTGTCAAGCGTTGGACGGATGAGTTTTGGTATATCTCAATATATTGCATGACTGACGGATTGATTGTTCTCTTACATCCATACAAATGTTAGCGTTTGTGCATAAAGATGTGCATAGTTAAGTACGCGTTCTATTAATTAGATGTTGATATCCAACCACTTTACGCGACAAGACGCGTCGCGATAACTAAGGTAGCATCCTGGGAACCTTAAGCTACGCCACTTAACGCCCTTGGACCTTGTAGCTCCACTCATCCCATCCCGGTCATCGACCTCGATATCGAAGCTGCCTAGATTGCTTGGGTTTAAAACTATCATGTCGTGTTTTATATGTCTATTTAGTTGAACTTGAGTTTTGTTCTTGTTGTACAAACCCGTCCAAGTTCTCGGAAACCGCGATAATGACGCCCAGAACCCGTTCAGGCGGTGTCCCCGCAGAGAGCCGTGTCTATCATTCAACACCAGCGAAACAGCAAGCACAATTCCCGGCGCGTAGGAGAGTCGTACGAACATATGGAAAGCAGAATCGCAAGAAACAAGCAGAGACACCCTCGAAGTTACTGCGACAACAAACATTAACACAAATCGATTTTGTGTCAAGCCTCGAAGGACATGACCCAATTGTACTCAGTGATAGTGAACAAGAGGACATGGGATCTGCCAAGGAAGACGACGAAAACGAAGAGGGCGGGAATGCAGAGCCACAAGAGGACGAAGACGAAGAACCTGTATCGAGCGGGAGGAAACGGCGGGCGACTTCGAAGAAGGCCTCCGCCAAGAAGGACCGAACGAAACGACGACGAACACTAGGAGATGATACCGACGAACAACCCAAGCCGAAGAAGGAAAAGAGATCGACCCGGCGTAAGACTATGGGAGATACACCTACCAGTTCGAATCATCACACACAAACGTTGACCCAGTTCCTCGGCCGCGATACACCTCACGCTGAACTGATCAAGGATTCGGAAGATGAAGACGACGATGATGGATTCCAACAGTGGCTGGCAAACCCAGCGAGTCCAAGCCCGCAACACATTCGAAAAAAGAAAAACGTCTCGCCCGTCAAGACTCCAAAGATTCTTAAGTCGATATTGAAGCGCAGGCCAGAAGAAGCACTCCCAGATATACCCCCTCCACGCGAGGAGTCTGTTGTACCACAAACACCGCAAAAACAAACGCCTGGAAAACGAGCTAAATCAGTTGAGATACCTTCGTCAAGTCAGCTTTCCGCGCCGCCAAGCATATCGTCTACGCCTGCTAGTCTCATGCTCGATCGTTACGGACCTCTCATGCTCGATCGTTACGGACCCCCTGATCGTGCAGAAGCATCACCAGCCAAAAGAAAAATGTCATCACCTGCTGTCCCGTCACCGCTTAAGGAGCTGAAGGGTAAGCCCCGGACGACCACAACGCCACGACAGCATGAGCGCATTATTCAAGATTCATACGCCACCGACAGTTGGGGTTCAGCCAGCCGTACCCCTCTACGGGAACTGCCCGTCGACTCGCCAAATAAAACTCCTAGAACACCGAAGGGCAGCATTGAGCCGTTGGAAACGTCTTCTGGACTGGACGAGATGGAGACGCCAACCAAGGCGCGCAGAGGCGTTAGCACCGAACTGGGCGGAAGTCAAAGAAGTGGTAGTCCTACACCAAAAATGAAGAAAGTGTCGCCCGGCGGCAGCGGTAAGAAGAAGGTTATGCTGGAAATACCTGATTCCGAGGATGAAGATGATGAGGACTTTGGCTCTGACGAGGATGGTGAAGGGTTCGGCGATGAAAACGCCGAGAACAACACATTTGTCGCTGGCGCTGAAACGCAGCTTGTTATGAGCGAGATTGCTTCATCAGAGGAAGAAATGGTGAGAGCATCATCATCTTCTGCACAACCAGCGGCTATTACTACTACTAAGCGACAAACCTTCGCGACCATAACTTCAGAGGAGTCTTCTGGGTCGAACGGACAAGGATCAAGCACATCGCAACCACCCCTGAGTTCACGAAATACAGAACTCCCTCCCCCCTCTTCAACTCCCAAAGCCAGAAGCCGTCCAGCCAAGCGCGTTCGCAATCCCATCCATCGTCCCCTCCCACAAACTCAAACCCAGCCGCTGGAATCTCAACGTGTACCGTTGGCCACGCTGCAATCACTGCCGCCTGCATCTGCTCGCACAGATGTCCTGCTTCCACTATCTCAAGACATCATTGACGATGTTCTAGAGGGCTACCAGGCTGACCTCATCCTCAACTTCAAGATACCTGCACAGGTGGTTCGCTTCTGGCTGTACGATGGGGAATTATTGCGCTTTATGGCATGCGCTGACCCTGGTCGTGTAACCGAAGGCCCAGCTTGGCGCTACCATCTGACCCAAGTTTACGAGCTGAACAACCCAGTTGAAGGTGACGATATGCGGGAAGAAGGTTGGATCGATGGTGACGTCGGTCGCTACGTTTACTTCCCTCCCGCTATCGTTAGTCAGTTACTATGGAATCTGCGCCATGCTCTCTTCAAGGAGGGCGCTTCGCAAGAAGAGCCAACGCAGATTCTGGATGAAGACGACAGTGCAAGAGTCGATCTTTTTGCCAACTCGTCACAGCCTCTTCCCCAGGCTAACAATCCTACACCTACCCCAAGTATGAGCGTTTCGCAGCAAGTCGAAGCTCAACTCCATACCGATTTTGCTCAGTCGATCCAAATCCCTACCTCGGACGACATTCTCGTCCCCTCGACTCCCGAGGAAGAGAATAACGATAAACAACACACCACTCCCCCAACTACCCACGTCGCCTCCTCTCCCACAACTATTAAACCTCCGCCTCGCCGAACCCCTCGGGCCTCTCGCGCTCCTCTAAGTAGCGCATCCAAGTTACCTGCTGTGCGCCCCTCTCAAGCAACCACTGTCTCTCAAGCTTCCACCCCTGAGAAGCAACACTCATCTTCCATCCGTCGTCCTCCACTACACTCTTCTAGCAGCATCGGTCTTCCGGACAGTTTGCTGGATGGGGACGATGAGGATGCCGCGCTACGTCTGCCCGATTACAATCCAGGCTCTTCGCAGCTGTTGACAAAGAGTCAAATGCTGCCTGATAGCCTCTTACGTGATGATGCGAGAGTTCCACCTGAGATTTGGGACTCGGACGAAGAAGATGAACGACTGTAGAATGCTGGTGCCTTTATGACTTCTCCCATTGCTTTATTGGGTTGTGCTTTTCTGTCTAGTTACGTGGCTGGTTTACGGTTTCAGGAGGGCAATGAATAGGCTCACTCTTTGGTCATGTATTTATGAAATGCAAGTTTGGTGTTAGGTGCATTGACAGAAAGGATTCACGAGTAATAAATACCATCAAGACGTGTATGCATGCAACTGCTAAATTATTCATTGTTTCATTATGCAACGCGGTGAGGCATGGCCCAAATACACAATTTCATCTGCGACTACTCTGCCTAATGGGCGGTTTTCTTGAAAGTCTTCTTCCCCGTCCAAAGACTTCAATGGTTTGCCATGCCATTCCAGCAATTGTCATAAAAAAGATAATCCTGCGCCAATCCCCAAGCCATGCAATATTGTGCTTCTGTCAACACAAAACAAAATGCACTGTCTAATTCCTTCGTTCCAGTCCGTCGTAGGGGTAGTTTTGTTTCATCAGGGCATAAAGGGAACACGGAAGCTTTTCCTGCCAAGTCATCAAAATAAACAAGTCTCATTTGTTTTCGAGGCGCCACGGATGGTGCATAGCATCGTATCGTAGAGCACCTCATGAAATAGCCCAATCTAGGACAGATGGAAAGCTCCCTGGCCTTCCTTGACAGCTGTAAAAAGTTGCTTCTTCATGATCTCGATAGTAGAGTAATCTGGGAGCTTCAGATAGTTGACACACGTCATGACACTAGGCAAGTAGTCATCGGACGTATAGGGGTCTTCACTGGGTTTGCAGACGACAGTGAACATTGGTGTCAATGATTTGAAGCCTAAAAACGTTAGTTCCTATTCATGAGTTTCACATAGCTGGAACTTACCTCCGATCGGAAGCTTGGGACTTCCAGTTATAAATTGTAGGAAATCGCGGCGTTCTGATGGGTTGAATCCACTCATGGTCTGGAGCAAGTTCTTCACAGTCTTGCTGTCCATGTTGTAGCCGTGATCGGCCTTGATAGAATCGAGTAGAGCTAGTAATATGTTAGTGGGTACCACATGCGCTGGCATGAGAAATTACTTACTTTCAATAGACCAATCTTCGTCGACGCGTCCAAACAGGGTGACAAGCTCATCTGGGGTGAAAGCACTCAGTGCCGAGTAAGGGAAGACTTGTGAGAACCCAGCACGGAAAGCATCGACTTGACGACGAACACCGGAACCGAGAGTCATATCTATGACCTTGTCTAGGTAGGCGTCAACATTGTCGATAGTGACTCGTTTCTGCGAGCCGTTGTCCTCGAGTTGAATGTTCGGATACCCAGGCAGGGTGAAGTCGAGGCACAGGTCGTCAAGCTTAACACCATCGATGGTGATGTTCTCTGTATCAGCGACCTTTTGTGCAGGAGTGCGGCTGGGGTCTTCATCGATCTCCTTTTTAGCCAAAGAAAACTGCTTGATGGCTTTCAGCGACCGGGCCAGGCCCGGATCAACCATTCTGACGGCTCCCAAGGACGGCTTTACTCCAGATACGGCATCTCCAATCCTGAAGAAAATAGGATTGAAGTGAAGGTCAATGATTCGCGAGTCGATCATAGATCGCGCAACAAACTTTCCAAGCATCTTGAACAGATGTAGAATTCGCTCTCCATTTGGTGTTCCAGCTTCTTCGTCACTCTGAGGTCTGGGGAAGAGCCCGGTGGCACCGGACACAAACTCGTCAGAATCGTTTGTGTCAACCTCGCGCCATAGCTTGAGCTTCTTTTTCGAGAATTCTCGTGACACCGTCGAGTAGAATTCCAGCGTAGGGCCGAGACCGGTGCCCACCTCCTCAAAGTACTCAACCTCCAAGATACTTTGCGCAGCACCATAAAGCTCCATAACCTTCAAAGCTGATTCCAAGATCTTTTGACGAGAGATCCTGACTTTCTGTCGCTGAAGTCGGCCAAGGAATGGTCTCTCATTGTTTCGATCTCTTCGGTTCTCCTCTGCTGATTGGGTGCTCTGCCACCTGGTCATCGATCTGGCATAGCCGAAGGATGTAGACTGCAGGAAGAGATGTCGAGTTTCAAATGGGAAGAGGAATGGGTACAAACGAGCCAGATCCTCCGCCCAGCTAGGGAGACAATTACTAGCAACAATCAAGGGCTCCTCTAACTGTCGGTTCAGCTTTGCGGTAAGCTTCGTGTTGACGAATTGAGACAGTGGCTCAACGTTGAGGCCGATAATGCTGTTCTTCTTCTCGACCAGAACGTCTTCGATGTTGGAGTTGAGATCATGAAGAATGTTCAGCAGTCGTAGGATTGATGAAGTTGTAGGGTGCTTTGCGAGCGACGCAGGAATTCCGTGCTCATCCTCGCCGTCAGCCTCGGAATTGGAAGTGAACGAAAGAGTTTCTGCCGGTGGCGGTCCAGGGACCCGTTTGAACTTGATGGGATGGATAGTCGACCAGATATTTCGGCCGAGATGCTCATCCGAGTTGGACGCTGAAGTGTGCACAGCGCGATAAATGGTAGTTTCGTTAGGAATCAGCTTGCTATCAAGACTGAATTCAATATGCCAGTCTTGGGGCACAGCCTGAAGAGCAGAAGCATAAGACATGGCCCTTGACGATGACGCTGCCGGAGTAGGTGTGCTGTGACCTCCAGCTGGAGGGGGTCCACCACGAGTAGGTGCACCAGATCCGGTCGGGGTCGCGATGCGAGTGCCGTCTTCTTTGCGTGCTGTCACATGTCCGCCCGTAGCTACCTCCATGTTTACAGCAGATGTGTCACCAGGAGTTGACTCGGTTTCCATATCCTCTTCAAGCTCCCCAACAATGGCGTCCAGTGCACTACTCTCTCCTACGTCTTCATCGTCGGTTAATTGCTTCTCATCAGCACACTCTAGTGTGTCTTGCATCTCGTCGTCGTCAGTTGGCGGAGGCCGAGGAGCTGGAGGTGTGCTTGCCGCACCATGTCGTCGCGAGGATCGGCGAAGTGCGCTTTTATCTCGAGACGGCCCAGCAGACTGGTCTGGTGTAGCAGGAGCGGCCTGTGACTTCGACTTGCGGGCAGGTCGGGAACCTGACGGTGTTGGAGCAGCAGGAGGCGGGGGTACTGGAGGGCCGCCTGAGAATAGACTTCCGTCGGCTGCCGCTAAACGGGCTGCTGCCGCACTGCTAAGAGGAATTCCGGCAAGACCAGCGGAACTGGCCATTGCTGCAAGCGCTCTAGCAACTCCGTCTCGACGGGAGGCACCACGGGGCCTCTCGGTGATACTGATTCGGGGCCGCAAGTAGTCGTCTAGGGATTTGAAGGTTGCAATAGCATGGATCGATACCATAATATTTCGGTACGGTTTAGGGATCTCCAGTTCGTCATCAGCAACGAGACGAAGTCTAATTTGTTTGCCTAGCATAGACGCAGGGCTACTGTGGTTGCCATCAAATGTGTTGTGATGCACCGTGATAACCTCAAAGTGCTCCGACCTACTGAGCAAGTCCTGAAGTTTGTGGATCATGACACTGAAGGGGGTTGCTGGAGACTCTGCAGTCGCTGTTTTTGGCTTCGACTTCACTGTATAAGCCATGAAGACTTCTAAGAACGTCGACTGAGCGGCGCGAGCGAGCTCCTCGTCAGGATTGCTGAAGATCTCGAGGAGAACACGGACGAGACCTGACGAGAGAAGTTCTGCACTCGTGACACTCTCTAGGACGTCTGTATCAAAGTGCGACGCAAGTGTTGTAAAAAGTTCCTTTCCTTTATCGGCTGGAACACTTCCAGCTGATCGTTTGAGATAGAAGGTTTCAAGCTCACCGGCCAATTCTGAAAGAGCATCAAGAATTGCTGTAGCCTTAGCCTTCATCGCTTGACCGTGACCTTCAGTTTCGTGGGTCTCGAGGAATTTCTTGGCAACGTCTCGTGTTCGGGACTTCATAGAGCGAACATCAGAGATGAATCGGCCGAGGGGAACCTCGAGAGACACAGTAGATCCTCGGGAGCTAACCGGGGACATATCGTCGTTGTTCGCCTCGCCATTTTCATTATCATTTTCTTCATCATCGTCCTCATCATCGTCAGATGATTCGCGTTCCTCGTCATCATCGTCCTCGTCATGCCCAGATTCTTGTTCTGAAGAATGCTCGTTCTCTTGATCCGCTGTTCGTTCATCCTCGCTCTCTGGCTTTGCGCTCTTGTCCGGCTTCTCTTCAACAGGGTCCTCTTCTTCAGCGATCTTGGTGATTTCTAGGAAGACCCCTTCGCGGTAGAACTGGTAGCGATAAATCTTGTCGAGTCGGCTAAGCAAGAGCTCTGCAGCCTGTAGTCCGAGCATGACGAGAGATGCGTGATCTTGTTGTGAAAGAATAGATGCCAGAAAAGAGGCGTAGGGAACAGGAGTCAACGCCTCGACCAGGATGTCCTCGTCCAGGTTGGAGAGCATTTTCAGCTGTGCTGTGAGCACTTTTTGGCGGACGCTCAAGTTAACCGTACTGGAAAAGGCGTCTGTCAGAGTAGGGAAAATGATAAGAGCGAAGCGGCGGACTTCGTCTTTGCAGTCTTCCAGAAGTTCGATACGCTTCTCGTTTGTAGTCCTGCGGTTTCTTCCTCCGCCAGATGCTGGGTGTGGCGGTTCTGTAGAGGCGATAAGCTCGACAAAATCCCCGAACGACGGGTCGGCATTGCGTGGCAGGTTAGGGAGCAGTTCGCAGATGACATTGAGGGTCTCGATGATTTGCTCTCGGGGTCGATGAATAAGGGCCTGCATGATTACAACACTGTCCAACTTTGAGGCAACATCCTCAGTGCCGCTTGGTGGTGACACTCCTGTGAGAATCTGGTACAATGTCTCCACGACGTTGAGCTTGAAGAGCTCGGCTGAAAGGCGAGGGCTCGCTCGTGCGGTGAAAGCCAAAACTCGGAGGAACTGAGTGTGGATGCTAGAGCTAATCATGTTGGTCGTACCAGGAACAAGAAGTCTGAGTACGCCGCGAAGAAGATCCACACTAACAAGTTCTTCCAGCTTATGGGGATGATACTTGAAGCTCTCTACTATACCTGACACGCAAAGCGAGGCTTGTTCTACAACACGCTGGTCATTGCTATTGAGAACGTTAAGCAGTGTAGGCATAACGTCCCGTACAACTGGGAATGAGTCGTCGGGAATGTTGCGACAGCAGTTGGCGGCGGTGGTGACAGCAGTTCGTTGAGTGCCTGTAGCAAAGAAATCGAGGTACGAAAGGCACGCAGTAAGACCTCCCTCGCGAACAATGCTCGTAGGATACTCAACAGAAATCTTTTCCAGGGTGCTAAGGGCCTGTTCGGCCAGATCGATAAAAGATATTTCGAGGAGCTTTTGGCACAGTACTGGGACGGCGTTCCCATAGACGACGTTCGCAACGCTGGCGGGCAGCGCCTCCATTAGGTTTGCCAAAGACCGGCAAGCGAGTAGCATGATCTCGGGGCTTTCTTCCTTGTTCATGAGCGTAACTAGTTCCTTAACGAAAGCATCAGGGGAGAAATGGCCAGAGAGATTCTCTTCGTTCGAAACCAGAAGAATTTCTGAGAGCTCCTGCAGAGCTATCAGTTGCTCCGAGAGGTCGTTTGATCGTAGGCTGTTAAGGAGTTCTCTGAACCGTGATGTAAGGCCGGACATCATCCCCGTTAGTGCTCTCAATGTGCTAGATAGACTGCCTGGAGGGCCACCAAATCCGCCGAAAGGATCGTCATCATCGTCGTCGTCGTCTTCATCGTCATCGTATCTTCGTGATCCTTCCTCATCGTCATCATCGTCATTGTCTTCACTATCGTCGTCGCGATGTTGGTCGATGGGCGGGGGAGGAGGCGGCGGTGGTCCTGGGTCCTTGTTTTCGTCGGTGCCCGTCATTGGTGTATCTTGGTCAACGGCGCTGTCGAGATTTCGCTTCGATCTCCGTGTGGTTAGGGTCGAGCCTTGTACTGACTCTGAGGTCATGGTTAGTCCTATGATTGAACAATGTCACGAGTCTTGCGTCTTCCCTACTAACCTTGTGTAGATCCAGTGGGCTTCTTGGAGCGGCTGGATTTTCGGCTAGAGGAGCCGGATGGAATAGATGATTCTGCGGGATTCGCAGACCCAGGTCTCTCGTTGCTAACAGAAATTAACATATTGCTTCCGCGTAGCGAACTTGCGCAAAATTGCATTGCAGACTTACTCTGGGCTGTCCATCTCTTCAGTGGGCTTTGTCTTTCGCCTAGCTCTAGGTGCAGGTTGGTGATTTTTGTTATTGGTGGAGGGTGAAACGGCTTCGGGGATCTTTTGTCTCTTGGACCGTCGACCTGAAGATCCAGATGTTAAGGCGTCACCCGGGCTCTTCTCAGTAGCGAGACCTTTGCGCTTTCGTGAGGCTGGGGTGGTTGAGGTTGCGGTGGTCGGGACGTCAGCAGCGGCAGGAGCGATAGCGTTGGTTTGGGCTGCCTGACTCGCTGCTTGACGAGCCGAAGATCTGGTGATTCTAGAATTCATAATTGTCGTAAGCTTTGTACTGACGATGCATGTGGAAGAAAAGGTAGAGAGTGTGTTTTAAGGTGAAGTCGTTGGGGGTATTGTGAGGAAGATGAAAAGGGAGATGAAGAGAGGAAACACAAGCACGAGCCGCGACCGAAAGTCAAGTGCTTCAGAGATATTGTTTGTTTGGTCGCCCGGGTCCTGGCTGGTCGAGGATGGTAGGTTTGAGATACCCGAAGGCTGAGCAAGTACCTGCAAGTTGCAAGATAAAGTTCAACCAAAAGCTAAGCACCAGATGAACCATCAAACACATATGAAGGCAATGATTGACTACGGCAAAACGGCGGCTTGGGTCGGAAGGATAAATGGATTTGTTGTCTCGAATATTCGTGGTGAATCAGCGACGCAACGCAACACAGCAGCAGCGGCCAGAGTCGGTCAGTGCTGGGACGACGAGGGTGCCTGTCCCGTATAGTGCCTGAACAGGCGAGGCCAAGTACGAATGACGTGGTGACAGCTGCGCGAGACGGTGACAAACACAAAGTGAATGGAAGGGAAAAAGTGAAGTGGCAGATCAAGGATCAAGATGGCTAATGGGGAAGGATAAAAGGGTTGGCCCTACCTCTGGGGACCTGGAGCGGCGGTAGCGGATAAGAAGGTGGCAGTTGAGGTTGTCGAGGTAGAAGGAAGTCGCACTTCGTTATCACCTGCCGATGTTCGTTCTGCCATGCCCAGACGACCTACGCCATCAGGAAGGCAGCGGGCGGGCGCGAGCGCGGCGGGGTCGTGATTTCTCGCCGGGAGTCGAAAAGACGATAGATAGACAATTGGTGAGACGGAATAGCGATATTGGCAGGTTAGTTACGGTGAGGGGAACTGTTCCTCTTAGTTATTCGGCGATGCGGGACAACTTGAAGTTACAGGATACAGGTCTCGATCAAACAAGTGCCCCCTCTGGAGTAGGAGAGAACAAGATAGTAGGAGGAGGTAGGAGATAAGTGGTGTTTTTTGGGTTTACAGATACGAGAGATGGAGAGAAGATGATGGATGGGCACCTCAACCTGAGTCTAGAGGTAGTCTAACGTAACGAACGAATGGAACGGTTGACGTGTATGAGGTGGTCGACTCCACTATATGCGGCCCTGAGAGGCTCTTGCTCGAGGCCACCTACAGCACTACGTTTGCAATAAAGTTGGGGTGTGCCCGCTCTATCATCCACCCAATATGCGTTTGTGTAGGACAAGACACACTCCAAAAGCACTGTGAATCGCCCATTCTACCTCCTTAAGTGCGGGCAAGTGTGCACTGTGCCAGGCTCCAGAGAGAGGAGGGGCAGGGTGGTTCTCTGTTTATCACGGCAGAGCTGCACGGCCAGGAAAGATGGAGCATGGATCCAATATCATGAGGTAAAGTTGTAACCAACAATGGTGTCTTTTTCCAACAATTGTCAGAGTTTTATACTCCAGTTTATAAGTGCGCCAGTATTTTGACTCTCGATCAACACTCTCATCTTGAGTCAGTCATGCCCTGATGATGTACAGATCCATCCCAAACTAACCTATCCATTAACGTAAAACATCATCAAGGTGCAGCTGCGAGAGAGGGATCTTGCATTGTGGAGCGGCCCGCTTAGTTTCAAAGTGGCGTCCATCACGCTCCCACTAAAAGCCCACTGCAAAGGTGACGCTAAGAGCTGCGACTAGACTATGGGCGTCGGATATTGCGCGGTCGGATGATAGAGCCTCAAGTCACTGTATAAAAAGTCAATGGTTCTCAAGATGGATGCCAAATTCATACAATATGTCACCAGGACAGGAAAGTTACTTGCTTTATAGGCTAAAATTTTGCAAAGTCTTAGTGAACCTACAAAAGCCATTTTTGATGTTACTGATGCCCTCATCACAAAGACAAAACCTGAACCTGCGATGTTAATAATTCTATGCAACAGACAGCAGATTTATGTTAAATAGAAGCTTATTATCCTTAATAAATTGTCCAATTCCAAAAGTCAATTTTAACATCAAAGGGGATTTAGCCAAAGTCAAACTTCTATGTACACCAATCATTTCCTCCAGCAAGTTGTTTGCAGGACTTTCTCCTTCATCATGTAACCAGTCAATCTCAACCGTTGCTCTTACGAAGGCCTAGCTTAAGGCTTCAATCAATTTATAAAGACATGACAATTTGCGTTTACTTGTTTGATTGCGCATTATCTGATCTTCTAAAATTACTAGTCCCTTGTTCCTATGGGTTCAAACTATCCTTACCACCCTCGAACTCAGAGACATCATACTCCTCGGGGTATTTGTCCATCATGCTCTTGAGCTCCTTCATCTGAGCCTTCAAGTCGTCTGTCATTTCCTCATACATATCCTCAAACATGCCTCGAATCGGTGGCTTCTTTTCACGCTCTGCTTCGCTAAACGCCTTGAGAATCTCCTTTCGTAGAGCGCTTCGGGCCTCTTTTTCTTTGGCCTCATCCCAGATGCCCTTGGCCTCCATCCACTTGCGCAGGCGTGTGATGGGGTTGTCGCGACGCTTCCAGTCTTCAACTTCGACACGCGCACGGTAGGCGAACGAGTCATCAGATGTGCTGTGGTGTGAAACACGGTAGGTCATAGCCTCGATCAGGACTGGCTTGCCGCCATCTTCGAGGGCCATTTCACGGGCTTTTTTGGTGGCCTCTCGGACTGCCCAGATATCGTTACCATCGATGCGAATGGTATCAATACCATAACCAATACCACGACTGGCAATACCATCGCCACGGTATTGGTCTAGTGTAGGTGTCGAGATAGCGAAACCGTTGTTTCTGCAGATAAAGATGGCGGGGCACGATCTCGTGGCCGCGATGTTGAGAGCAGCATGGAAATCACCTTCACTCGCTGCACCCTCACCAAAGTATGCCGCAACCACACGAGCCTTGGAACTCGGGTTTTGGAGTTTTTGCATCTTTAGAGCATATGCGGCTCCTGAAGCTTGGGGAAGTTGTGTTGCTAACGGTGATGAAACGGAGTGCTGTGTACCTTTGTGTTAGCCAAGGCTTCTTTGTGCTGATATCTGGTGTACTCACAATATTCAGCTCTTTACTTCCGTAGTGGACAGGCATACTGCGTCCTCGACTTGGGTCCTTTATGTTACCAAACAATTGACTCATAAAGTCTGTTGCTGTAAATCCTCTCTCTTTGAAAACGCCCTGCTCACGATATTGTGTGAACATGACATCCTCTGGGTCTAACACGCTTGAGCTTCCAATACTGACGGCCTCCTCGCCTGCGCTGACCATGTAGAAGCTCAATCGACCTTGTCTTTGCGCATCAAACATTATCAGATCCATAATTGAGATAAACACCATATCTTTATAGAGTCGGATAACCTCCTCATCGGAGATATCTGGTTTGAAGGATTCATCCACCACTACTCCATGTTGGTCTACAACGCGATACGTCGACAAGGCAGGGTACGACTCGGGGGATTCGAATTTGAGCGTGCTTGTGAAAGCGCTCTTCAATGCACCAGGGAAAGAGACAAAGTTCGAATTGGGTCGCTGCGATACACTACTCGCTGATCGAAGAGCGAGAGGTGTTACATGTGGTCTGGCAAGTGTAGCCCTCCTCAGGGCGACTTGATGCAGAGCTCGAGACTTCATGATGGATGTGGATGCTTGTTTGTTGAGAGATCAATTGAATCCTGGGCTATGTTTTCCTTTATTCGAATAGCTAGAACTCAATAAGATGTTAGAATAGATAGCATAGAGCATTACCGAGGGGTTGGCTTGTCTGATACCGCGAGGAAGCGACGTCATCCTGAGCCGACACCAACCGTAAGAGCCGAGACGAAATAAGCCGTGGTTTGACGATGCTCGGCACCGCCAGCCAACAATTGACTCTGGAGGCTTGTTACTTTTTCGGCAATAGCATGGCTCGGGCACTTTGTAAGACCTCCCATGATGCCTAGACAACAAACTCTTGGCAGTCGATCTTAAAATTGTCGGTCATACTAGAATGCCGATGATGAAGGCCATGATACCTTGACCATGAGGACCCCGACTTATCCTCCCCCACAATCCTTATCATTACCCCACAATCGCGATAAACTCTAGATCGTCATGATGGATCCCCAATTTGGACCCTTTGACAGTCTAGTCAGTGCAACTGTCAACGGCTGTCTGCCACTGCCAAAAACATCCAGATAATACGCACCATGGCAACCAGAGAGCACAGCATCTGTTTACAGCCAAACCAAGCTATCTATCTATTTGAATGCATAGATAGTTACCTGAATTAAACAAAACACTTCAACTCGTACACAAATTCATCTGTCAAAGTGATTGATTCCAGAACACCAAGTGCCATCGCATCTCAACTTCACTCTATCCAAGTTGAGCCATGGCTTCCTCGCCTGCAGTCGCAATCGCACTTCTCGTCCTCGCTTTCTTTTTCGTCTTTGCTGGTCTCGCTTGGTTCCTGAGAAGCCAAGTGCACGTCTTTGTTCGCGCCATCTTCAGTCACAGGCAAGAGAAGCGTGATAAAGCAGATTCCACGGTTGCTAATACTGGAGACGAAGTCTAAAGGTAAGTTTGAAATCTCATAACACATCTCACCAAGTTCACTCCAACCTTCAACTCAGTGTCATCCAACTAGCAGCAATGACTGAGCCACTGTGGCTACAAGGCTGTAGCGCCACATCGGATGCCCCACTAGCAAAATTCCATCTCTCAGCCTCGTATGATTTTCGAACTGACCTCAACCCAGAGCTTCCCAGCATCTCCGAGGCCCAAGTACAATCGCAATGGCCTCCCGCACAGCTCTCCGGGGCTTTTCCCGCTCATTGAACCCTTCAAGATGCTCTCAAACTTTCGTCCGTCCCTTCTCCTCCACCAATGCCTCTTTCAAAAAATACGAAACCCCTACGTCTGATCGCCCTACCCACTTTGGCTATGAGACTGTCACCGAAGCTGAGAAGCAGCAGCGTGTTGCTGGTGTGTTCACCAGTGTCGCAGAGACTTATGATAAGATGAATGATTTCATGTCCTTGGGTATTCACCGTCTATGGAAGTATGTCAGGGCTTTGCTCTCTTGTTCCTGTTACAGTGCTAACGATTGATTTTCTAGGGACTACTTTATCTCCTCGCTGAACCCTGGTGCTACGAACCCCCCTGGACAGTCTCAGCGTATTCTCGATGTCGCTGGTGGAACTGGTGATATTGCCTTCCGTCACCTTCAGCACGCCCACGAGTTCAATTGCAACCCCAATGTCTCCGTTATAATTTCCGACATCAACCCCGACATGCTGGCCGTTGGTCGCCAGCGTTCCCTTGCCCTTCCCGCATCCCACCAATCTGCTCTCTCTTTCCTAGAGGCCAACGCAGAAGTCCTTCCTTCTCAGATCGAGGATAACTCTCTCGATCTCTACACTGTTGCTTTTGGTATTCGCAACTTCTCCAACATTCCTGCTGCGCTGAAGGAAGCTCATAGAGTCCTCAAGCCCGGCGGTGTATTCGCCTGTCTCGAGTTTTCAAAGGTTGATAAGCATCCCATCTTTAACACCATCTACAAGCAGTGGTCTTTCAAGGGAATCCCCCTGATCGGTCAACTCGTGGCGGGAGACCGCGATAGTTACCAATATCTTGTGGAGAGTATCGAGAGGTTTCCTAGTCAAACCGAGTTCAGGGACATGATCAAGAATGCCGGTTTTGTTGTTGCTGGTGAGGGTTATGAGGATCTTACCGGTGGCATCGCCGCTATCCACAAGGGCATGAAGCCTGTATAAAGTGGCTCATCCACGCAATGTAATTTAGTCTGTAAAATAGTCCATCACAGTCACGATGTATCACGAGAGTCAAACAGTGTAAAATAGGAAGTTAATTCATTCCAGATCGCCCTCGACCCTATCCCCTAAACCCGTCTCCCATGAACATCATCAGCACATCCACGTCCATGACGTGCGTTCAGGGCCCAGAACGATATTTTTAGATTCTCTTCGCAACTGAACTCCATACATGTCAAAACTAAAGAACCCACACCCTCGATATGGAGGTTGGTGGTTTCGAAATCTCATTAGGTACACGATACATAAAAACGAGGATTTTTAGGTTGTCCCTCGACTTTCTTGTCTTTTCACCTTTTGGCTACTCAAGCAAAGGGGAGACAAATAGCTATTGCCAGAAAAGAGTGGCAAAATTTAGTAACAAGGCCATGGTGGTAAATCATGGTCTTACGAAGAGTCGATGATAACACTCCGATGTTGAGTATAGTATTAATCAGCGGCGGGTGTGGAAGGAGCGGCAGCAGGAGATGATGTATCTCCCTTGAGGCCACCACGTCCACGACCTCCACGTCCTCCACGGTCTCCGCCACGACCCCGGCCGCCTCGACCACCGCGTCGGTTGGATTCGGAGTCGCTAGCACCTCCCGCACTACGGTAGCCGCTGGTGTTGGTGGCTCCGCCGCGTCCGCTGGCACCCCAGTTACCAGCACCGCCCCGGTTGGCGTATGTCTTGTTCTCGCGATGTTGGAAAACCTTCACGAGAGGCTTAGATCGGTCCTCTTGGGTTCGAGTCTTCACATCGTCGGGAAGTCGGTCCAGGGCAGCATCACGGTCTTCAATTGTCTTGAATTGAACAACCTTGTTGGAGTTGCCCCACTTGTCGACCTTCAGGATCTTGTTCTTATCCTCCTCGCTAAAAAGTTCGCGACATTGCTCCTCGGTGCTCACATTCATAATGAAGAGTCCAATGATATCAGAGGCGGGCGTCTTGGGAGCAGGGGATGAGACACGCTCAGGGGCATGGGCCGAACCATTGGCACCAGCTGGAGCCGCTGCCTTCTCAGGCTCCTTGTTGCTGGCGGATGGGGCAGGACTGCTTGAGCTTGGGGCGGGCTGAGGGGTAGCTGGCTTGGGTGGGCCGGACAGAGGAGTCGCGACGGCAGGCTTGGAGGCCTGGACTGTTGAAGGCTGACGGCTGGCGGGAGGGGGGGCGCTGGATTGGGTGGAAGGAGGAGCAGGCGAAGGGATACCGGCTGGGCCAGTTGTAGTAGGAGGAGCACCGGGTTGCTGCTTGGCACCTCGGTGAGAGAAGTTAAAGCCTTGAGCTCGCATCTCTGTGCCGATACGACCATCTTGAATCTCGAGGACCAGATATCCGAAGGCGGCATCCGCAAGGTTGAAGTTCCACATGTTCTTGAAGGCGCTCTCATCAACTTGTCCGAGAGAGGCCTGGCCAGCAACAGGACCGCCGAAGGGGTTTCCGCCGGCGGCAGTGGTAGGCATCTTCTCGACGATCTGTAGAGCGTTCTTCAGAAGATTCTGCTGAGCCTCGTTCTGCTGGATGGCAGGCTCCACCTCGCCCTTGACAGTCTCCCACACGTCGTTGAAAGAAGCCTTAGAGGCAGCAAGCTTGCCTCGGTAGTGGTCGAGAGTGGGGTTGACGCTGAACTCGTTGTAAGAGCTTCCGTATCGGAAATGAAGTCCGGCAGAGATGGAGAAATCGGCCTTAAGAGTTACCGAAAGCTGGTTCAAGATACCCTCGCGAGCCGGAGATGCATGTGTAACAAAGATGCGGGTTTCGGTAGGATCGTAAACGCGATGGGCGGTGTCGACAAGCTCGCCCATTTGCAGAAGAGTCGTCCACATAGTTCCCTGGCCGCCAGCAATAGTAGTGCGGCCCTCGCCATTGTCAAAGAGCTTGTGCATAACGACAGCACCACCCAGACCGAGCAGTCGTAGTTTGACACCACCAACTTCCAATAGCATCGATCGAGCCTCGTCAATAATGTGCAGGTTAGGTACCTTATACTCGCCTGTTCGGAACTTCTCCAGCACTCGGACATCTTCGCAGGCACCCCAGACAGTATAGACAGGAACATCGAGCTTCACCTCGCCGCTGATGAGGAGGGGCAACTCGGAGAGCGGCAGCTCATTAGGAGCGAACCGGCTCTTAACTGGGCCTGGACCGCCCTGTTGGATGGCCTTCTTGACAGGCTCGGAAATCAAGGGCGAGTATTGAGCAACATGCTTGAGTGTCTTCTCGGCGATTCGCTCCAAGGAAGTGTCGTCGTAGAAACCAAAGTCACCGGTGTGGATGATGTGGTCAGCGCGGGCTTGTTTAGCAAGGTCGTTGAGCGATCTCAAGTTTCCTATCATCTGTTTAGCGCTCATCCGTTAAAACTCTCGGTGAGTTACTGACCTCGGACATCAGCAATGCACAGAACTCTTAGGGGACCAGTCTGGAGGACTCGGCCCTGGTTTGGCAAAAGTGGTGCGGCACCAGCTGGAGGTAGACCGCCGCTGGCACCGTTCTGGAGGTAGCCTGAACCCGGGTTATTGTATGGTCGCTGCTGTTTGACATTGGTTAGCTAAATATTTCCAACATGGCCATCGTGCGGCTAATCGACGGTTCTCGTGAAAGTTCATGGTGACGTGGAGTTGCGGATTTCAGAGTTGAAGTCAACCAACGGGGGGCGCAACGGCGGAACAACACGCGAGCGGGGAGAACGCAGGCGAAATGACGAGTCCGTATGAATGCTGCGAGGAGAGCAAACACAATCCAAAACTATGTAACAAGTCGTTGGAGATAGCGCGAAGCTGGAGCTGGTTTGAAAAGGCCCGTGGGCAGTGGGAGGTGGATGGGCAAATCACAGATAACAGAAGGGGCCATGTCATGGAGGTAGCACTCACAGCAGCCATTCTATCAATTAACTGATTCTATGCGCTCGAAATAGGTCGGGAAATTCGCGTGCTCGAGTGGTAGCGCGTTCGAGGGGGAGGGATGCTCTGTTGGTGAGATAGAGCTCAGAAAGAGGATATGAATGGGTATCAAAAGAGGTGACGATGAGGAATGGAAGACAGGGAGGCAATCACGGGGAGGTGGATTTTCGCAGCTCGGGCTAGGTAGCAGTAGCAGTAGCAAGGCTGTCTGTACGGAGAGGTAGAGATAATTTCTAGGTGGCCCCAAGAATCGGGAGAGGATGCCTTTACTTCTTTGGGCTTAGCTCCATCAGCTCCCACCTGTGACGAAGACTTGTCCACCTGGCTGAGTTAGACCAGGGGAGCTCTGTCTCGATGGCGCTCCAGTCGGTTAATATTCGGCACTGTCACCGTTTCAACGATTCTCCTCCGTTTCTCAATGAGCCACCGTTTTTGAGATTAATGCTACCCTAAACAATGCAAAGCAAACAATACATTTCGAAACAACAATATTTTAGCAGATCTCAAATATGACAGAAGAAAACCTCTGTACTTGAACTTAATAATTGAATGCTTGTATTCATGATTGATGTGAAATCAAAGTTTTGATGAACAGCAATAAGTATACTATTCTTAAGCTGGCTTCCAGCTTCATTTACGTCTGGCAACGGTTTATTGCGCCGTTTGCTCATGTTAAGAAATTAACTTACAGTCGCTAAAGTTCGCGTTTATTAATTAAGTCGAGTCAATATCAAGTAGTTACAGCTCAGTACGTTCCGGTTATGGATAGTTAATGCGACAATGTGTATGCTCATAGTGTATTGTTTCTTGAATCAGCTGTTTGGAGCAAGCCTAAATACCTTTCAAATTCATTGAATTGATTTGGACTTTAGTAGGCAGAAGATCATTACGAATTGCAAAACTGTCAGGTTGTATACATTGTCTCGAATAAAAAGCATCGCTGTTGACATTCACCTACCTCAGTATCCAATTATTGGTAGAAACCCCCGCATGAGATTAGCTATGTAATTAAGCAGCGGGGTAGATCGTGCTTTAAACGTTGAAGCTTGAATGCTTACTTTTTTTGGGTCTTGTTTGTAGATCGTGGACACCATACTTGAGATGATGGTAGTCAATGTTACACTCTCCAGAACGAATATCACACAATCAACTTCCCACTATGAAGGTTTCGTACGCAGGAGCACAAGCTTATATAAAACTCGTGAATAAAATCGATAGAAGGAAGCATGGGGCCGATCTTGGCTCCTGGACATATTGTGCTGATCTGAGACAAGGATAGGCACCCACATGCCATCTATCATGCAGTCATGAGTATTCGATCTACAATAGGTGTTCACGGACGAAAAAAAAGGTGGGCATGATGAATCGCATAAACAAAGAGATTGCTGAAAATTCTGTATATATGCAATTTAGATATAAGAGAAAAACGGTGAAAGATGTCAATCGGCTTGATAGAGCGGCGACAACCTAGTGAAGTTACGAGTATCTTCACTTCAGTTTGCTGAATTGTTTGGCTTAAAGAGTTCGTTCATAACTGCCTTTTTCCAAGAACTCATCCTTACTCTTTACCGCTGATCGAGTAATACGATCCCGACTTGTAAAACCAAATATGCAGTAGGCAGTTTTGATAAATGATATTTCACCCTGTCAAAGAAGATTGTTTGCCAGATCATGAAGGTCAATGGGCGGGTGATGAACTGTGCGACTTGTTCCACCGATCCATATAAGGATGTATAATTATAGCTCACGACAGAGTCATATTACAACGTCATCTGGTATGTGTTGACTCTTGTTTTGTTGTCCGGAGCAGGCGGGCGGCCATACCTTAATAAGAGACATTCATCATGGGCTGCGCTGCTAATAAGACCGCATTATCCAGCGCTGTTACCATGGGCACCCCTCAGCGATCCATCCAATCCATATTAGCCTCAATGCCATGTAGCAGTACTGGAGTTACATCAACGGGTTCAGTGTTGGACCGACATGTACAATATGCATCATAAACGTGTAGATACAACTTAGTTTTAGATGTAGAATCCGATTAAATCACCGAGGAAATCATTAATTTGATTGCGTGTCACTCACATTCTGGAAAGCAAGGAAGGACCCTTCGCCAGACTCTTGGTTGTGATTCGAGGAATTCAAGGGACATTAACCAGCCCAGCACAGACGCCCAGCGAGTTCGAAAACTTCAAGCAAGGCTTCATGGCGGCATCCATAACGACTAGGTTGCTTAGGTACCTGACACATGATCGTATCATGCAGGTCTACTATCCGGATATCCATTATGGACATGTTTTAGAGCCGACTTGAACAGCGACGCTGGATACTTATTATTAGATTTTGCTACCAACCTACCTACTACTACTCCCTGTCTATCACCTACATACTGGTATAAGCCAATTGTCTGTCAGGCAGAGGTCCAGAGCCCAATAGTCGTCACGTTCCATTCCATCATCTGGGCGGCACTGAACCACCCCGACGGGCGCCAACTCTAGTGCTAGATAGCGCTGTGATATAAGGGGATAGCGCCTGACGACCCGCTGTAAGCGCCCCGCCACGTGACCTCGACACGTCTCATGCCCCGGTCCAAGTACCGTCCCTTTGATTGCAGAGGTACCCTTACCAGGGCTATTCGACTTGTATCTCGTCTTGGACCTTTGGACGAATCTCGACTCTCTTTCTCCCTTGAACGACTCTTTGTCTAATCCAAAAGAACAGCTGTAACCGACTACTTGTTCTTCCTCGATCACGTCGAACGAAACGACTCGAATCAGCGCTATCACGCACTACTTGGCACTACCTAGGAACCTTGACGGAAGGCGGGCATACAGATCAGCGGCTCGTCCTGACGTTCTCCCCATGCGACAACAGACTTGACGACAACGCCGTCCGTGGAGGTGACCAAACCTCTCCCATTCGAGCCATCGACGTTTCACTCAGTTGCGCCGCTTGTATCGTGGTGCACCGAGGCCCATGGTAACATAGAATCGACGTCCAGTATCGTTTTGAAAGCCAAGCCAGGAAACTACACAGGCAATCGTGGGCGTGCAAGCCTCGTTGAGGCCCACCCAGCCGTCGATGATGGTACGTCTCATTATTCACGTTCAACAAACGTCTATTTTCTTTATACGACATCCGTAGTAGCTGGTACTTGGTGATTGTGTTGTGTTGCTTTGTTTCGTCTTGATCTACCAGGTCGTTGTCACCCATGCTGATCCTAGTTTGTTGTCGGTCTATAGACATCATCTCGACCCCGCGGCGATGTTGGCGGCAGTTTTGCTAGCAGACGCGGACATACCAGCCAACTGTCCATTTCTGACCCGAGCCACCATGTCACGGAAGCTATTGGCACTTTGTATGGAGATGAGGACGATGACGGATCGGAGAGTGGTCGGCCCATGAGTATCAATCGACCGCTGAGCTTCATCGGAGGCCCAACACCATACCAAGAATCACTTCCTCGACCACCTCCCGATGGACGATTTCTATCCGTTGATACAAGAAGAGCGCTCAAGAGAACCGATTCCGAAGGTTCCGCTCACGAAACGTCTCCCATTAATGGCGACTCACCCAAAAGACCTCATCAGCTCTCCCCAAACCAGAGAAGCAACTCATATGAGCAAGGACCAAAATCGCCGTTGTCTCCTACGCTCTCGCTCCGCGATGTTCAAGCCGATTCCCAATTCTCTCTTACCAACATTGATAACCCCAATGATATTGCCCAGGAATTGAGTAATTTGCAAGCGCTCAGACGGTTGTCGATGGACGTTGGAAATAACAAGGACCCCGATATGCCACCCATGTCTTTAATGGCTATGCCGACAATAGCACCAAGCGGTGACGACGACGAAAATGATCCCTCGAGACTGCTCTGGGTACCTGCCAGAGTGCACCCCGAGCTTGCCCCTGGCGAGTTCAAATCGTTCCTTGAAAACAGAGTCCAATCCATAAGACGGAGATCTGGTGACTCATTCCTATCCGCCGATACCGACATAAGCGAAGGTGATTCAGGAGTAGGGGGACTCAGACGAAAAAAGTCTATGCTGTCTCGTCAAATAGATAATTCTGGGGATCGCGGTTCTGTCGATTACGTTGATGGCGCCGATCGACTGGAACGTAAACGCTCACGAGGCCATAGCCATGAGCTGAGCCTTGAAGAACTTGTTAAGGATCCTACAAAAGCCGTTCAAAAGTTTGCTCAGGAATCGCAAATAGCACCGAGTGGACCTGAGAGCAGTGCAGACGATATGCCCATCTTGCCGGCTGCCCCAGGGATGGGTCTCCGTAGGTCAACCCGAACAACATATCGAAAGGGAGGCAGTCTACGCACCGGACCTCTTGCTCGCCGTTCTGGACATCGTCAGCAACCTAGTGAGGACATGACGTTTGCTCCTTTGGAAGCTCCACCGGGTCATGGCCTTTCGCGTGTTCAGTCGGAGCCTGTAGCAGACAACTACTCACGTCAGAACCAATCCAAGAGATCTGAGAAGCTCTCCCAAGAGTCTCTAGATCATTATGACCACTATGACGGAGCTTCACAAGGATTCAACGATAACGAGGCCAATACCGCAGACACGTTCCAAGATCAGCTACCTATTCGATCATCACCTAGCCTTCCTGCAATCCAGACCTCTTCTCACCAGGATGTGCAAGACCAGAATCAACAGAAGTTTCCCAAGCGATCCTCTTCACAGAACGCAAAATCTCAACCGGTATCACATAGAATTTCCGAACCCGAACCCCCAATTGAGGAAGAGCCAAGTCGCGGCAGCCGAAAGAGCTTCAGTAGTCGGCAGAACGCGCAACAAGCCGCTTCGCAGCAGCAGACATCTCGATCTTCTTACCCTCAAAGTCAATCTCTAAATGATAATCTTGCCGCCAGTCCCTCACTCCTCCCTGGCAGTGGCTCGACGCGAACCGACAGCCTAACCATTATACCAACCTTTACACAGGAGGAGCGGAAATCAGACAAGAAGTCCAAGAAAGACAGGGATGACGACGCGAGCTCCAGTAAAGGAAGCGCTTGGAAATGGTTCAAGAGTACCAGTGATGAAAAGGAAAAGAAGAAGGAGGAGAGCAAGAGATCTAAGACCAAATCTCTGGGCGAACGAGGACAGGACAACGCACGACTGGACGTCATACAGACATCAATCGATAAGAACGCACCCAAGGGCCGGGAAAGTCTCGTGCTCGATCGCGATAACGTGGAAAGCAGACTGCAAGAGGAGCGTAAGAAGGAAAGCCACCGCAAGAGCGACTCAAAGCGGGACAAGGACGGCAGCATTTTCTCATCTATCTTTGGCGGAAGTAAGAAGAAGGAAGAGAAAGAGCGGAGCTCTAAGAAGACACAACATCTGAAGGTCCCTGAAGAGCCTGTATACAAACCATTGGTTCCTGATGTCGACTACCACTGGTCAAGATTTCCTCTACTCGAAGAGAGAGCGATCTATCGAATGGCTCACATAAAACTGGCTAACCCACGTCGGCCCCTACACAGTCAAGTCCTACTAAGCAACTTCATGTATAGCTACCTGGCTATCGTCCAGGCCATGCATCCCCAAATGAATGTGCCCATTTCGCCACAGCAAAAACGACTGGAAGAGGAAGCTCGACGGAAACAACAGGAACAGGAATACTTGGCCCAACAGAGAATGCAAGAAGAGCAGGAAGCTCAGGAAGCCATGGATCAATATGACTTCGACTATCACCGGGTAAGCAAAACTCAAAACTCTCGTTTGTAGCGTGTTGCTAATCAAATATTAAGGCTGCGGTGCAATACGGCGAGTCAGGTAGCGGAGAGGTTGATTATGTTGACGACGCTCAGATTTATGAGGATGAGCACGGAAACGATAACCACCAAGACTATGGCTACGATGACCCTGAAGGGTATGGGCCGGGAGCCAAAGAATACTATCACCAGTATCACGACAACGACGCTGGAAATGATCGCCGGCATGATGGGCGGGAGGACATGTGGTGACAGCCCTACTAGTCACGGAAAACTCCTTTCGGAGTCGATCTTTATATATGTTAACTTTATATTACTATCACTATCATTGGCTGCCAAGGCAAGTGTCTATGGTAGCATGCAGCGTTTCAGTTAGCCCTAGCATATGGCGGAGTTCCGGAAGACGAGCGCGAGGGGGCGTAACAGGCTTGCAAAGACACACTCTTGAATTTCCTTTTCTCCTTTGCGAAGGAAGAATCTGAGATCCGGCATGGATAATATCTCTTGTACGTCGCGGTTCTTCTTAGCCCATCTTTCCCCTTACGCTGTTCGTCTTTGCAACAATCTTTGGTGGAGTTTTTCTGATGTTGGAGCACTGGGCAAGCGTTTATATTTGAAGAAGCGATGGACTGTGTGACGGAGGAGAAGATATAGCTCATGCTTGGAAACCATGCTTGAGGTGCTGGTCACGATTTGCTACTGGTAGGATGTCGTCCAGCTAGCACGAGGAGGATTAACATGAGGTATGAAGCTGTAGGATATGACTTCATAGAAATAGAACTGCCGGAGTACGATATCAGGAGGAATACTGAAAACCAATAAATGTAATACAAAATAGTCTTGTGTCTAATATATCAACCGTGCTCAAAAACATATCTTCGTCTTATACATGAATGCTGGGTTAATGCTATCAATGATACTTGACACTAGGTCGTGCAAAAGATAGACCTGTATCGCGACCTGCTTCTTCAGCTCCACTGTCGACTTCCTGACTCTGCGAAACAACCCCCTTTTCATCCTGAAGAATCATCTCCAAGCGATCCTCAGCGTCAACCACTCTGACCGAGACAGATTTGTTCCATGTTTCGGAGCTAGAGACGCCTGCACCCACGCTTCCCAAACCTTCAGGTGCTTTTGAGCGCAATGCTAATACCATCATCTGTCCAAAGCTACTCCAACTTGAGCTATACCATGGATGGCGAGACCATAGGACTGTTACCACATGGATAAGGACAATGAGAATATGAAGCAGGAGGACTGAGAACGCCAATGGGATTGTGCGGCTGCTATGCCAGCTATAACCATACCCAGTGATAAAGTATTCTCGGTGAACGATAATGTTTTCTGATGTAGGATGTTGATCATTACTATTGTAGATCTGGTCCTCATGGTACAACTTGTGAGGACCCATACTGGATAAGACATGCGTGAAGTATACCGATAAACATATAGAAAGACATGAAAGCCGAGGGTAGGACGAGCAAAAGTCGATGATAGCTTTGTAGGAATCATTTGGTATCGTTGGATCGTCGGACTCAGAACTTAGAGAGGTGAGCCACTCTTTACTGAAATTGATAGGGCTTTCGGAAGAATGGGTATTGCCAAAATGCGCTTCTATGTCAAACAAAGGGGCGTCCAGATGAGTCTGCACGCTAGGTTTGCCTTGCTCGAGCCATATATCAGCCTCGACCCATCGAGAAAATAGTCGACAAAGGGCAATGTCGACATCTCCATATTGAAAATCTAGAGTCGGAAGAAACAGTATAGATGCACTGGGGGGAGACTCGGAGCTGTGCGACGAATTTAAAACCAGGTATCGACCCTCAGGATGTACATCTTTGCTGTGCTGAGCCTCTCGAAGAAACCTCTTGAAGTCATCGTCGTATTTTCGGCTCAGGGAAACTTTATTGTCGGATATACCGGTGCTAAATTGAAATATAAAAGCATCCCCGAATGTGTGATTACCTGCACACTCAACAAGAACAAAGGGTTGTTTCCATCGACTGGCTGGTGCTGCATGTAACTTCTTCCACCAGTCTGCTTTGGTAGACTCAATTGCCGGATCCCAACTGTCTGAAATGTTATCAAGGGACTTCTGCTGGGACGTTGTGAGGAAATCTTTATCTAGAATCTCGCCCTCCCAAGGGAGGTCGATTGTTTCGGCCACTCCATCCATTGGACATGTTGCGACCGTGACGGATTCCGTATTAATTCGGGTTAGTTGAGGAAGGTCCATGGTCAAAGAGACAAATAAACCGTCCGTTTCAGAGAAAGAGATATTGGTGATTTGTCGGGTGCTGCTTAGATTGTTAGTCGTAGGAGGGTAGTTGATGACGGGCAGCACAGCCTTCAACATTCCAGTGACGGTGTAGTTGGAAGTTTGATATCGAAGATTAGCTTCAGAGTAAAAGTTCGTCTCCCATTGTGGTTTTTGGAAGTAATATATGGTCCCGTTGCCCAGTCCTCTGGGCTTGAGGATTTGCCACAGTCCGGTCCGAGGGATGATCGCGATGGCAGAGAGAGGTGCAATTGAAACAGAGAGGATGATGGCAATTATGATAGCCAACCTCATCATATGAGAGCCACTTATAGTGTGCGTTGCTTTTGTCCTCGATCGTAGTAGCGGAGTCCATAGTTCCCAGCTGAAGAAATATTGGATTGGAGAGCCGATGTTGAATGATGCCGAGAGAAACCCAAGTGGAACGCCACCATCGTCTATCAAAAGTCCATACCGTATTCTATGCATCAATATATTTGTTAAAGACACCAAGATGAGCGTCTCATGGCCTTTGGCCGCAAATTGCAGGAGGTTTAGCTGTTCGTTGTCAAGGTACCCCCAGCGAATATGTACGCTGTACAAGCACGCGAGTGCCAACGTGATCGAAGTAGCTGGCAGATGATACAGAGCAAGATGTCCTATGACGGACAGTTTGCTAGCAACAAATGCTTTCTTGGGTCGTTCCGAGTTGCTGAGTGTCTCTGACGATGGAGTTTTCAAACTGTCTATAGAAGGACGATTCAAGTGGTGTGTCGAAGCATCAAAGTTTGGGCTCATGACCTCAAACTCCTGAGTAAAATATTTAGAATGGGCAGAGAAGCCAGAACAGAGCTCGCATACCTCGGACGGTAGAGGGTCTTCATCTACAAGGGTAGAGACTAGGCTAGACATCTCCAAGTCGTTACTCGACATCTTGACGCAGTTTATTAGTATGCACAACAGAACTAAGAGATAAAACCGAAGGAAGGAAATGGTACTTCTGATAAGTTTATTTAGCAAGGCAGAATTCGGGGGTTGTAAGACTACCCATAGAATCAGGCTCTGGTATTGTGTGCTGTACATGAAGAAGTCATACACGCCAATTGCATATTCCTTCGAATTCATGCAACACACTCGAATAGTTTCGGCCTATAAGCAAACGAGTACTCTTTACAATAGACCATGATGACATTCACCGGGGTCGAAAGGAGGGAGTTGCAGGCGCCACAGATGCTATGGCAGACAGCCTGACTCCAGAACATGGTGTTAATCGTCCAAGTCCCCTCGAACCAATGAACTTTCAGACTGCGGCTATCTTTAATACAGTATCTGAATAAAATAAAATGTTGTATAAAAAGGAAAGGTTCTGTCTTAACTTCCATTCTACTGATGCACGATATGTGGTCGGCTTAATCGGATTGGCGAGATCACTCACGTGAACCAGCTTTCAAGACACTATTCCGCAAACCACCCGATAAGAAGAAATGCATTGTTGCCTAAGAAGATAAATAAAGGCGTTCGAGAGTCCAGGTGTCTGTTGCGGCTCTATCAGTCACAACCGCCAAGGTTCAGCTTGGCCCTACTCAGTAGTTTACTACCCAAGTATGTAAGGTACGGACTTGATGAGCCTTGCTTTCGGGAATAACGTCCACGAAGATTGCAATATGCGGTACTCTCGGTCTGCTTTACTTGTTGCTGGCTAAGATCTCATTATCTGCCAACGTTGGGGCGTCAATGGCTGGGAGCCAAGGCTCGGGAAAACATGTCAAGGATTCGTCACCATCAACGTTTTTAAACCTTTTGGCTTGGCTTGGCAACTGTCGAACTATAAAAATCCGAGAAAATTGTTGATCAATTTCCCTGAAAAGACCATCATGGGTATTGTAAGGAATGTAATTCTGCGCATATTTAGTTTAAAGTTGAGGCTTATACCGGCCAAGTCTAACGAACGGGACCTTTCTCCGTCCACCCAAAAAACGATAGATAATAGTATGATATGATACAGTACTGTAGAAGCGAAAACACACAGACCTCATTACTCGCGCCCCGAGAAAATACATAATTTCCCAGTGCAAATCCGCCTTATTCTTCACATGCCCCTTTCCTCGTTTGTGATATCATCTCAAGCCCAAAAAAAGCAAATATCCAATGGCAATAGTTGACGGCTAGAGCGGCTTTATCACAAATCACAAGGCGAACGCCAATTGCACTAGATTTTGACTTTTAGTCTAGCCTTGCTGTCGATCCTGGACCTGGCTTCCTCGTCGTAGCTTGAATCCACTGAATACGCGACTCATTGAATGTCTTCGTCCCCCCTGAGCTGTCATTTCTGTGACGAGCTCGTCGACTCGGTCCATGGCATCGATGAAGACATGGAAATCAGCATCGTCTTCGTAGCACAAGTTTTCATCTCGAAGAGCCAGGTATTCGATTTCGTGATTGCTGAGAGTACTTTCGTTTGATACTGTTGAAGATGTTCTTCTCGACTTGAGAATGTTGTTGCTTTGGCTGTTGATCGGGCTTGACATGATGGGAGAAACGACAGTGTTGATGAGATATCGTCTCTAAATAGTGGTATAGATGAAAATAAAATACCAAAAGAAATCAAATATTACAAGGTATTGATAATGAAAGCAGAGGAAATGAAATTATGAAAGGCGGAGGCCGTAGGTATATATAACTTATACTAGTAGTTCGATGGACCCATATGTGGAGGGGCATACACGAATCTATTGAACGGCCGCATACAACGACATGATGAAAGCTGACATGCCGTGCTCCCATCAAAACATAGTGATGGCAAATCAGTCTATGATTGTCAGCTTCGCTTCCTAACGTAGTACCAATCAATTATTTGCCCGCACACAGGTACAGTGAAGTACATGACGGGTCCCTGGACCATTAATATGTAACGCCATCATCAGTCGCATTCCTCGGCATTGTCAGCCAGCATGGTGTGCAACACCCGCGTCCACACCTTGTGGAATATGTATGTAACTAGATTAGCGTCTTGCGTATCCCGAGTTGACACTACAGATGACGACTGCAACACGGGCGGGATAGTCGGATGCTAAACAAAGTAATATTTCTAACAAATGACATCTTGTACAGCTTGGAGTGAACTCTTTTATTTCTTCTCCTCCGTCTTCTCCTCAGGCTTGGGTGTTGGCAGCTTGAACGACTCGGGTGTGCGGTCCTGTCCGGCTCCAACAGGCTCCCAGGCGCTGGAACCACCCTCAAAGTTACGGAAGGCCTGGGTGAGCTCCAGAGGCTCCGTGACGATACGCTTCTTCTCCTCGTCGTATCGAATTTCAGTGTAACCAGTCAAGGGGAAATCCTTGCGCAGAGGGTGACCCTCGAAACCGTAGTCAGTCATGATTCGTCGGAGATCGGGGTGACCAGCAAAGAAGACACCGTAAAGGTCGTACACCTCTCGCTCGTACCAGTTGGCACCGTCAAACAGTCCGGTGATACTGGGGACAGGAGAAGCCTCATCGGCGTAGGTCTTGACACGAATTCGGGAGTTGTGGCGGACCGAGAGAAGGTTGTAGACAATTTCGAATCGGTTTTCGCGCGTGGGGTAGTCGGCAGCAGTAACTGTGCTGACCTGGGTGAACTCAGCAGCAGTGTTGTCTGTCAAGTTTTAGTGAACATCCTGCCATCAATTGGCACCATACTAACACTTGAGGAAGCTGAAGACAGGGTAGACACCCGAGGGAGAGATGTAGATGGTGAGCTCGTCCTTCCAGACGGAGAACTGCTGGATGTACTTGGGAAGGCAGCCCATCAACCAGGCACCGTAACGGTGCATGTTGTCAGACTTGCTCTGGTACTTGTCGGCAGGGTTGACGATAGGGGCCTTGAGGGAGCCGATTTGATCGCGAGGGGCCTTTCGCAGGTTGGGGCTTTCCTTGGGCATTGCGACATATTGACGAGCCGTGTTGGACAAGCAGCGAATTGCTTGATCGTTGCGGACCTGGACGGAAGGCTTCGCGGGTCGTAGAGCTGAGGCCAAAGCCCGGCTTCGAGAAATACTGGTCGCCATGGCCGGTTGTGTGACGATTCAAGGCCAATTGACGCTGGAGGAGGTCGTCGACGAAATACCTTATGGTGTTGGTAATGATGCCGCGAGCATTGGCTCGAGAATCTTAGCGGCAGAACAGTGAAACGAAATTGCCGTTGTTCAGCCGACGATACTGATTTACCTTTCTGTGCACCCCACTAGTGGCTGATAGGAGGTACTCACCTATCAGAGCTCCAAACTGCCCCGGATTCGATGACGGTGTATCATAACACGTGATGCTGCTGTGGCGCTAGCTCAATACTGCTTAGCTTAGTTTTTCATCTTTCACTTTCCCGCAGCCTTGGATGCATACCAAACACCGTTCCTCTCCTTGTACTCACATTTCCATTTCTGCCCATCGTATTTTGATCTTCCCATTTACTACCTTTCGAAATAATCACACGTTGTCACCATGGCGCCCCAAGATTCATTCATAGAAGAGGAGGAGGATACCTGGTATGTTCCACCGCTCGCTCGGGGTTTTGGTGCTCGCTGCACACTGCTCCTTGGGTAATGTTAGATGCCCGAAGCTGACGTCTTGACAGCCCTCTCTGCATCGAGGAGTTCGATCTCTCAGACAGGAACTTCCGACCATGTCCTTGCGGTTACCAGGTACGACAATAACACTACAACCTCAGCTGCAGCTGACGTTGCGGCCACGTTTAACTAACCTTGGAGCTATAGGTGTGCCAGTTCTGTTTCAACAACATAAAGAATAACATGAACGGCCTATGCCCCGCTTGCCGACGACCTTACGATGAGAAGACAATACAGTGGAAGGTTGTCACGCAGGAAGAGTATGATGGTCCTTCCTTGCCACGTTGCCATGCTAACGAACCCCTCAGAGTTGCCGAGTTCCGTGCCAACATACAGAAGAACCAAAAGAAGCGGGCTACTGATCAACGACAAAAAGAGCTGCAAAAGCGAGAAGCGGAGAAAGAAAACCGAAAGAACCTCATCGGCGTACGCGTTGTCCAGAAGAATTTGGTCTATATCACCGGTCTTGCTCCGACTGTACGCGAAGACGAACTACTCAAGACGTTGCGAAAGCCCGAGTTCTTTGGCCAGTATGGCAACATCCAAAAGATTTCGATTAGCAATCGAAAGAGCTCGGATGGCCAGCACCAGTCCTTAGGCATTTACGTCACTTTCGAACGTCCGGAAGAAGCCACGCGTTGTATTACCGCTGTGCACGGGTCACAGAACGGCGACCGAGTGCTCAAAGCCCAGCATGGTACGACGAAATACTGCTCAGCCTGGCTTAAAAACGAAAAGTGTAGCAACCCCGGTTGCATGTTCTTGCACGAGCAAGGCGACGAAGAGGATAGCTATTCTCGACAAGATCTTTCTTCGATGAACAGCATTGCCTCTCAGAGACCCCTTCCTGGAGGTGGCTCGCGGTCCGCTTCTCGACAACAAGCTCCTCACCCTACGCCGCCCCCGGTCGTATCTCATCCTATGGCTCGCTCCATTAGTAAAGAGGGGTCCGAGAATGGTGCCGATGGGTCAGCATTACCTTCTTCAGCTAACTGGGCACGTAATCCACAGAGGAGCCGTAGGGGTAGTCTTGCTACTAGTGGTGCTGCGTCAAGCCCTGCTATCTCGATGGCCCAGCCTGTAACTGCCGAGCCGGTGCCAGAAGAAGCCGTCGAAGAAGAAGAGGAAGAGGAGCTGGAGGAAGAGGAGCCCGAGCCGGAGGAGCCAGTGGCTGGACCCTCTAATTCCCGGTCTAGGGCACCCGAGTCACCCGCGCCATCTAAGAGCTTCGATGAAAGTGGCATCAGAGAAATTCTCAAGACATTAGGGAACTGCCCCTGGCCAGTATTCTCTGATTCTGGAGCAGACCAATACCCGCCCTTGTTTGATCCTCGTGGCGGTGAAAAGCGCAGAGCTATGCGCGAGGAGGAGGATTCTCGGTTGAGTGGTGAACAGGAAGAGCGCCCTGAGGCCCGCGAACCATCCGAAGGAGAACCCGAAACCGGTGGCAGTCTTGCTTTGGGAGGTGAACCCGAGGACCGCGACGTGTCGAATGACAACAGAGGTTTCGACCGCCGAGGCAGCACCCAGCCGCCTATTCAACGACTTTCCACTGATGGCTTATTTGGACCTGCGCTTACTGGAGCATCACCCTTTGGTCAAAGTTCAGGCAATCCTGGCTCACGGTCTATGACACCTCAGCAATTGTTCCTTCGATCTCAGAGCGGATTTGCCGATGCGCCACCTGGTATTGCTAACCAAAGCAATGCTTTCCAGAACCAAAACCAGAGCCAGGGTCAAGGCCACAACCGTCAATCGTCGAGATTCAGCTTTGCCAATGACAATGCTAGCTCTACGGCCAATGTCAAGGTTTCCGCCAACCCTCGTATCATGGCCCAGCAATCTTCCATGATGCCCAACACCTTCCAGTCGCAGGGCAGCAACCAGTTCTATGGTGCCTCAATGCCTGGACCTCCTCCCGGTCTCAAGTCGACCGGCACTCCTCCCAACATGTTCGGTCAGTTTGGTGGACAGGGCTTCGGTGCGCCCAAGGACAACTCGAATGAGCTCCTTCAAAGTTTAATCGGCCGCAGTCGGGCTGGTAACAACCAGTCCCACGATGCGGGAAAGCGTGAGTTTATGATTTCTTCTTTTTCAAACCAGTACCCACCATCCTCTACCTCCACCCCAGCTCCTGCTCCTGGACTCCTGCCGTCGCTCTACGGTGGTACACCTAGTGCATACCAAGACATGAACTCCAAGCAGAAGAAGAAGGGGAAGAAGCACAGACATGCTAACACTTCCTCCTCGGGGGGGAGTGGCTTAGTAGATCTTGCAGACCCGAGTATCTTGCAGGCGCGAATGCAGCACCAGTCACAAGGCAGCGCTGGAGTCGGACAGGGCTTGTTTGGTGGTCAGAGCCAAGGTGGGTACAATCATAATATGATGTATAACAACAATTACGGTGGAAGATGGTAGTTTTGATTTTCTCTGGAGTTTCAAATTGGGAGGCTGGATGCTTGGCGACCTCCTCTTCGACGTTTTTTCTCTTACTGCACAAAAGGGGGCGTTCTTCGGAAATCAGGTCAAGGCTAAAAAGGTGCCTACTATCTTCATCAGGGGGACACGAGTTTCAAACGCATTTATGATTCAGCAGACATTCGCAATGTCAACGCAGCTCAAGGAGGTCAGCTTTGCATCAGGCGTCATTTTTTTTTTTCTTTTTTGGGAAAACGGAGGGCGACATGAGAATATCTCAAGTCTTTGCATTCCGACTCTTGCCAGTCCTTGAGCGACTGTGTACGGGGGTTCACGTCAGGCAAGCCATCATCGTCTTCCACAAGCCCCCTATGTATGTTAACAACGTCGAACCAGCCGCCTAGGTTTGGCGGTAATATTGGTCAGAAATAGCAATACCCTTCTATTCTCTCCAAATCGCCTCTTGTCCTCGTCCCCCTGTGGAAGACGATGGTGCTCGCCGTAGCATGACCCTGTCCCCGAAATCTTGTATATAAATGGGGTGGTGTTCTCGTAGTGTAGTTATGCTTTGCTTTTGTTGCGTTCATAACGAGTGACTGAGCCTATGCTAACTATCGTTCAGATGATGAGCTCCCGTCATTGGACGAGGCTACGAACTCTGTCGATGCGTTGGTTTCCGACGATCCTATTCTCCCTGCAATCGGATTTGAAGGCCGCCAATCGGTCCCTCCCGGCTTGGCACTACCCCCCGGACTTCCACCCATCTCAAGACCCCCTTCTACTGCCAGCCATGGAAGATTGAGCAATCTTGTACCAGCGTTGCCTAAGATGCCACCGCCTGGTCTGTCACAAGGTGCTTTGACGCCAGATCAGTCACCCATGAAGTCAAAGCCGGCAACGCCTGTCTCAGAAGTAAAGAAGACCTTAAAGTCTTCAGCAGCCGAGAGCGGGCTTTCCAAAGAAATTGCGGCCGAGTCACAACCAAAGCAACCCAAGGGAATATCCTTGCAGGACGAGGATTTCCCGGCTCTGGATACACTCAAGAACAAGAGCCGACCTGCAACGCCAACGGCCAAGCCCACACCAAAGGCTAAGCGTAATGCTGAAAGAATCGTGGACAGAATGATGGCCAAGGCGGGAGCTAGTAAGGAGAGCAGCTCAGGCGAAGAGTCGAAGGCTCAAGATACGAAGCTTCAAGACAACAAGGCTCAAGGCACAAAGGCTAAAGACATTAAAGTGCAAGAAACCAAGCCACAGGAGACGAAGGTTCAGGAGCCAAAGCCTACCCAGCCTACCAAAGCTGCTGAGAAGAAACCTATTTCTGTCAACACTCACGTTGAGAAGCATATTGCACCCAAGTCTGGCGAGTCACCCGCAACGGCTGAGAAGCCCCCCCCTGAGAACGCAGCCGCATTCCCCCCATTGCCTGCACTTTCATCAACTGTGACCCCATCTCCTGTTACACGAACAGGGCCGAAAACACTGCGGGTTGTTGCCACTCCCAAGACAGAAGCACCTCCTCCCGCATCCCCTGCTCTGACTATGGCATCTGTTGCTCTGTCAGGAACATCACGAGGTGTATCTGCTAGCTACAGACCCGACACACCTGCCAGCAGTGAGGTAGTTAGTGACAACGCCTCGGTAGTCTCCGCCTCTGTCACACACTCTCGTGCGAGCTCCCCACCTCCCAGTAGGATCGGATCTGCTGCAGTGAGGACCACAACAAAAAGCCAGCAACGAAAGGCTCGTAAGGACGTCTTGAAACAGGAAACCAAGATGATTGCCGAAGCGCCCAAAGCTGAGCCCGAAGTCCATGCTCCAATTCTTGGACGAAAGAAGAAGCAGAAGAAGGAAAAGCCTGTCAAGACACCTCAATCGGATGCCTCCACCCCAGTCGTGCAAGAGCCTGTCAAAGCTGATACATCCACTCCTGAGCCTTCGCAGCCAGAACCCACCAAGGAACCTGAACGAGAGCCGGAAGAGAAGCCCGCTAAGAGCAAGACTGCTCAAAAGAAGGCGTCAAAGGCCAAGGGTAAGGCCAAAGAGATCGAGCCTGAACCTGTTCCTCAACCCCCATCACCCGCCAAAGAAACAACCCCCGAGGCCCAAGAACCCCCCGAGAAGCAAGGACCTGGCCCCGCATCTGTCTTTGCCGAAATCAAGAATACTCTCTGGGCTTCTAGTGTGGATAAGCTGCAACTCTTTAAGCCTATTGCTGGTGGCTCATCTCGTACCGACTACAGTTCTGCCAACAGCAACGCCAACAAGGCTGAGCACTGTAAAGACTGCTCTTGCAAGTGTGGTGAGATTCAGGACGACGATCTGGCGGCACTGCGTGCAGGCAAACCTGTCCGCAAGCAATTCCATGTCGATGGCAGCCGTATGCTCATTACTCCCAATGGGGACTGCATTCGCGGCCTGACCCCAGAGGAAGAGGATGCTTTCCTTGAACTGCAGGCTGCTATTGCGGGCACAGCAGAGAACCCCGGATCATTCATTGCCCCAAGACACCAACCTGGAAGCGGAGCTTTCTCCCTGATTAAGGGCAGGGCTGTTCCTAACGGGCGTCCCAACATCTTTCCCACTACTGCTCAGCTTCAGTCCCAAGACCCTATTGGTAAGCTCCAGCGCGAGGATGCGCTTAGCTACATCAACCAATACGTGCTGCCTCGTCTTAACCTGGGAGCCACCAACATGGGTTTCCCCAAGGGTGCGTCGCCCACCAAGGACGCAGCTGCTGCAAGCCTCAACTCCCTTGCTCCCTACTTCTACGGTCCTGATGCCGCTGCTGGAGTGGGCATCTATAGCCCTCCGGATGGAGCACGAGCGATGCAGGACTTCAGCTCAGCAGGTATGTCGGGCGAAGAGCGTGGAAAGAACTTTGGCATGGGTGTTGGTGGCATGCCCTTAATGAGTGTCGAGGATGCCGAAGGCGCACTGGCTATTGCTCGACGAGAGACGGAGAAGTTGGAGAAGGGACTGAATCAGGTTATTCGCCGCAACCGACGACTGGTCCTTGGAGGCAACAACTAGGTGTGTAATATTGTAACAAGTTGTATTATCATGAGTTCAGTTTTCGGCATCATCTGCCTGGAGAGGGCACTAGCGTACTCGATGGGAAAGCGATCTGTATAAAAAGCGACAGTATCAGTGTTAGAGAATAGGAACAATGAATAAAGCGATGAGCCCACTGGGATTTGACCTGCGTGTGGAGTGATTTTACTGTTGAAAATAATGACATCCTAAAATATACATAAATAACTAGGATATTAAACGTTTTCCAATCCGCGTTTTCTCTGGTAGGTATCATCTGGCGACCGTCGACGGCCTGCTCCCAGAGCCCTCCTTGCATCAGCTGTGGTCTGTCTCCTCCCTTCAGCCGACAAGGACTCACGAAGGCGTTCCATAAGCCTATCGAGAATCCACTCGGTCTCTTCCTGGCTCCCCATGAGCGGACTCCTATTGCCAACCCAGGACCAAGCCGTATTATGTTCCTGGTCATGCTTTCCATCATGCCCCGCTTCGGGGGAGTCATCAGTTCTTTTGTTGTGGTGGTGGTGATGGTGTTGATGACGGCGATTCTTTGGTTTTGGCATGGCTTTGCGATGGGTATTGGCGCTACTTTCGTCTTCGCCTATGAGTTTGAGATACCATGCCCATTCTTCAAAGGAGTACTTGTGTGGTTTTTGTGATTTGAGATGTGTTGTGAGAGCTTGAATCTCTGAGATGAGGAGGAAGTGGAAGTCGGTTCCAGTTGGTAGCTCGTCGTGGGCATCTCGGATACGAGATAATGAGCGACGGACTCGACTGGTGAAAGTTGAGTTGTTGCGATTATGGTCTGGTCGTTCACTGTATGGGTCGTCGTCCCCAGTCTTAGGATCCTGAGGTCGTCCACGTGAATTATCCTCTCCCTCTTTCATGTTGGTGATAGCTTCAGCAGCATCGCCGCTAGAATCCTGAGCTGAAGGTAATTTCTTGGCATGTCGAGGTGCCGGCGGTTCTTTGTGGTTACGGAATAACAGACCAAGCGTGCATCTGTGGATGATATACTTAAGATCGTCTGAGAAACTGCCCTCCTCTCCAGGAAGAATAGTGACATTTCCAAGTCGCAGTGTTCCATCACGAATGAACTTGACAACCGTATCTCCGGCGTTGGATATAAGAACAGTCATGGTGGGCAGTGCAAGTAGAGACCAGAAGACAAAGAAGGACTTTCCAGCGTTGGAGGCAGGAGTCTTATCGCCATATCCGATGGTTGTGAGAGAGACGAAACAGAAGTAGAACCCATCAAAATAATTCCATCCTTGGTAGTTTTCTTCGCATTTGACAAAGACGTAGGCACCCAGAAGCCACAAGATAAGCCAGGTGCTTGTTGATATCGCCATGGCCATCCAGCGTCGTCGAGAAGATGTTTGAGCCTGGATTTTACGCATAAGCTCGAATTCACTCTTCCGACGCTCGAACTCAGTTACGGGGAGTCTCTTTTCTGAATCGTCCTGGGGAAATGATGATTGGCGCCGTTGGGGATCGCGGATAGGTTCGAGCATATCATCTTCGCCTCTCCTGGTCATACGCCGAACTAGTCGCCTGCGTTTCTTCTCCTCCATTCTGGCATCGACTTGACGTTTGCCTCGCTCGAGAACAAGACTCCGGATGGAACCAACGACCAGACCGAGACTGATCACGCCAACTAAGGCGTACGGCATCATGAGAGCTCTTCCAAGCGTGGTTGATGCTGTGTAGTCTCCAAATCCGACGGTGAATAGTGTAACATCTGCCCAGTAAACGGCATCGAGATAGTTCCAGCCTTCAATATTGGAGAAGACGAGGGCTCCGAGTAGTAAGTAGAAGAGGAACATGATGGTCTGCAGCATCAGTGTTCGCTGACTAGGCGTTAGGTTAAAGTCCTTGTTGTAATGGCCAGTCCAGGCTCCGTAGAAAGTGACCAGCATGAGCGAAGCATCAACAAAGTAGAGAATAGCAGCCCACATGCCGTAGTAAAAAGCCTGTGACCAGATGAGTTCTGCGGTTGGATGCTTGAAACCCTCATACAAAGGACCAGCAGCTGAGCCAAGGAGAGCAATAAGAAGAATAGCAGAGATGTACCAACCGATGATGGTAATGGGTTGAGCAATGGTGAAGCGAACACGCCGTGTCATGTTGAGCAGGAGGAACATGTTTGAGACAACAGCCATGGCGAGCTGAATAGCGTTGATAACAGTGAGCCAGATGGGATCAGCTACAAAGACGGCATTCTTGACATCTTCTCCAGGAGTCAAGTGTTGTCTCCATGGTCGAACGAGAGCGCATATACTAAACGCTGAGGCGACAGGGCCGAGGGTGCCAGCGATCATGGGGAATGCCGATGAGGCAAACCACCAGCGGCTGAAGCAAGTTAGATGATGCGAATGAAGAGTGTAACAAGAGTATATACGTACTTTGGAGCGAGATGAGCCTGATCATTTCCTATACGCTTGTCATGAGAGACGAACTCTTCGATAATCTCAGTCTCCTCCTCAATATTGTTTCCAAGATCGCCGTCGTCCATGGGTATTTACGCAGCCTAGAGCGGCCGAGAGAAGCGTGACGTTGAATGAGAAAGAATACAGGGCATTACATATGATAAAGTAATTATGTTGAGGCTCTCGTGGGAATAAGGAGAGAGGACATGGAATAGACCATGTTATGGTTACACCGTTTTAGGATCCCCAATAAATAAGAGTGAAAGAATCCTTGGCATGATGGGATGGATGGGGAAATCACTTGATAGCGCATGACGTCGCGTACCAGTGATACGGTATTTAAAGGGAGTGCTGTAGTAGTGGAAACGGGGTTTTTAATCACGAGCTAGGCCAAGTTTCCCAGATCAGATCTTTCACTAAGTGTCTGGCCTGTCAGAGACAAGCAGGATCATTCATGTGTTTGGAGAATCTGGGGTTGATTCAGTAGAGAAATAAGGCGCGGATATGGCGGCTCTGATTTAGTGGAGGATCAAGGAAAGGACGGCAATTATGGTACTCAAGGTTCAAACTATTATGTCTAATTCTTTGGTTAATTCCTAGTTCAAACGACATCTTGAACTGACTTACATTGAATCGAGTCTTATCTCCGTATCATTATTTACGGGATCCCGATTTAGTTAGGCGGGCCAATGACACGCATCGAGACAGGAATTGCTCTTCATCTCCACTCCATCAACCAAATCAGTCTTTCTCTTGCCAACCGTCTTCGATCCTGTGTCCTTACAAGACTTCGTATATCGATACTTCAACCAATCATTTGTTTCTCGTCACTCTTTACTCGAACAAAGTTTATTTGGCCGTTGCTCATTTCGCCGTCTCGCGTGGCTTTGTTATTGCTTTGTTAGAGAATTAGGCCTGTCGCTGCGCGTCATTCTTGTTTCCCTTCAAGGGTCATGTAAGTCATACCCAGTATCATCAGCCTCAACAATAACTAATACACCAGAATTCAGTCTTCCATCAACACGTTTCAGCGTGTCTCTTCTTCACCAGTAATGCCGTAGCAGCATGCAAGGATGCCTTCCCTTTCATGTCCTTCGTCGCCATGGCCATAAACGACTCATCGGCTCTCTGACTAGACACTCACCGAGGCTCTACAGCTATCAGAGTCATCAGCGTGTTGGAGTGCGATGCGGCTCAGCTGGCTATGTGAGCATTGAGTTAGTCACCAAAACTCAATCACTATAAACCATCATGACTAACGGTTTCCATAAAGTCTCGTGAATATCGCTGAACAGCCAAACTCTCCCCTCTTCATTCACTTACCATCCGCCCCCTCAACCAACAGCCAGCCAGCTCCAATGCCCAGATTTCTTCAGGGCAAACCAGTGGCTAGCATCAACTACCGATGGAACTCCTTTGACCAAGAGGAGGCAGATTCATCCTCTGTTGATGATGTCTGGCCAACGCCAGTTCATGATACTTTCTTCGCCTACCAGTGGCTAGTGGAAACTCTTTCACCGGAAGGTCTCAAAAGGCGCGATATCTACGTCTATGGATCTCACCTAGGAGCCAGTCTCGCCACGTCTCTTGCGCTCACAGAGTCACAACCGCACAAGCCTTTTGCAGTCCGAGGTCTGGTGTCATACAATGGCATCTACAACTGGACCATGTTCTTTCCCGACCATCCAGTAAATCATCCTGGTAAATACGCCAAAACCTACCACAGGCCTCGCGAGGGAACGTACATGCACCACCTCAAGCAGATGCTGCCGACCTTCTTCCAATCTACGGCAGACTTGTTTGACGTCTTTGCGAGCCCAAGCCTCTTCTTTCACAACCCTGGAGTAAAAGTCCCTTCGTCTTACCACCTGTCGGAAGAAGAGTCGACCGCCATCGAACTCCTGGCCAACCCACACGCTGAGAATGATCCTCCGATGAAGGCGCCGCGCAGGTCACGACTGGTGTTTCCACCCCGCACCTCGACGCTCAAGATCCCCGAGACATTGCTGCTGTACGACCTGCTTCCTACTCCACCGCCCACGAACAAGCCTGGCAGACCAAAGTCCGGAAGGCAGTGGGGAAACAGTCTGGAGATGCAGGCTAGAGAGCTGGCAGAAATGATGCAGTCTAGTATCGAGAAGGTCGAGCTTAAGCAGAGAGGTCTATGGGATGACGATATTGGTTTCTACGAGAACGAGCAGAAGAGAAGAGTAAAGGTTGAACGAGCTGGAGAAGAGTCCCCGAGCATGGAGCTGAGTCCGAATGGGGAACGGCTTGTTGAACAATGGTTGACAGAGAGAACCGCACCAAAGAAGATCCAATCTCACTTGTAACTGGATATACCTACTATAAGATAGCTTTGCACTGTACAATATTAGACGTCGAATCCAGATTGGTCTGGCATTTGGCGTGGCACAGCACTAAAGCAGTGACGGAACATTGAAAGCTTAACCGGTGGGGACATTGCTTTTCTTGGATTCAATCCCTTGTCCCCTGGCTTTGTTGTATCGTCGAGTCTAGAACGAATGGCTGAACCACGTTATTAGCCAAGTCAGGTCACGGCGTACGGACTCGTGATAACGTCAATAGGCCCTCGACTTAAGGAGAAGAACTCAAAGAACATTCCATCAAACAAACGAGAAATAACATTATGTCTTGACGAGAAAGGGTCCAAAGCCTGTTTGTCACTGAGACCTCAGCTGTGGTTCACTTTCTCCGAGATGAGAAGTGGGCCAGCGGCTAAACATGCACGCTGTCGTCAGTTTAACAGGGCACTTTGAATATTAGCGGCAGTGGTGCACATGTCACAAGGTCCCGGTCATGTCTCTCTTATTCTGGGTTGGCTTTTGGACCCCTTGATCTGGAGATTTCAGGTACATTCTTCAGTTTCAGTTCTCATTCATGAAAATGTCGATGGAAAACCTGCAATATCTAATACGAAACACCCCTTGCTATTCAGTCCTTCCGCGAACCAGGGGTAATCATAATTGACAATCTCCAATAATTATCTTATCCAGTGACTTGCATCCATTCAAGGGTGACAGCGCTTCCAGTTACGGTGGATCCACTGGCACTACCCCTAGTGACGCTGGAAAATGCTTGTTTTTCAGTGGACGTCTCAGATACTCAATCCCTGGACAAGGATGCTTCAGTCCCATTGAGATTGGATGTCACCCACTACCTGCCCGACCTTGAACAATGTGTCGTCGTGCACGACTACTGTACCATGGCTGAGTCGTTTCATCTCCCGTCTTTCCGCCGCTATCTTCGTCCTTTAACCTTTCTCCATCCTCCACTTTCTTTCCATCTTTGCTCTGACACGATACAATCATCAAGCTCTATCTGGTATGTCCCTTCTCACCCAGTACGAAGCTTATCCCGAGCTTCATCTTCATGACAATCCCGTTCCAGCTTCGTATACAGCTGTTACCATAGCTTACGCAGCTTGCTGAGAGCATAAGCTGACCGTCGCGCATAGAGAACCATCGTTTCTAATTCACAATACTCATCATGCCTGGAATTCGTAAGTTTCGAATACACAGCTCTCCACTACATCTCTAACAACCGCTATACAGCTCTGCACGCCCTTGACAACTTCAAGGCTAAGCTCAAGGCTGCCTTCAAGAAGAAGGATAACAAGGAAGAAGCCAAGCCAGCTGAGCAGAAGCCTACCGAGACCACGCCTACCACTACCGAGCCTACCAAGACTGAGGCCGCTCCTCCTGCGCCAGCGAGTACGTTGCACCCAGCACGATCTTCCATATACTTTGTTACTAACAGATATGTCCTACAGCTGAGCCTGCCCCTGCTGCGGCTCCCGCTGCTCCTGCGGCCGAGCCTGCTAAGGAGGCCAAGCCCGAGACTGAGGTCAAGCCTGAAGCTCCTGTAGCTCCTGCAGCTCCCGCCGAGCCCGCAAAGACCGCAGAGACTGCGCCTGGTACGTTGAAAGATAAAATCAACTCGAAAAGCTTAAACTGACTTTTATAGCTCCTGCTACTGAGCCCGCCAAGCCCGACGCGGCCCCGGCCACTGAAGCTCCAGCTCCCGTTCCCGAGCCTGCCAAGACGGAACCCGCCCCGGCCGCTGCCCCGGCTGAGCCAACTGCGCCCGTCGCCGAGACACCTGCTGCTCCTGCGCCTGCCGCAGCTGACACCACTCCTGCAGCTCCCGCTGAAGCTCCCAAGGAAGAGGAGAAGAAGGATACCCCTGCTCCTCCTGCTCCTGCCCCTGTGGCCTCTGCTTAATTAGAGCGCTGTTTTCTATCATGCAATCATCGACAGACATGTATGGTGGCTTGTGTAGATTGTGCTGTGTGGTTCAGTTGTTGTCATAGAGGCATGCGTTCTTTAGTTGCTTGAGACCTGGCAAATTTGCCTTGGCCATGTCTATTTCCTTTTCTCCTAGCAGTTGGCTGGATACCCCGAGAGAAAAGTGTTGCGATGCTTTGTTTCAGATCTATACCCGCTTTTCCATAAACAATACTGAAAGGACTATCTATATCATGCTCGTCAAATTTCCGTAATATGCACCTGGCATCTCTCAGTACCCAGTCAGGTGGGTAACAGAAGAATTGTCCTCTAAAGCCTAGGCTGTCAGAATAAAGTAGTCTTAGTGCTGATCTAAGTTTGCAAAAAGTGCCTGAATTCTTTCGTCTCTTCTCTTTCGGCGGTCAATGTTTTTAACACCCTGACGAGTACATCTCATTTTCTTATGAGTCTCTGGCCCACGGCGCTTTGGTGACAGTGATTTGTGCGCTCGTAGATCCCGAGTCGGGTCCGCCTCTAGGTGGCCGTGCAAGTGACCCTGTGTTAGATGCTGGTGGTGGCATACGAGAATAGGGGATGCCAGGACCTGATGATGGGGGCATTCTCGTAGCTTGGGCCCAAGGTGCGGCTGTTCCAGCCCCTGATTGTGCTGGAGGTGCCATCGTTGCTGGCTGGTTTGCCATGTGAACACTCTGGGTTGGTGTTGTAGCATCTGGATTGATGTCCCAGGAGAAGAGCGATCCAAATGGGAAGTGTTGGACAACAGGGAATTTAGACAAGACTTCAGCGTTGAACATCTTGATCATCCCCTTGTTAATCTTGCCCCAACCGTCACGGATGCCTGAGATATCGAAAAGGATCGGACTATGCTCCCAGAAAGGACCCTTCTTCACGTCGTTGATGAAGCCAATGGCGGAAAAGTACATGTTTACTTGGCGCTGGTCCTCAACCACGGCGGCTTTGGTAACGTCGCTGGGCTTGGGAGCACCTTTCACTGACCCCTCCAGAGGCATCGGTTCGTTCTCGTTGATCGGTCGTGTGAGCTGCGCTGAGCCAAAAACGTAGGGCATGAAAGAATGGTCGTCGAGGCCCCAGACGCCGTGGGAACCAGCAGGTTCAAGGGTATATGTCAAGATAAGTTTTCTAACGACGTTGAGGTATCTAAGAATGTCAGCGATGCCCTTTTGGTAGCGACCAAATAACTTACGGCTCAATGACTTTAAGAACAATCTCGCGCTCAATTTCACCACCTTGTTCATCATCTTTGAAGAAGCCCAGCTTCCATAGACAGCCGAGAAAGGCGACGAAGCTTAGCTCATGTCCTGTCCCATAGTCCAATCGCTGTACACTTCCGAACCCGCCAAGAAGATAGCTTGAGACTTCCTCCTTCGCCTTGCCATCGCCAACTTTAAGTGTTTCCCCTAAAAGCCCCTCTCCAAGCAGCGCATCCAAGCGCTCTTCGAAAATAGCATACCACTTGCGGAAACTAACGTTGCCGAATCGGCGAGGACCAGGATCAGGTGGTGCCTCGTCGATGAAGCTTCCAATCTTTTCCAAGAGAGCTTGTAACGTCTGAACGGACGGTGTTGTCGGCGGCTTCGAGTTGAGGGGAAAGGTGCGGGGGAGGGGCGACGAGGATTGGTTACGAGGACACAGGGATCGGTTGAGCTGGAGAATGAAGACACCGATGTCCCGGTAGGCTAAGCTGGTGAGGAAACGAGCGACGTCGGGGCCTTCGTTGATGCACTTCGAGGGTTTCGTAAAGGCTGGCGGGGAGCTCAGGTCCAGAACCTCAAGCGCATTGAGCTTTGGAGGGGCAGTGGACGTCATATCGACGATAGTGAGACACCGCAGTCACGAATCGTAAAAGTGCACGGGTGTTGGTAGAAAAGAGTGCTTCGCTCTGATATATGGAACAACTTTTTAAGAAGACATGGAGATTGGAGTGGATGATGAAGCTTGGTTGAAGCTAAAACGAATGATGTTGGTTGAATTTAGTCAGCTGTTAGTAGTCTTTTAAGCTCTTAAATCGGCACCCTCGAGAAGTTATTGGATGCTAGCGTCAGGAGCGGGTTTCATCAGAATGGCTTAAATCTTGGATGAATCTCGATAACACAGAACTTTTCTGAAATTTTCGCTGCCTAAATTAAACAATTCGGATCTATAGCTACCTAGGTAATCTTAAGATGTTTGTTGGTTCGAAGTCGATGAATACGTTCCTTCCTCCATGAGCTTCACCCGCGCCCCACTTCCCGTGCGTCTCTGCGCAACGCGCTTGTTGGTGACAGGCAGCTGTTAACTTTACAACATTTATTTATACTCATCAGGTTACCCCACGATCACCCGTTTTAAACGTAAAGTCAACCTCCAGATACTTACTGGCAATCTTGTAAGACTGGCTATCTATAATCGTCTGCATGCCGCGACGGCACGTCCAAGCTTGCCGAGTTGTCGCATCGCGATAACAAAGGATCAACATGGCGCGGCTACGGTCCGGACCTAGGAGAACTGAATTAACAGCTGAGTCTGAGGACGCACAACGAACCAGAAGACATTCAACTAGATCCTCTGTTCCTGTGCAAAGCATAGAGGAAGATGATATTGCACCAGTGAGAAAACCACGTCCACGATCGACGGCGCCCACCAAATCCCAAGACAAAACCTCGTCAAACCAAGGCCGGGTTACACGATCGAACAAAGGAAATGCACCTCTTGCTGCTTTGCCTGCGGATGGTTCACGAAAACGTCGCTCTGACATCGGTGTAGTCCGGAAAAAGCCATCCAAACGTCAGCGTAGCAGTAGTAACGAGCCTGCCGAAGAAGAGACCCCCCCTCAGTCAGATCAAGAGGTCGAGGAGGAAGTTGATGATAAGAACACTTCTCTTCCAAGGGAACTCTTTGATACAATCAATGAGAACCTTGGCGTTGTCGATGTGAAAAACAAGCTACCGAAGCTTCGACCGGGCACGAGTGTTGAGAATGCTGTTGAGGACGACAGCAGAGCTGTTGCTCATGTCAACCATTCAAACGAGGCTGATGCTGAAGAAACAATCGTAGCCGCTACTGGGGAACAAAACGAGAATCAAGATTCAGTTGGAAACTCGGCCGAAACAGAGGCTGAACAAGAACAGCAACAGCTTGAACCAATTCAGTCAGAGGCACCTCAGTCAGCGCAACGACTTTCTCAGTCCGACGCCTCTCAAAGAGAGCCTTTGCGACCTAAAAGACGAAAGGGAAGACGCCAAAGTAAAAAGGCCGCCTACGTTGAGCCCGATAATGACGCCAGAGATCCACCACCGGAACACGGCCCAGAGGCTTCACAAGTCAATTCAACACAGCCAACTGAATCCAGAAATACCCAATTCGAGAAGAGTGTATACGATCACCCTGAATCAGACGAGGAGCGCCCGAGTCAAATCGCACTAGGCAAAGGATCACAGAAGGCATCTGCGTCACCTGTTGAAGATAGTCGAAAGACAAAGCGAGGCAGGAACAGAAGCAGCCAATCTGGCCCGCAAACAGACGAGATTGTTACGCTACAGCAGGAGAAAGAGCGGCACTTAAAAGAGCGACGAGAAGAGGAAGAGCAGGAGGAAGAACAGGAGGAAGAACAGGAGGAAGAACAGGAGGAAGAACAAAATGACTTCAACTGCAGCGAAGACGAACCCGAGGTTGACTTAGAGCTCGATGCATCAAATCCAGCTGAAGACTCGCTTGTGATCGATGCGCCGCCTGACGGTTCACAAACACAAGATTCCATACCTACCACCCGCTTGAAACGCTCATACGTGCAAAAGCTTATGCACGCAATGACACTTGCGGGATGGTTGAAAAGAAGACAATGGGCGGGGGATATTCTTGAAAAGGCCGAAGACGTGAAGTCGGATGACCAGCAGGCTGACCGTGTGCTCTCAAGAAGAATCCTGGCTCAACTCTTCGACATGTACAATTTATGCAAGGGGATTCCGCGATCTCTAAAACTGGATCAACTAGAGTATCTGCGCGAACATGCGACACAGTTCAGGGCCTTGATCAGCAACCTCCGCCAGTCGATTGATCTATTCATCAACAACATAAATGCCAACATGAGAGAGACCAGCGCAGAGCATGTGAGCATTGGCTATAGATCCGTTGCGAAACTTCACAGACGCATTATACCTATGTTGGTGCTGATGCTCGACACGACTTTTGAAGCCGGATGCGGAGCTCCACGAGAAGGTGAAATAGCTTCGCAGCAAACTGGAGAGTTCACGGTTCATCTGTTAGAGCCTCTAGAACGAGCCGCAGGTTGGGCTTATAGACTCTCACAGGTGGTGAATGGCTGGTACGAGCTGCACCCTCCCAGGAGGGAACATGACAAAGAGGCCAAGGCAAAAGAGAACCGCGTCATGTTCCACGTTGCCACAACCGTGTTCCAAGAACGGCTTGAGAAAGCTATGAGGGACCTTGACAAGCCCAAGGTGCCACCCGAAGTACTCATGCAAAGAGACGAAGCTATTCGAAAGGAACGCGAGGCTGAAAAGGAGCGACGCCGGGAAGGCCAAGACCGTCAGATGCAGCGCTTCCTTGACTCAATTAAAAATATCAAGCCGACCGAACCACGATTGAGGATGAGGCCTTCCCAGCAATCACTACTCGCTCCCCCCAGGACAAGCCAATCAACTCCTGCTGCAACTCAGCAGTCGGAGGCGGAGCTTTATTACCAAAAGCATGGATGGCATTTGTGGGAAGATGATCAGCTTCTTGGCTTGATCAGGACCACATCCGATCCCAACTACGAGAACTTTCGACAGATGCTCCCCAGTCGAAGCGCTGGTGAAATGAGAGAGCGGTCGAGATATCTGAAATTAGTCATGCGCAACAAATATGAACGTAGAGGAGTCCGACCACCTGGATGGTGTACGGAGGAAGGTTGATATTCAAGCTGAACAGCATGTGAAATTATTGGAGTTGGAGTTATATGCTTCCACGATACCCGGAAAAGCTTCCACGATACGTTTTACACGACTTGAGCTGGACTTGACATGCCTAGTGAAACATGGATTCATGTGTGTATTTTAGCGATTAGGAGTTTATCTTCCTGTTATCCCAATTTGCGATTGCGAATAGGGCATCACAAGCTCAAGGCCTTCTTTTGACAGCATAAGACCGGATCGGAAAGAAGCCGGTTTTAATGATCAGCAATCAACTTGATATATTGTTTCGTGCTACTGATGGATGTTGTGCTTCTACCAACAGCGCTATGCCACATCATTGAGTCCCCCAGCGTAGCATCATCTACCTGTCACATTTCCTCGTAGGGAACAAGCACTAGCAATATCGCCAGCGCATGAACAAAGATACTGGCAAGTACGTAGTACCTTGATGCTTTAGACGCTTGCCTTACTTTTACTTGTTGTAGACGTATTGTCGGTTATTATTAGGTCTTTTCGATATTCAAGATTGATCACAGACTCTGGAATTGGTTGAACCGTCTTTCCGCCACATGTAATATGTCTAGAGTAACGCTTGCCCAAGCAAGCAAGGCGGCAAATCAGCTCTAGATCATTTGTGGTAAAAAGTCAACAGATCAAGTTTATTTTGGCTGCCTTTACGCGTTTTCTACGCGGTCGGGCCTGGGAGATTTGATAGACTCAGCCATAAATAGGGATTTCGCCCCTTTGACCTTTTGTCTTTGGGCTTTGTACGGTACTGACTCACCACCAGAAACATGGGGCTTACCTGGCAAGCGAAGCTTTGTATTCTTCATATGGGTTGCTGAAAGATACCCAGGTCGTGGCTCGCATTGCATTGCCGTGCATTGCATACAGTAGTGCTTCCATTAGTTTAGGGTGCAGCGGGTCGTTTGCATGCAGGATCAGATGTTGCCCAACGTTCAAGAAGATTCCCGCGAAGTGTCTCAGCAGCGAGACTAGAGGTAGTAATTCTGCAAGTCTAGTACAAGATCGTCTTGGACCAAGACATTGAAAGAATGTCTAGTCACAGAGTAATGTCCATCCTTCCACTCGTAAAAACCACCCTAGACCACCCTCATATTAGATCTTGGGTCAGGAACCAACAGCTGGAGAGCTCAGGGCATGGCAGCCACCCGCGCGTAGCCCAATGGAAAGACCCCTGAAATGGACGGGCAGTGGACGGAACCCCTGGAACGGTCGCTACAGGCCGGCCGCTGAACACTGGGGTCCATCAGGGCCCTAACGAGAGGACTGAGCAACGTTAGTGGTCGGTGATGCTCCACTTGGAGCTTCCAAGCCATGGAAATGGGAGGAACAGCTTGGGATTAATGGATCACAAGGCAAGGCAAGGTGATGGACATGGATGACCGCCCCAGACCTAAGTCAGGTACGTATCCATACCATATCCATCCGCAATCTAATATCCCGTCCTCTCCATCGACAAGACAGCTCAGCTTTCTTTTCCACTTCCTTTCCACCCTTTTTACTTCCATTACTATTACTTCTCCTCTCTCTTGGAAGCTAGCGGATATCGAAAGTAAAAGGAGTCTTTGTAGTCTTCTTTGTCTGCTTCATTGCAAGCTTTCTTCCTCACGTTCCTTATTTCTATCTATCTATCAATTTTATTCCCTGCTCCTTGTTATCTACCTAAACTAGGAGCTACCGGCAAAGTGTAGTTTTGCTGGATAAAAAGGAGACCACCCCAAGGTAAGATTAACACGGTCCCTATCAGCTCATACCCTTGCCATAGCTTGTGGCGATTTGTTCTATTGTCTCTCGATCGTTTTAGAATAACAGTCGAGCTTCGTTGCGAAACGGCTGATCTAGAAACTTTCGTGCGACTTCTTTTATAAACTCAATTCAATCCGTCTCTGGCTGGTGGCTTTTGGCTTTGCTAACGCTACCGCTCTCAGTATACTACTTTTAATACCAATTTAACCCCGCGAAAATGTCTGAAACCGAGAGCTTCGACGTCGTCCAGCATGACGAAGCTGTCGCTTCCCAGTCAGATGCTGCTACCCACACCGAGCCTGAGCCTGAGCCTGAGAGCCCTCAGGCAGCGGCGACTCCTGCGACTCCTTCGTCTCCCGATACACCAGTGAAGGAGAAGGCAAAAGAGAGTCCCGGAGCGAAGCCAACTCTCAAGCAGCCTGGTGCGGCCTCTGCGACTGCTACTCGTCGACCTGGAGCTACGGCTTCCCCTTCGACGGCCAAGCCCACCACCGCCTCGAGCACTCGTGCCCCTGGAGGTCTGAGCAAGCCCCCAACTCGCCCCCCTGGTTCGACTGTTCGCCGTCCCCCGACTGCAACCTCTATGTCGAGCCACCGAAGCCGTCCCAGCATGAGCGCTAGCGAAGATGACAGGAAGTCGACCACCTCCTCCATTGCTTCTGCTCGTAGAACGAGCTCTATCGCGTCCAGCCCAGCCAAGACTGCTGAGAAGAGAACCGTGGGAGCTACCGGTTCGACAACTGCCACTCGACGACCTGCGTCTACGACGACCGCTGCTCCTCGAACCAGCACCACCACCAGCCGAACCGCGGCCACTCCTAGTGCCTCAGCGACGCGAACAACTGCTACTCGAACAACGGGTGCGACACCTACTGCAAGCAAGCGACTTTCTACCTCTGGATCTTTGACTGCTGCATCTCGAACGACGGCTCGACCTGCTCCTTCTGCGGAGGCTGCCAAGGAAATTGAGGCGCTCAAGGCCAAGTTGGCAGAAGGTGAGAGCGAAATCGAGACTCTCAAGGCAGAGGTCAAGACATCGGAGGAGAAGATTGCAGAGCTCACCGAGAAGATTGGCAAGGAGTCTGCCTCCACCGGCGCGGATGACAAGCCTGCCCAGGACAACGATGAGGCCGTGGCTACCCTCAAGTCCGAGCACGAAGCCGCTATTGCTGCTCTCGAAAGCCAGGTGACCGAAGCGAATGAGAAGCTTCAGGCTGCGGAGGGTGATCTTGCGAAGCTCCGAGTTGATCTGGATGCCGCTGTTAGCGCTAAGGAGGCCAGTGAGACCGAGCTCGATTCGCTCAAGAAGCAGCTTGAGTCCGCCCAGGCTGAGAACGAGGAGAAGCTCAGCTCTAGTCAAGAAGCACTTCAGAAGGCCATTGAGGAGCACGCTACCAAGATCGAGGAGCTCAAGACCTCGCTCGAAGCTGAGAAGGCTTCCGCCATCGAGGCTATTGAGGCCAAGCACAAGGAGAGCCTCGACAAAGACCAGGCTGATTCTTCTTCTCACGAGACTGCTTTGGCTGATCTTAAGGCCAGCCATGAGGCTGCAACTGCCGAACTGCAGAAGAAGATTGATGAGTTGACCTCCTCCCAGTCTGCTCTGGAGTCTGCCAGCGACGACAAGCTCAAGACCGAGCAAGAGGAGCACAAGACCAAGATCTCATCTCTCGAGGCCGAGGTTGCTGAGTCTAAGGCGAAGCTTGAAGCTGCTGACAATGATGCCCAGACTGCCAAGTCCGAGATTGATTCTTTGAACAGTCAGATTACTCAACTTCAGTCTAGCTTGTCTGAGAAGGAGTCTGAGCTCGCGAGCGCCAAGGAGGACCTTGTTAAGGCTCAAGAGGAAGCCGCATCTCTCAAGGCTGCCGCCGAAGAAGCCCAGAAGTCTCTGGCCGAGAAGGAAGATGAGATTGCCAAGGTCAAGGAGATGCACGAGGAGCGCATGAAGAACATCTCTAAGGATTACGAGACTGAGATTGAATCTCTTCGAGGAGATGCCTTCTTCAAGCGTAAGTACGAGGAGCTTGAGGCTCAGCACAACGAGCTCCAGACTTCCTCTTCAGAGGCTGCCGAAGGCCATGGTAAGGCTCTTGAAGCTGCTAAGGCCGAGCACGCCACCGCTGTTGCCGCTCTGGAGGAGAAGGAAGCCGAGTACCAAAAGAACCTCGATGCCCTCCGTGCCAGTCATGCCGAGGAACTCGAGGCTTCAAAGAACTCTGCTTCCGGAGACCATGATGCTCATATCGCTGAGATCGATTCTCTGAAGGAGAACCATGCTAAGCAACTCGAGGTGCTCAAGTCTGAGGGTGCCAACACCCACACTGAGGAAATTGAGTCGCTTAAGGCTGCCCATGCTAGCGTCTTGGAGGCCATGAAGAAGGAGTATGAGGAGGACAAAGAGAAGCTGGTCGCTAGCCACCAGAGTCAATTGGCTTCTGCCAAGGATGCCGGCGAGACTACGCATGCTACGGAGATCGCTAAACTTATGTCGGAGCTTGACAGCGCTAGAGAGTCTGGCGAGAGTGCTCATGCTGCTGAGTTGCAGTCCCTGAAGGCCAGGCTTGAGGCTGAAAAGGAGGCAAGTGACAAGGAGCATGCTGAGGCTTTGGCCAAGGCCCAAGCCGGGATCGATGCTGCCAAGTCTGCTGGCAATGATGCCCACGCTGCTGAGATCGCCAGTCTTAAGGCTGAGCTCGAGGCTACCAGGGACGCCGCTAAGCAGTCTTTGGAAGCTGAGCTGGCGACCTTGAGAGCCGAGTTGGAACAGGCTAAGAAGGCTGGTGATAGCCAGCATGACGAGCAGTTGGCCACACTCAAGGCTGAGCTTCAAACCGCTAAGGAAGAAGTGGAGAAGGCCCGCGAGTCCAATTTGGAGGCCATCGAGATGGCTCGCTTTGAGCTTGAGAAGGAGCATGCTGATGAGGTCGAGAAGCTCCTGGCCTTCAACGGCGAGGTTATCGAGCGCATGAAGCAGGAGGGTGGTGATGCCAAGAAGGAGCTCGAGGAGTTGACCAACGTCCACACCAAGGCCATCGAGGATATGATGGCTGAGCACAGGAGCAACAACAGCCACTTGGAGGACAAGCTTGCCCAGCAAGCTGCCTCCAACGCTGAGCTTGAGACTGCCCTGAAAGCTGCCCAAGAGGCTCTCGAGAAGTCTCAGCAGGAAGTCGAGGAGCTTTCCCAGCTCTACGCACAAGAGAAGACCGAGCGATTCACTGCTCTTGCCGAGCTTGAGGATGCGAAGAACTCCAAGCCTGACACTGCCGAGGCCGATGCTCTCAAGAGGGAGCTTGCCACAGCCAAGAAGTTCCACGAGGATGCCCTGGCCAGTGCTGATGCTGAGGCCAAGGCATTCCAGAATGAGCTTGAGGCTACCCGGGGTAACCTGGTGACTGCTCAGGGACAAGTCACAAGCCTGACAGACGACCTCAACCTTGTTCAGAAGGATCTCGAGGCTTTCAAGGCTGAGGCCGAGGCGGGCAAGAAGACTGCCACTGCAGACTACCAAGATCTCAGCGATAGCATGACCGCGCTTGTGGAAGAGGCCAACACCAAGGCTAAGGAGCTCCAGGCTAAGCTGGACGAGACCGTAGCCAAGGTTGAGGATAGTGAGAAGAAGATCGAGGTCCTCGAGGCCCAGCTCAAGGTGAAGGATGCCGAGATCGCAGAGGCTAAGGTATGTTTTTACGGTGCAAAAAACTTATGAATAAACTTACTTACAGTGATAGGCCAACGCTGCTGTTGCCAAGCCAAAGGGGCTCTCAGCCAGCCGATTTGCCAACGCCGAGGAGGGCGACGACGACGCTGCTGCCAAGGAAAACGCGGCAGAAGGTGAGGAGATTGATGACCATTCCTCAGTGGCACTTGCTTCGGTGCGGAAAGCCCCTGCATGATGCACTCCCCCGATCCTATCCAAATCATGCGACGTTTTGGTCAACACAGGGCTAACATATCTGGTCTATAGATAAGTAAGGCTAGGCTCACAGCTAAGCAAATGGATACCCTCGATAGGGAAATGAGGGATCGCAACTTGCAGTGAGTACACTTTATATCTGGATACGAAGTGACCGACTGTACTGACTGAATGCAGGATTTTGAGGTCCATCACAGACGTCAAGTCGCCAAAGCTGGGCAGTGAACATCACTATGAACAGCAACAATTCGACCAGCAGCAGTACAACTAAAGAGGCATGACGTACGGTTTCATTTCGCTTTCTGTTGTGTTGTGACTTTACTTTTTAGTTCTGTGTAATACCCGCAGCTTCCTGCAGAGCTGCAATTCTGCTTCTTGCTTTTATGTCACATACAACATCATCGACAAGAGTCATAGGATATCGGAGGTAGAATGGATGGAGGTGTTTAGACCGTCGATACTTGGCATGTAGGAGGAAAAGAGATGGCGTGGGATGGATATGTGGGAGTCATACAAGTATGTACGACATTGTCGAGAAGAATTGACGATACCCTGGTTCAATTTGAATCTGTCAACTACTGTCCAGTTCTGTGATGATGTTATGTAATGGGCCATCCATTGGTCCATGGATTCAGGCTGTAACTCTTGACGCTTTGGACAAGAGCGATAAGCATTGGAGCTTGGGCGTTTAAATGGTGTAAACCTTAATAACTTTGATGCAGAAAATCAAAACTGCAGGTTCCGTCTAACCGCTTGGCTTTGTCGCTGCATCAGCTCTTCGCCAATGGCCAATTGTGCCGAATAATTCTCCCAAGAGCGGAGACTCATGCATCTGACTGAGACGGAATGACGTTTACCGTAGGTGTGAGCGATGGATGAATGAGCGATGTATTTGTATGCATGTCTCTGCTGCACTTTACTTATCCCCTCACAACAATTCTCTCATATCCCAACATTTCCAAACTTGAGGGTTTGGAGTCGTACAAGATATAGACATAAACCTCTGGGCAGTATATAAGACCCCGCAGCTTGTATATCACCTCGTCACCAACATCTTCAAGTCAGGTCTTATTTGTGATAATTTAGCAAAATGGAGGATTACAAAATCTCAAGCAAACCCGTTGCGAACAAAGATTCAATTGTATCTGGACCTCAATGGCGCTTCACGGTGATTAACGATCTCGTTCTTCGCTATGAATGGGCTGAAGATGGTGTCTTCGAAGATCGCCCATCAACATTCGCTCTCAATCGCGAATTCCCTACGCCAAAATTCACAGTCTCTGATACAAACGATCAACTTGAAATTAGAGCTGATTCTTTCCACGTTACTTACAACAAGAAGCGCTTTGATCGCTACGGTCTTGTAGTTAGCTTTACCAACAAGAACACCCTCTGGGGCGCTGACTGGCGATATGGAGAGACGCCTCAGAATCTTGGAGGTACAGCGAGAACGCTAGATGGGGTCAACGGGCGTTGTGAGCTTGAGCCTGGTATCCTTTCCAAGGCTGGATACTCGGTCCTTGACGATAGCGAGTCCATGCTTTTCGATCCGTCTTCTGGATTTGCGGCGCCGAGACGAGATGGTGATCGTATTGATGGATATCTCTTCTCTTATGGCTACGACTACAAGGCTGCTATGAAAGTTTTCTTCGCCATTTCTGGCAAACAGCCTGCTCTTCCGCGCTGGGCTTTGGGTAACTGGTGGAGTCGATACTATCCTTATACTGACGAGGAGTATTTGAAGCTCATGGATAAGTTTGAGGCTGAGAATGTCCCGTTGTCTGTTGCGGTTATTGATATGGACTGGCATCAAGTGCACGGTGACCATATTCCTCACGCTGGCTGGACTGGGTATACGTGGAACAAAGAGCTTTTCAAGGATCCGAAGGCTTTTACAAAGGCGCTGCACGATAAGAAGCTGAAGGTGACACTGAATGACCATCCGCATGGTGGCGTTCATCACCACGAGGACCGGTATGAGGATATGGCCAAGGACTTGGGTCATGATACTTCTGCCAAGGCGCCGATTCTTTTCAACCCCGTCGATCCAAAGTTTATGCACTCGTACCTCAACACGCTTCATCGCAGCCTTGAGAATGACGGATGTGACTTTTGGTGGATTGACTGGCAACAAGGCCCGTACAGTCGAGTTCGCGGTCTCGATCCCTTATGGCTCCTTAACCACTACCATTTTCTGGATCACCAGAAGCAAAATGGAGTCGACAAAGCCATCATCTTCTCTCGCTTCGGAGGACCGGGTAGTCATCGTTATCCTGTCGGTTTCTCGGGCGATAGCATCATGACATGGGAGTCTCTCGAGTTCCAGCCCGAGTTCACAGCTACTGCGTCCAACATTGGTTACGGATGGTGGAGTCATGACATCGGTGGCCATATGGGAGGTTACCGTGATGATGAGCTTGCTACTCGATGGGTGCAGTATGGTGTCTTCTCACCTGTTATGCGGCTTCACTCGCAGATGGGCTTGTTCACATCCAAAGAGCCCTGGCTGTACCGTCCTGAGTTCGCAGAGGTTATGAAAACCTTCCTTCGGTTCCGTCACCGCCTGGTTCCTTATCTCTACGTTGCGAATCTGGACTCTACGCATCATGACGAGCCAGTCGTACAGCCTCTGTACTGGAAGTATCCAGAGAGGGATGAAGCCTATAGAAAGCCGAACCAGTATCACTTTGGGTCGCAGCTCGTGGTTGCGCCAATCGTGAAACCTCGCGATAAGAGGACGAACCATGGCGCGGTTGATGTATGGGTACCTCCTGGTCGCCATGTTGACATCCTCAGCGGAATTGTCTACGATGGAGATCGCGAAGTCAAAATGTTCAGAAACATCAAGAGTTTGCCCGTTCTTGCTCGTGAGGGTGCCATCATTCCTCTTGATGCCAACCTCTCTCCCAAGAATGGAGGTGACAATCCTGAGCACGTAGAGGTTCTCGTCGTGGTTGGGAAGGATGGCCAGTTCACTCTCGTCGATGAGAATTCCGGTAAGCAAGAAACAGATACCAGCAGCGGCTGGAAGTTCGAGTACGGCCAAGACAAGGGCGAACTCAAGTTCAATCCAGAGGGCAAGAAATGGACGATCAAGTTCGTCTCAATCACCGACATTCCTAAGAAGTTCGAAGCTTTCAAGCGCAACGAATTCAACGACAGCTCTATCGATGTCAAGACAAGAATCGACGAGTATCCCAACGTCCCTGGTCTTGTAGTCGAGTTCCCATCTCTCCCGTCTGGGTCAGGAGACGTAGTCATCAGCCTGGGTGATAACCCACAGCTGAGTATACTTGATCCCTTGAAGCGCATCCAAGATCTTATTCTGGATTATCAGATGGATATGTGGACCAAGGAGAAACTCTGGGGAGTTGTCAAGGCTGCTCAGCCTACGGCGGTGAAGGTTGGACGATTGATGAGTTTGGGCTTGGATGAGGAATTGCTTGGACCTGTGATGGAGTTACTTATGGCTGATAGTCGATATCAGACAACTTCTGATTGATAGACCTGTTTGTTTGAGAGAATGGGAGTAGTTTTGTGGAAGCGACATTCTCTCCAGGTCACATTCATGGCTGGCCATGGGCCCCAACTCAAAATAACCTAGTCCAGAGAATGAGAATACCAGGATATCGGGAATAAGTTCATGTCTATATAAACCTGGTGGGTTTTGAACCCAGAGACATAACAGTATAAGAAAGACACTGAAGAGAATGATCTTGTGGACGTGATGTCCTTGCTGTAAGACTGCCTTGCCTACCTGGCATGACTGAAGAGCTGATGAGGGTCTTATACGAGTAATAAGAAGAATCAACATTACAAGTAGCATACAAGCTCATGTAAAAAGACTCCATTTCTAATTGCTATGCAAGGTCAAATAGTCGATATACGAGTATAACGTTACTAACAAACAGCTGAGACAATGTGGCAAGTGGGGCAAACTCAATCCCGACATCGTCACTTCCTGACCTCAACTCAAACTGACTCATCATGACTACGAGGCTCAGAAACGCGAATCCATGCGATGGATGCGCATTAAGACGCGTGAAATGCGAAGAAGGAAAGCCTTGTCATGAATGTCGTCTAAGAGGCATCGAATGCACGGCTCTAAGAACAAGGAAGAAGCGTGGACCAAAGGGTGGAGTGAGAACGACTACCAGAGAGAAGGTCGAGAGATTCCAAGAGAGCATCAAGAACAATCAACCTTCTTCTTCCGCCACTCAAACTACCACCCAAAATGAACCCGAGCTTTCTGGACCTTTACCTCTACCGCCTTATCGAATACCACTTCCTGAATACCGCCGCATCCTCGACATCTCCAAACGGGTAGTATCGTCAATATGGATAGTCATCAACCCTGAGGATGTTCTCAACAAAATTACCCAGAATAATGACGATTACGAGTCTCATGCCCTGGCAGCAGCATTATGCGCCGCTACCATAGCCCAACTCCGGCTCCCTGAGCATGCTGGGCCACGAAACACTACATCATCTCTCCAATTCGCTACCGAATGCCTGCAATTACGAGAGCTCTATGACTATCGTGAGAGTCACAGTATTCCCTCTGCACTAATACCATTCTTTCTTCATGTCTATCACTCTAATGGGAATAAGCTACGTACTGCTGGTTTATTCCTGAGAGAGGCTGTCACGCAGGTTCAATTTATGCAGCTTGGCTACCCTGAAACGTATGACCACTTGAGCAAACCGGAGCAGTCACTCCGGTTGCGTATATACTGGCTCGTACTTATCACCGAAAGGCAAGAACATCGCTTTGCAGTATGATCTCTGTTTACTGATGATGTTTTAGAACATACTCTGCACAACATGGCTTACAGGCGGTCCTTCAAGTCATTGACGTCTTCCCAGATACCCAAGACGACATGGCCGACGAGCGCCGCCTACAAGCCTTCGTATCACTAACACGACTATTCGCCTATCTCGAAAGTAACCTTACAACAATCTCGTCTAACCAGCAGCCACTCGAAAGGCAGAAATTAGTATCTTACCAAGCCGCGTTATGTCTTGACTCCCACGACCACGTTGCTCGTGAAGCTCAAAGGGTCGACCTGTTCGTCACGCGCCAGTGGATCAGACTCATCTTATGGGAGTATACCGCTCGCCACTTTGCTATGTCTTGTTACCCAGACGACGAAGCCTTTTCTCTGTTTTTACCTGTCAAGATTGGGCATAAGATGCTTGAACTTTTTTCAATGGTGACGAACGCAGCCATCAAGACCCATGGATATGGCATCGTAAGTAGACCATTAACTTCAAGTTCAGGATAGTCTAACATTTGGTATTAGGAACTTAAGGTGTTTCGTTTAGCGGACGCAATGCTTGATATTGTTGCCTGTACACCATTTTCTGCTCATGGGGACGGTATGCTTGTCGGTGCAGGAGATATACTTAATTCATTGCAGCATGTACTACATTCTGTGGGTGGAGAAAACTCTGGATTTCTGCGTAAGATACAAACACGCATGTCTCAACTGGAACTTACTACTGGATCTTGGCCATATCTTGCTATATCGGAAACGGGGGAGGTGGTAGAAGAGTTAGAAAACGATGATGACTTATGATTATGATACTCTTCAACTCGCTCAAGAACCTTACTACCCAACCTTATCTTTTTTATTCTAACCATCGGAACTCCATAGGTTCGGTATTGGATCTCGACAGAATCATAAAGGCACAGAATTTGTATTTAAACCATTAATCTTTGTAAGGTTCTCTCCCCACACTGAGCAAGAAATCAACAGACCTCTGCCTGGATACAGACGAAGGCAAAGTATAGCATCACTGAATAAAAGTTCATGCTGTTTCTGGACAATAAGCCTTAAGAATTTGCTACTTGCCAAAACGCGACTGATCTATGCGAGTGTTTGTGAGAAAAGGAACCAGCGAACGACAAAGGTTATTGTTCTCTTATTTGCAAAGATTTGTGTGTATGTACTTGTACGCAAATTAGTGACACCAAAATCAACAATTAGCCTATCCCCTGTGGCTTAGTTGGCTAAAGCGTCCGACTGTTATTCATAGACAATCGGGAGATCGGAAGTTCGAGCCTTCCCGGGGGAGTTACCTTTTGCTTTTTGCACCCAATGATCAATTCTTTAGTAATTGTTTCCTTTTGGTCTGTATCTCATCAATTCGTCCTCTCAATTACCTGTCCTCGATATCATACTGCGCTTGTCGCTGGCCATTCAGAGCAGCGTAGTTGACAGAGAAGATTTTATAGTGACTTTAACTTTTGGACGCCCCAAAATGCCAGGTTTAGGGTATGTGACTCGGTCAGTCTTCAACACCAAGCGAATAGAAACACCTCTCGGTGTTCCTGAATGTATTTGCAGTATCATGACTGTGCCTAGTTTACTCCGAATATTCATAATTCGTGACAACTTCTGGCGGCAAAGCTGTGCTGACTACGACAAGTGATCTTACCCGTCCTGCGTTCTTTCAACTCTAACACGCAGTTTCACTGCAGATCCGTAGGAAATTTGTACGAAAAAGGCGACCTTGAGCGCTGAGATACAGACAATCCTCAAACTATGCCTTGGACAAGTCTCATATCCAAGACCATACACAGCCAGAACTATACTGGAAATAGTGTCTATGTGCCGCTGTGAGTTTTCAGCAGTGAGCACTTAGTTTTTCCTCGTTAGAGACATAGCCAATAAGCGACGCTTTGTGACCCGCTAAACCAGGGACAATCGCCAAGTCTAACTCAAACTGTAGATTTGTAGCGCTGTAGGGCTGCTAGTGAGTTGAAGCTTACCCGGCTGTGGCTGCGCCATGTTGAAGATGTAGGCCAGGATCGATGTAAAGATATGAGGGAGGTAACCGTGACGATGGGCAGTAGTATTTATATAAGAGACATCTTTGGGAGTGAATTGAGTTCCCAACTATCATTAAAAAGTTGTTATTAACTATTGTTGCAACCATGGCGAATCCGACCAAGGACAATCTCTACGGCTACGATGCCAACAAGATACTTCCAATTGTCGCAGCTGTGATAATTGGTGTATCAATGATGGGACATGCTATACAGAACAGGTAAATCATCCCGTAGTCCTTCATGGACTGCAAATACTAACTCGACCATAGCCGATACAAGTTCTGGAGGGTAACATTCTTCATGTTTTATGCCGGTCTATTCTTCACCATCGGCTGGGTTTTCCGTGCCATTTCAGTACGACAACCAGACAGTCTGCCATTGTACATGATATCGACCATCTTCATCTACCTCGCACCACCAATCTACTCGGCTGCCGAGTACAACACCCTCGGACGTCTTATGCACTACCTACCCATGCACTCCATCATCAACCCGAACCGCGTGGTCTACATATTTGTCTTTCTCGGCTCATTGGTTGAGGTTCTTACTGCTATCGGTGCATCATGGATCGCGGCAGGTAATGGCCGACAAGATAGTGACCGTTTAAGTTCTGGTGCAACTTTCATGGCTGTCGCCGTCATTCTCCAAGGTGTAATCGAGCTCGGCTTCATTGCCTTGGTCGGTATTCTTCATCACCGTTGTTCGCGGGCCAATATGCTACCTCCAAACGTTCGAACGTTGTTCATTATGCTTTATGGCACATCGATTCTTATTCTTATCCGCTGCGTCTTCCGCGCTGTTGAGACCTTTGAGCTTCGGGACATCCTTTCAAGCGGCGAGGATAACAGCAATGCACTCATGAAGCGCGAGTGGCCTTTCTACGTATTGGAAGGTATTCCAGTAGCTCTGTATACTTACTGGCTCAACATCATTCACCCAGGACGGTTTCTGCCTTACGATCAGAGACAGTATCTTGACTTTGATGGTAAGACGGAGCGCATGGGTCCTGGGTGGATTCACAAGCGACAATGGTTTATGTATATCGCCGATCCGTTTGACTTTAGTAAGTATACTCACCCACACTATGATTGATGTAAGCTAACATATTCTGCAGTCGGAATGTTGTCGATGAAGAAGAGAGACCCTTATTATCTTAGGCCGAGTGAATGGCCCGAGACAGAGAATTGCTTTGCTCAAGGCAGGGGATCCAATGCCAAGCCGGGGAAATATACAAGGGTATCTAAGAGGGAGTCGCATGAGTCTGAGGTCTGATGTAATTGTCAGGGATGAAAGATGACCCTTTTGCATGTCATTCACATTTTGTTACTGCCTGTTTTTTCCTCTATGGTTAGCGATACGAGAACGATTAAAGATCTTTTCTATGACCTTCTTCATATGACTCGTATCCGTGTGAAGACGCAGTGGAGCCCAGTCAGTGTATTAGAACTGAAGCCACGGATACAATAGATATAATCTTATGCAGCAGTTTTTAACCGTCTTACACAAATTATGTGAATACTCCGAATGATATGGCATGTGAAACGCAAGTCATCCATAAATTTAACCTCTTTGTTAAGCTTACGTTCTGGTTGTGAATCTTCTTGGCTCTAAAATTAGGGGATCATGATGCTTCCTGCTAGTAAGCGGAGCTTTTTGACGATCAGTGAAGTCATCGCTCCTGCCCCTGCTCCTGCTCCGAAAACAGACCCACATAAACTCCCGTTGATGACGTCGCTTGGCAAGCGTTGACAGAATCTTGGCTGCGTCCTTGGCCAAAGGGGAAAGAGCACCTCGAAAAACCTCTTGTTCCCGATGGATCCTTTAACGTCATGCTTCAATCACAGGCACGATAGGTCCCTATCAAATTCAAACGATTAGTGGTCACATACCCCTGGAATGATAATTGATAGCACTAAACCACCATTGAACCCTTCCACTGTTACATTCATCCAAATAGTGCACGTCAGTCTCACAATCAGGCTACCATCCTCATTGCTTTCTGTTGCTGTTACACTCTTCTTTCTTAAATACATATCCCCTCCATCTAACAATTAGCTTAAACCTTGCCACTTAGATGGGCCAATTTCCATATTCTTCCTAGAACGAACTGAACTGTCCGCTCTAGTCTAGTCCATCTTCGTCCCGTCTCTTACTACGACCCAGCTCATTCCTCTTCTTTTCACTTCCATTCTCCATTTGTATCACCATCACTCAAACATCATAAGCAAATCAACAACACTACTTCATCATGCCTGAAGTACGACGGGGCAGTCTTGCTCCCTTATCTGACTCTGCTCTATCATCCCAAGAACCTACCGGAGCACCGGGCGTTACTCGTCCATCACAATCTCATCAATCTTCTACTGATCGCGTGCGCTTTAACATTCCTGAGGATTCTACATCACCAACATCACCGCGCGAACCTCTCGACTCAGCTTTTGCAGAGCTGCCCCGACGAACATCCGAGGGTAGGCGAACCTCGGAAATTCCTAGAAGGAGCTCTGATGCACCTCGACGAAGCTTGTCATATGCTCAACGCCCCGAAGCTGAAGCATACTACGATTCTCGAGCAGCTACTCAAAAAGAATACCGACGACGAGCAACAACTCTCTTAGAGTACTACGACGAAAACCCCCAACTACTACCGCAGCTTCCGTTTACTTGGCATCATGGCTGGAAACGTTGGAGACTTTTCTTCTTTGCATTCCTCGTCTTCGTCGACGCTTCCGCCGTTCCGATTGCTCTATACTACGGAATGAAGTACGCTGGCGATGTCGAAGGCTGGATTATCTTTGCTGTCGTGACAACCATCTGGGGTGGCCCCACGTATCTTGAGTTCGCTCTCCGTACACTCCGATTGATCAAGGTGGACAGGTTCTATCGACCTCTGGGAACAAATCATCGGTGGTGCTTCGATATGCTGACGTACTCGTCCACCCTTACTATCTTCGTCGTCACGGCATTATTTATCATTGGCAGCGCTCCGCATAATGTGTGGTTGAGGGTTCTGTGCATGCCTGCCCCGGCGATCCTGTACTGTTACGGCGGTACACTCTTCCTTATTACTCTTTATCACCAGATGAACTGGCCTGCACCCTTCCGAATCAGCTCCACTGCCAAGGGTGAAAAGGTATGTCTATACAAAGAAGTAACTGTTACCATGCTAATAATTCTCCAGGTTCTACCAGGTGTCTACTACTTCATTGAGGATGTTATCGCGGTTAATGCCCTCGGTGGCCGACCCTATCGTGAGGCTCTAGCAGCCCGATACAAGGCTAGTCCCCGTTTCCGAGAGATGGTTCACAAGCAATCCTGGTTCTGGTCCGTTCCTGCACTCGTACTCGCCGTTCCCCTGACTGTCATCTCCGTCATTCCCCAGGTTCCGGCTACTGGTGCCTACGGTGTTGCATGGGCTGTTCCCTTCCTGTGGGCAGTGGTCTGGGGTATCATTACCATTCACTGGTGCAAGAGAGACATGAAGCGAGAGAGGGAAGAGTGGGAGCGAGGTGTCGACCCCGAGAAGGAAATCAAGAGAAAGGGATCGTCCTTTGAGACAGCTTAAGTGAGGAGGAATAACTTGCGATGTTTAAAAGAAGCGAGCATTATGGCGATTGCAAAAACTGGTCTCGGGCGTTTTGGGAGTGAATAAGGCAAGGCGACACTGATAATGGCGACAATCAGAACAAAGTGTGGCCATTGGAGTACATTGGAAGATATTTCATTACATATCGGTACTGTAAATTTGGGATTTGTAGCATACGAACATGAAGCATACGATTATCATGACTCTGGTCATAACGTTTTAGCCCCCAGTCCAGTCAAGATTACAGCTACAATGAGGACCAGTAGGAACTTGGGTGCCTGTCACCGCAACCTTCATAGAAAGTCACGGCCATGTCGGCAACGGCACAGCCTCAGTCTTGTCATCATCCATTCTTCTGCACGGCAGTCAAGAACTCGGGCTTTTGGATAATGAATTGCCCGGTAACGAGTAACATTCGCGATGGATCCTGTGGAAGTCTCCTGATTATGTCTTCCGGCTGAGCCGAACGTGAAACTTGGCGTGATGCAACAGTTAGACTCGCAGGGTATCCTGGCCTGCAGAATTAACACTCTTGAAAGGCACTAAGCATAAGTAGAACTCTAATGGAGGTTATGGGGTCAATTGATACTGGGGATCCATGTAAAATATGCCGAGGTTGATTGCTTAATATTGCTTGTTGAACTACCACACCCGACTACATCCAGAACTCGCAACTTTAGATCGAAATAGCTCCAGTAATTCTGACAAACTCCGTCTCCAAGTCTTTCCAGACTTTATCAACCATGTCCTCCTTTCGATACTCTTCCAATAACTTGACAACTTCATCCGAAGCACTCTCTCCGTCCCAATCAACACTGTAGACACCACTTCCCGTACTGCCATCAGCACCAACCGCAACCTCTTCACTTCCAACACCATTCTCGCTCTGACTCTGTTTATCAGGATATCTCCCACTTACACACAACCAAGCATGCCGCTCACCACACTCCTCTTTAGGAAGCCACTTTCTCATAGCAGTCATGCTGATCTTGAACCAGTACTTCATAACATGCATCATAATTCCATCCCCAGGCCGGATCAGATCTGTGTCGACTGAACCGGGGAAGTTGTGGATGAAAGATACCTCTGGTGCTTGACGGGCAAGAGCTTCAAGAGAGAGTGTGATGGCGGTGCATAAGTGGCCCCGGGAGTTGTGGATGCTGGTGAATGGGATATTGCGTCCTGCTATATCGTCGGCGAAGAGCTTGCCTTCTTTCGTGCCGGCCATGACGGATATTACTCTTCGTAAAGAAGGGGCCTTTCTGAGGAGTGGGAGGAGGTTGAGTGTTAGACGGACGCGGGAGTAGTGTGCGAGGCCCGTGACTAGAGGGATTCCCTCTTCAGTGTCTATATGCGTAAGTATAACATCTGAACTCTGGAGCAGATAACACACCAACACCAATCCTCAGAGTTCCTTGACTCATGAACAGCACATTCAAAACACTCTCCTTACTCTTAATATCCCGACACACCTCATCCACGTTCTTCAACAAGCTCATATCCTTCTTGACAAAGACATAGTTCCCCTCAGGATTAAGTTCTTTCAACTCAACCAGAAGTCGATCAGCTGCCTCCTGAGACCGACCTATAAAATAAATCTTAGGTCGGAGAGTGTATTTAGCGAAGTCTTTCAGCGCTGTCTCGCCGATACCTGCCGTTGCGCCTGCAAAGACAGCGACGAGACCTTCTGGGAGCTTGGTAGCCGCTGAGGCATTGGTTTGCTGGACTTCAGTGAGAGAAACCATGGTTGTCAAATATGAGAAACAATAGCCCTTTGCAAGAAACCACGACCACTTTATACATATCTTCACGGTAAAAACGGCATCATCTTCATGCTCAACAACTTAGACGCCAATAATCTCCCGCGCTGGATACGAAAAGTGGTTAGCGTCAATCCTGCAGGTGGACCATCGTGTGCCGTGGTCCTGGGGAAGAAAAGCGAGTCCGAGACAAACAGAAACCTCGGATCCGAAAAAGGTCAAAACACTGTACAATGACGTACGTGACTCTTCAGCTTGAAGTGGGTGATGCTTCACAAGTGTCTCAGTGGCTGGACAACACGCCATCATTCCTACGATAAGCACCAGAATAAGTATACAATGGGACTAAGGACGTCTGTTTAAACTAGAGCCAATATATCCAGGCGAGTAAATTAAATATGCAAAAAGACTTATACGCTGTCTCGGGAGCTCCAGCCCACTGCTCGTAATACACGCTATCCCTTTGTGATGCAAGCCCCCATGTATCAAAGATATCAAGATATTGCCGAGAAGAAAAAAAGTTTACAAAAGAAAAACGCCGTATCCGCAAGTCTGACTAGAACCAGGCTTGCAGTTGTAGCCCTACCAGAGAGGCTTCGTATGCCAAGCTGTTGTCTGTTAACCGTTGATACAAAGGAAGTTGATATATAGTACGGTAAACAAAGGAAAATAATGTGTTTCGGATCGGATATGTCCATGTCTGGTTCTCGTATCGTCTCATCGTTGATGGGCTAAATCGATAGCCGCACCATGAATTATGAAATACCGCTCATGAAAGTTACAAATCTTCCAAGACGAAAGATATAATGTCGTGATCCCCTTTTAACAACAACCCATCATATACCCCAGTTCTTCCTCCTCATACAGACCTGCCCTTCTTGTACATCCACAACTTATTTATTGCTCGGGGCGCGGAGGCTCAGATTGCCACCCGTTGATATACGCCATCAAGCCCATGCCAAACAGAACAACACCAATCATAGAGGCATATGGTAGTGCGGCTTGGAGACGCTGATCCTGACCTCGCACACCACTATTCGCTGGTGTGATGGTACTGGCCCGCGATAATGTTGGTGCATCGGGCGCATCATCGTTGGCGATTGGCTCGACAACATGTCCAGAGGGTCCTTTGGAAACAATAGAATCCTTGGGTGATCCGGCAATAACGCCGTTGGTCTCGGCGTCTCGCTTTCTTGAACGCGATCGGGCTTTCTCTTCTGCTGCTTCTCGGCGTGCCTCCTCAGCACGTAGTTGAACGACCATCTCAGCCAGCGTCTTCCTGTCGGCATCGCGTTCAGACTCAACCGTCTCGCATCGCTGCTTCCACTCCTCCATCTGCTCCTTCATGTCTCGCATCTGGGTCTCCATCAGGTCGATTCGGCTTTGAAGCGCGGCGGCTGTTTCCTGTGCTGGGTCGACAGCAGGGGTTGTCTCTTCAGCAGCCTCGGTTTCGGCATCATCGATAACAGTCTTGTCATCTTCGGACACCTCAGACACTTCAACTGTTGGTTCTAATTCTCCGGGCACGGCCGATCCGTTCATGTGTACAGTGGCCGATTCCTCCAGTCGTTTAGCCAGCTCCTCTGCCTCCTCTCTGGCGATTCTCTCCTTCTGCAACATCTCTTCCAGTTCGAGCATACGGGCGGTTTGGGCATCGATATCACGCTTGGCGTTGTTCAACGCTTCGGTGAGCTGAACAATTTGGCTGAGATTGTCAGGGCGGACAGGAGAGTTGGGAGGCCCTGACTTGGGTCGCTCAGTTGGGCCACGCTTGAGAGAGGGGACATCAGGCTTCTCAGGAAGAGGTTGCTGTGGAGGTGGTGCAGGGGGGTCTGAGAATCGCGCTTTGGGATCAGCCCGGAAGGGGACGGGCATCCCGTTCATCATGGGCACCGTCTTAGGGTGCTCAAGACCCTCGGGCTTTTCGAGGTCCTTGAGGTCATCCTTGGATAATAGTGTATGGACGAACTGGTTAGTCCGTCCAAGGTCCTGAGCCTGAAGTCGAGCATTACGCATTTCGTTCTAAGAAATTAGCATCAAGTTTTTGAGGGATGTGGATTCAAACATACAGCAAGTCGCTTCAAAATCTGATCGGTGGCAACAGGGGTGAGAAAGAAAGGTCGTTGTTGTGGCATGCCGTTAGCCTGCATGTTCATTACACCTCCAACGCCATTAGGCATCATTCGGCCATTGCTGGCCGCGGAAGCGTTACTGTTTGTACGGCCCCGCATCTGCATCGATCCAGAAGGCATCATCATGGCACCGTTGGCAGGATCTAGATCGCCAAAGTTCATATCCATAACGTTGCTTGAAGCGCTCATGAACCCGGCATGCTCCACCTTGGCGGCCACTTTGTGATGAACAACAGTTTTCTGGTCCTCGCTAACAATGTCGATACCGAGTTCAAGATGATCAGAAGTCTGTAGTTCGTGGGGTTCAGATTCGCGGTTTTCTTGAGATAGACGGGTCCCATTAACGAAAGTACCGTTTGAAGACTTGACATCACGGATGTAGATTTTGCCGTTTCGTTCCGCATAGATCTCAGCGTGTTGCCTGGACAGCACTTTACTGTCAAAGAAACCATTGGTTGGAGTCGGAACTGTCTTTTGATTTGTTTGTCGACCGATTCGGAGAGTTTCGGGGGCAAATGGAACGGCGATCGTTTTTCGTTCAAATGTGCCGTTCAAAGATAATAGATATAAAACTGGTTGGCCAGAGGGAACTTGTTCACCTGGCATAGGGCGCATCATGCCTTGGGCTGTCATCTGAACCTGACCAGGACCGGCTTGCACAGGTCCGTGTGCCGTCATCATGCCCTGGCCTCTGCCTTGAGGTAGTCGTGACATGTCCTGTTGTTGGAACTCCCCTTTCCCTGGAGGCCAGAGGGTTTTCGGTTGGGGTCGTTTTCGAGGGGCGCCGTTAGCTGACCATTGGCTCAGATCTGTAGTCGAAGACAAAGGAGTGCCATTGGCGTGGGATCCGTTTGAGGCAACTGTGGTAGCGGAAGAATTCGAGGAAGTTGAAGAGACAGATGATGACGAGTTGGACCGAGTAAGACCCTTGCGCGGCGCGAACATGCCAATACCACCTCGGCCTTCTTCTGAATTCATTTGATGATTTCCGTTAATAGTGCCCCATGCTGTTCTCGAGTTGGGAAAGTTCGGTGGGTTTGCGACTGCGGTCATGAGGATAGATTCTATTCAGCAGCTTGCCGCCGAGAGACGCAATTTCGGGATATTTAAATATAGATGCCGGATATGGAAGAGAAACGTGTCGCTCGCGCCCAGGGGATCGATGTCACTCCACCGGCGGGTGAGAGGCTGAAGCGTTGCTGAACAACCGACAGTTGTAGAGAAGTTGCAAGTTTGATAAAATACACACAAAGAATCAATACTTCAGTGTGGCTTGACGTTGCTGGTGAACAAGAAAAATCATGAGCTCGTGGCTGGGAACAGGTTTTGGCTATGAAGATAGACGATCGGCGATGACCCCGTTGTACGGCGGGACAGGGGTCAAGAGGCGAGTCGGGCCAGCGACGGCCAAGAGGGTGCTTAACTCACCAAGCACGAGGTTATTCGCGATGTCGGAATAGGGTTTTGGGTCGCTAGCGATGATTCTCAGAGGGCTGGAGGCCGTGGAGTGAGTTGAAGAGAGGTTGCCGTAATAGTGACAGTATGGGGGAGGTCTCGCTAAGCGCTGCTTGGCGTGTTGGCGTGTTCAAATTTGGAGCCCCCGGTCGGCACCTCAGCTCAAGCACACGGAGTACAGAGCACAGTGGAGCACACGCCCAAAAGTCTCTGGCATGTGCTCGTGCGTGCTCACTGGTGGCATAACCCCAGGCACCACGAGAACAAAGGTGAGGATGTCCAAGACAGTCTTGTAAGCGCAATGAAAGCGTCTGAAAAAAACATGAGCAAGCAACTCTCTCTTGCGAGTTAGAGCCGTGCTGTGGAGCCAGATCTCGACCCACGAAGGAGACCACGTGATGACTTCTTCACAGTACTCTCCAAGTCGTCAGAAGTATACGCACTGTAGTTTGAAGTTGACCCGTGCTTTCCAATCCCGCACCGACCTTTTCCCGAACGCTTAGTCCACTTGGTCAGCCAACCAATGACAGAAAGCTTTCATAGGTCATAGGATTTGAGGAAGTCGTCGCAAGAGAGCTTCATCAGCAATTGCTTTGCCTCAAGCTGTTCAATCCCGCAAAACTCGTCAACCACAGTCGATAAACCGAAGTCGGCTCCAATACCAGTATTTTTCTTAACGATTCTACTTATTCGCCATGCCTCCTGTCGCTCCTATCAATGCTGGCCAGCACGGCCCCTCCACAGCCGATAAGCGTATGTTTGTATCATACTATCTAGAGAATATTCGCTAACAGATTTCATAGTCAAGATGGGTGCTATGATGGGCGGAAGTATGACTTACTCCTTGCTTGGATCTTGAAAGACATCTTGTTCGAACATATCTGACATTTTCCAGCTGTCGGTGTCATCATGGGCTTTGTCTTTGGTTAGTCTTCCATGCGCTTGCTGTCTAGACTCATAACTAACGATGTCCAGGAACCGTCAACATCTTCCGATACGGAGCCGGTCCCAACGGCATTATGAGAACCCTCGGCCAGTACATGGCCGGGTCCGGTGCGACCTTTGGGTAATTAAGAGTACAAACCTAACGGCTTACACAATTGCTAATTGCGATGATAGCTTCTTCATGTCCATTGGTAGCGTTATCCGATCTGATGCCGACCCTAAAATGCACGACATGTATATGCGAGCCCAACGCCGACCTATAATGCTGATGGCGAACCCCGCATGGAGGAAATCATGAGATCAGCTACAGATCATACGAGACGAGAGCAATACCCAGTCAACTTCGACATTCACCATGTACAGTCTGGCATCTGATGGCCGCGTTCTGTAAAATATATCAAAACTATTTCGAAATGGTCCAATCTCATTGTCAAGCTCCCAGACCCACAGCCGATAATGCAGCAGTCCACTCAGAGACAGCTGAATGTCTTACTCCTGCGAGGATTTTTTGTTATTCTGCAGACCCTGCAGAGCGCTGCGTTTGCTGGGTTCAAGTGACCTCGGTATCTGTGTTGTGAATGTGGTCAAAGATTACAGCGCTATCGCTGAAAGGCGGCGGGTGAGCTGTGGCGTTCGATATAGCCCATCAACCGTCTAGGTTACATTTGCAGACAGGACATGATCAACACACCATTACCGTGACGCGACCCAGTATGCCGGCCTACCCCACGGCGCCGATACGAGGTTTTTTGACAAGTGCGCTGCGATATTGTTATGCTGGAAACTTTTGGCTGCTGAAACTCTGCTCGCACTAGCCTTTTTGGTTGGGAAATTGGATGGCGCTCAATAGCCAGCCTTTCCTGCATATGTAGGAGGAGACAGGCAATCCAGCCTCTACAGAATTTGCGCCATGCTTCTTAGCGATTGGTGCCAGTTCAATTGCCTGACAAATTTCTTCTTCAAGACAACTGAGAGGCAACGCTCATGTCTTACAGCCTGTGCACATTGAACTACATTGTGCATTGACGGAATATTTCCTTGAGTGATGATTGTGTTGTTACATCTTCTGAGGTCCTCATGCAGCAGTCGCAGGATATGTTCGCATCAAATACCTGTTGAAGCTGACATGGATTTAGTTTGACTCCCTGCCCTGTCTGCCCTACCAGATTACGATCGGTCGATCACAATTGGCGCTTTGGGAGGTTGATTGCCCGATGAGGAACTCGCCGCTCTACACCGTTAAACCGTCAAACCTTGCTGAAACCTTGACTGTTGTTTGACTGTGCTGTGCCGTTGCCAATTGCAACCAGGGATAATACCCGACCCGACGCTGAGGTTAAAGTTTCCTCTCTCTCGACGTGTATCACTAGCCTCAATCAAAAACAATTCGGAGAATTGTCAAGTCTTGGAGACTGCGTCCTTTGGACGTAACGCCAACGCCCGACTCTACGACAGGTGTTGGCTGACACTAGCTTATCATGTTATGCTGCAACATGAATGTCAGCAGGCACCACAATCAGCATTTTCGTACCGTTGGTCGGTTGGCTTACAGCTTCTATGTCATTGGGTTAGCCGTGCTCAGGGACCATGGATCTGTTTAAACCCTCAGAAAGCTGAGCATGCTGTCTGAGACAATATCCACTGACAAAAGTCGAGACACATACGATCTGGGGATATCCTAGTTACAAATCTACAAATCTCCTCCTGCGTGCATCAAATGACAAACTCATCTTAATATACGCATTTACGAAACAAGAGATCTTCATAATCCAGTCGAAGCCTCGTATCATATCATCCGTCAACAGCTGGTGCAACTAACTTAGCGGATATTCCGCCACACCCGGCATCCCCTTGACGACCATCTCTCCACTTACAATTTGGCGAAAGCATGAATCCTTCTCCTGATAGGACTAATGATATGCTTCACGAGGCTTGCCTTTGGTGTGGATATTGTCATCAATGGCTTGCAGGTTGCCTTGACTCACTTGAGTCCTGCCATGTGGTCCCATCTCACTAAACTTTGGCTTTCAACACCACCACCAACAACACCCTGGCGTGAGAATTACAGCTGGCTGACGACCTTATCCTTGATAACCTACAGTAGCTCAAGATAGATCCAAATGCGATCGCCCGGTCTTTAGCAGAAGAGGCTTGATCCCGCGGGTCTTCGGCACATACCATGTCCTGCTTAGAAGCGCCTCATGCAGTGGCTATGGAAGGGCTGGGCTCACCAACAACCCCCCTCTGAGAATGAGGACTATATAGACTGGTGTTGATTCCCGTAGAACATGGTTCAATTTGTCATTCAGCCTTCTCAGAGACTCCTGAAAGCACATCAGTCGTTCAGTATGGGGAACACTCATAGCAACGAGTTCAGCCTAGGGTCTCTAGGTCAACTATCCCAGCTTCAGACCAATGGGTACGATGGACTCATTATGGCTTGTATAGAACAATGCTGACCGACCTATAGAGAATCTACGTATGGCACACTTGATGCACCAGACTTGCCAACGTTCCTCACTGACAATCCTACTCCCAATGGCTACCCATGGAGTACCATGAACACTCGGACAAACTACTATCAGGATCACCCTCATACTGGAGTCATCCGAAAGTATGATTTCACTGTCAACCGAGCCAACATAGCCCCTGATGGATACGAGATGTCTACCATTCTTGTGAACGGACAGTTCCCTGCCCCCCTTATTGAAGCCAACTGGGGTGACACAATCCAAGTCACTGTTCGCAATGAACTGAAAGATGAAGGGTTGTCTTTGCACTGGCATGGCATCCTCCAGAAAAACATGCCCTGGGAAGATGGCGTTCCTGGTGTTACCCAATGCCCCATAGCGCCGGGTCAGTCCTATACATACTCCTTCATTGCCGATCTCTATGGTACCAGCTGGTATCACTCGCATTATTCTGCTCAATACTTGGCTGGTCTCTTCGGTCCAATGGTTATATATGGTCCGCAAGAAAAGAAAGACTACGATATTGACGTTGGCCCCATCATGCTGAACGACTGGTACCACAAAGAGTATTTCGACCTTGTGGAAGACATCATGAAACCTGGCGCTCCCGGCATTGTGTTTTCTGACAGCAATCTCATCAATGGAAAAATGAACTACAATTGCTCCGGTGTCCAGCCGGGGGATAAATCACCCTGCAAGAACAATGCTGGAATCTCAAAGTTTCGCTTCAGACGGGGCAAAGTGCATCGCCTACGTCTTATCAACCCCAGCTCTGAAGCCATCCAACGGTTTTCCATTGATGGCCATGACATGACAGTCATTGCAAATGACTTCATTCCTGTTGAGCCGTATAACACAAAAGTCGTTACCCTTGGTGTTGGCCAACGTACCGATGTGTTGGTCAAAGGGAATGGCAAATTGGAGTCATACTGGATGCGCGCCAACATATCAGCCAACTGCAGTCTTGCTCTCAATCCAAATGCTCTCGCAGCCATCTACTATGACCATGCAAACGACAAAAAGGAACCAAAGTCGAAACCATGGAACATACCTGATCCAGCGACTTGCGCCAACGACGATCTGAGCATGACAAAGCCTCTGATGAAGTTACCTTTGCCTCCAGCTGATAAGACCATCGAACTGGATGTGAAGTCGTATAGAAATGCCAGCAACATCACGCTCTGGTCTCTGGGAGGCGTCGCTGCAAGGACGAATTACAACAGTCCAACCCTGCTTTTGAGCAAGCTCGGGAACCACACTTTTGACCACGATTGGAACGTGATCAATACCGGCAAGGCGAAGAGTGTTCGGGTGGTGGTGAATAACAAGACACCTGTAGCGTAAGGAACAACAGAAGCATGTGATTCTCGACGATAGCTGACATTGAACTTGGCAGACACCCCATGCACTTGCATGGCTTCAACATGTATGTCCTACACGAAGGTCTAGGTGCCTGGGACGGCACAATCATCAACAAACACAATCCACAACGGCGTGACGTCGTTCAACTCCGGGGCAATGGGCACATTGTCATTCAATTCGACGCTGGAGACAACCCAGGTATATCTTCCCCTGACTCAGCCTCATCATTGTTCCCCTCGCTATGGTAACATTTGCTCACGCATCGACAGGTGTATGGCCGTTCCACTGTCACATCGCGTGGCATGTCTCGGCAGGTTTTCTGACGCAGTTTCTTACTGAACCAGACAAGGTGGAAAAGCTACGTATACCCAACGTGGTGGCCGAGACGTGCAGGCAATGGGGACACTGGACGCTGTCCAATATTCCTGCACAGATTGATAGTGGGCTTTGAGCTGAATACCCTTTGGTGTTATCGTTGTCTCTCTACGCTCGGGCTATGAACTACTAGAGTATACGAGGCGGGGTGATACGAGATCATATCATGTTCTCATGACGTATTTGTTAGCAATTGCAGACGCTTCAAGTTTCTTACGACATATTATCTATAGTTTCGTTTATATATATGATGATAACATTCTCCTGTCAGGATGAAGATAATGCACACCTGCCGTTTCGCTTATCTCACTCGATCCTTCATCCCAGGTAACAAAAGGTTGGCGGGCTACCGTTGCTACTAATGCAAGGTCATACACCGTAGGGCAGGATTTCGTATATGCCGGAACTTTTGGGCAGTCTCACCACCGTATGTAGAGAAACTCATACGTTATCCAGAGCTTTGTAATCTCATAACATTTCTTTAGACTACCAACACGTTGGTGTCATCCAACGCGAACAATCTATATAACCATATAGTAGTACCTTGACTAGCGCATTTCGTCGTGACTAACATAAGAAAGCTCATCTAGTTCATCTGCCAGCAGCTTTTGTGATAATAGCAATAGCCCTTAATTCCCTTAATACCTCTTTTTTATTGTTCTTCGTATCTTGTTTAGAATTTAGATTTGTTCTCTTCTTCAGGGGCAGTCTCCATAGACACAGCCGCATCTGTGGGTCCGTCCTTGGGCGTGTCTGCCTGTGTCGTTTCCTCCTTTGATGGTGATGGTTTAGGCGGCTCTGTGACCATGGATGGTGTCTTTGCTGCCGCTGCCTCGATCTTCTCGAGGTTCTCTGGCTTGAGTTGCTCAGTCTTGGGTGATTCCTTGGCGCTACTTTCTGCAGGTGTGAATGATGAAGCGGGAGTATCGGAGGGCTCCGAACTGCTATCCTCAGTCTTGGGTTGTTCCTCTTGAGGTTTTGTTGGCTCTTCTTGCGAAATGACATCCTTCTCCATGCCTTCTTGCTTAGTATCATGACACTCGTCACTGTCATTGATCGCAACAGCTCCAATCCCAGCAGCCAAGCGCTCAACTTCATCTTGAACCGCCTCCTTCTCTCTGCCGCTGTTTTGTCTGTCTGCCTCCTCATCGCCTACAGTCTCTCTCCACAGTGCTTCAAGCTCGTCGCGCCAGCCGAGCTCATCAGCAAACTTGCGGATACCGGCGTCGCAGTCGCCCAGCTGAATCACATCATCGGATCTGCTGCCAAGTTGACCCACCTGCTCCATGTTGAAGAGCACACGAGGCTTCCCCTCTTGCGCCATGCCGGGCAAAGCAGCAAAAGGGTAGACACTCAGGCTGGTGCCAACAATTAAGATCAGGTCTGCCATTGCGACCTGGAAAGTGTTGTTGTCAAATGCTTTAGGTAGAGGTTCTCCAAAGAAAACAATGTCAGGCTTGACAAGTCCGTTGCAACCTTCCTTGTCGCAATGGGGTACCTTGCCTCCAAAAACGTGCTTCTCCATCTTATCCTGGGGGTATTCTTCCTTGCATTCGATGCAGCGCTGCTTTGCGAAGCTTCCATGGGCCTCTATTATCTTGTCCGAGGGCACTCCTGCTACGCGCTCAAGGCAATCGATGTTCTGAGTGAAGAGCATCTGGAGAAGGCCCTTGCGGGCGAGAAGAGCGATGAAGGCATGCGAAACGGTCGGGTGGAATTTTCCGGGATACAATTCGTTTGCCAGTACGTAGAATGGCTCGGGATGCTCGCGAAAGTAGGAGATATCGAAGACAGCTTCGGCGTAGGGCAGATTGAGACGGGCAAGATTGGCATAGAGACCTGTTCCAGGCGATCGAAAGTCGGGGACTAACACCGCAATCAGATACAGTTTAGAATATTTGACATTTTATCAACTTACTACCAGCAGCAGTCGAGATACCAGCGCCAGTCAGAACCACAATACGCTTGCTGCGACCCGACTTGATGTAGTCCGCGACAGCGGCCAAGCTCCGCTCACTGAGGGTTGCGGGCGGGCCGCCGTAGTTCATGGAGGACTCTTCCTGACCCATTTTGCGGGATAGCCAACGAGGGACACGTGGTCCAGGCTTATTCTTATTTTTGCGTCTGCGACCTATTTTGGCGACGGTAAAAGTAAAAGTTCTGTACTTTTACAGTGCTGATGGCGCATGCAGATTCAGATTGGGAATTGAATTGCGAAATGTAGTGGGATTCAAGCCTTAAGGTGGGGGGATATCAGATTTACATCATTTTTCACTTTGACTCTTATCGATAAGGATGACTGTAAGTGATTCACCCATCAGGCAACTACAAACAGCTTGACAATGTTAGTATGGAGTTACAGTAAACAATAAGGTTAATATATACCACGTCACCACTTTCAACACAGCCTCCCGAGTGAAGTATTAAACACGTTCTGAAAATGGCTGGACAACATCATGACTGAGTCATCACAGGGGACAGCCCTACGTGCTCAGGGGCTAGTAATCGAAGTAGAAATTCCAACAATGCAATTCAAATCATATACCTCCCTCATGACAAAAGCCTTGTCAAAGGTCTATAAGCGAAAGTGATTCAGTAACGAGTCAGCCAACCCGCCCGCTCCCATCCAAGCTTAATCCAGTCCAGTCCAGCCAGTCCTGTACGTCAACGCCTAGCAATGCCAAAATACCCCGACGCCCTTTTCCTTCTCTCAATGTGACCCATTAGCGTCCACCTTCCTAGTTGTGGCGTTCTCGTGCCGCAGCGAATTGCTCCTCCTGTAGTCGAGCAAGCTCTTCCATGGACATGCCGCTCTTGGCAAATTTATCTGCCTTCTTCTCTCGACCCTGCAAACAGTTAGTGATGGCCGCAGATGTATAGTCATTAGAGGCGAGCATACCTTTTGAACTTCCTTATGCTCGGCTGCTGCCTCGAGAACGGCAGGAACCATATCGGTGAAGCCTAGTTGTTCCAGGGCCTTGGTAATGTGATCACAGGCGATGGTCTTCTTTGCCTCTTTCTCTGAGATTTCGTTTGCCTCTGATGAGATAAGAGTGATAAACTCGACGCAACATTCTATGAGCAGGTCACGAGCTTCTTTGGCAAAGGCCACTCCTGCTGATGGGGGAAGGATTTCCGACACGATCTTTTGGACAGTAGCTGGAGTTATGTTAGCTTGAGACTGAGGTATAGGGGAATTTGCGAACATACCTTTGGGGAGCGACAAGTCGTCGTTGCCTATAAGAAGATTGTTAGCAAAGGCTCCAGACAAAAAATGAGAAGCAGACCCAGTGTCCCGTTGTCAAACTTGTTCCAATACTTGGTCGATGCTGGCACAGGCATGATGAGATAAGAGTGAGAGGAAGATATGAGGAGGGTGTAGTGTATTCAATGTTGAATATGATGGTTGGGATGAAAATGGCGATATGAGAATAGGCCGCTCGGTCTTCATGAGTATGGATGATGTGATGAAATGGTTTGAAGAGCAAAAGTGAACGGAACCAAGTCTCCTTTTTAACCAGAAGAGTGTGAAGGATTCTGAATCACAGAATGGTATCTCGAAGCATTGAATCATGGTGGTGATGCTCATAACGGCTCAGATGTGTATAAAATGAAACAAGTTGTGCAAACAGGAAGCAAACAAATAAATAAATAAAAAGAATCAATGTCAAATCTTACCTCCGAACTCGTGGTCAGACATGTTTTTCAACAAAAATTAAAATCTGTGAATCGACGGTTGTTGGAAGTGTTTGCTGGAAACCGTTTATGTGAATATACACCAAGACGACGCGGTTGGGTGCCAGTGACTTGCAGGGTTGCAACGCGATAATGGGTATTGATCAAAGAGAAAGAATTCGGACAAAAGGTGACTTGAATGAATAAGATTGTCCCGTAATGTCTCTTTCGGTCAAAGAAGTGTGTTGCTTGCTTGTGCTGTGCTCTGTTTTTGTCGTAGGTCTTCTCTCTATATATCGTAGATGAGCTTCAAAAACGTACGGGCAATGAACGGACCTCAGGCTGAAGGAGACGGATGGTTACTCAGGCCCATGAGTGGTGGGGCAAGCCTCTTTTGTATCTGAGAAGCTGCTCTGCTTTGCTTTCGCGCTTGTAGCTAAAACGACCCCACCTGCACCTTCTCAGTGGAATGGAAAGCCTGGCACAAACCATCCCCGGGCAGCATCACAGCGGGCACCCCTAGGCACCCTAGGCACCTACCTCTCTAAGCACCCACCAGTATGGAAACAGAAACCTCAGGTCCCAAGGCCAGGCCAAGTGCTCCATAGTGGAGGCTCAAAAAGAACAGCCACACGGGGCGCGTCTTTTTTTAACGCACGGACCAACCATGCACGTCTATTTCAGAACTTCCATCGTTTTGAAAATTTCCATTTCTTGTTCCTTCATCAACAATTTCTTTCTCTCTCCTCTTCCCTCTTCTCCCACTCAAACATGCCAACAAGCTCAGACTGAGCTATGGCTTTGCTATGCTAAATGGCGGCGTCTATTGCGCCCTGCCAAATTGCTTGCTATACCTCGAAAGCACTCGCTTTTCGCGATGCTTTCAACCTGAGTGCAGCCGCCAGTTCACTGGGTAAGTTCTTCACTTTTTACTCTAAGCCTGATCGCATGAGGAGATATGTTGTCGCCCCAGGCTTAGGAGGTCCGACAAGCCTCCTGTGCTGATTGACTTCGTCCTGTGCCAAATGGACAAGAACTGATCGATCATGATCCTCTTCATTTTAATCGTTGAGCACTTCGACTGGACCAGTCGCTAACAAACTCGAAGTCTAGGCTGCACTTCTACACATGCTGTAAGACTCCCTTCAGCACACTACCCTCCTTCGATACGCCGTGATGCACTTTGCTATCTGGTACTATCAAATACCGACTCTCATGACGGATAAAAACGATAGCCTGAGCACATTCGACTGCACGCTTGCTTTGGACAATATGTTGGAACAACGAACTAACATGCGACAAGGCAGCTGCTTCGGATATTGGGTCTGAAACATGAACACAGTCGCATGCGACTAAGCACCAGGTAAGAACATATTTTACTTTTATTTATTCGCAAAACCAAATGCTATGATGAAGAACCTTACATTCCATGCTAAATCCGAAACTCTATGTGGAGCAAACGTATTTTTCATCTTTCGACTGACTTGCATTTGTCTTTCTACCTTTTGTCTATCTGCATCATTGTAAAGACATGAGCTAACATTGCTTGAGATATACAGGTGTTTTGTGTTCCCAACGCTGCCAAGGTCTACTCTATTCCTGGTACGCCTCAACCTCTGGTGAGTTCCATCTGCATAACCGTTAGTTCTTGATTCCACAGCATGTCGTGAAACGTACGAGAAGAATTTTCCGCTCAGCTCCTTGAGCGGGTCTGCAACAAATCTGGCCATGACATGTCCCGGTTGTTCGGGCTTGAGCAGGATACCCTTCTCCTTGGCGTCGACAAATGAGTCGTACTGCGCCTTGTTCATAGATTCCTTGCCCCCTGATCTGATAATTCCTTGCATCTCAGTGTCGACTCGACCTGGTGCAATGGCAACACTTGTGATATCTGGCTCTTCAATCGCGATGTGACCCGAGATAGAGTTGTAAGCAGCCTTGGATGAACCGTAGCTTGACCATCCAGCATACTGCTTTGTTGCTGCTCCTGATGACACCCACACGATGCATCCCTTGGACTTTCGTAGTTCTTGGATTGCAGCTTGGGCCTAGTGTTGTCAGTGTAGTACACAAGTGCGTGAGGCTAGGTATTCATACCAAGGCAATGCCACTGAAGACGTTGATGTCATAAACCTTCTTCCACTCTTCAAGACTTGTGTCTGCGAACTTGTTGGGCACCAACATGCCGTGGTTAACAACAAGACCGTCCACCTTGCCAAAGGAAGACACAGCAAGGTCTACCAACTTTGTAGGCATCTAAGCAGGCCAATTAGTTCTGGGCTCACAGACCAATGACTGGGACACGCACTTGAGGCTCAACGATATCACCAGCGATGAACTGAACCTGCTCAGGATGCGATTTCTTCAATCCCTCCAAAGGCTCAGAAGATCGCGCTGTGATAACAACCTTGTGGGATTGGTTGACAAGGTAGCGAGCAATGGCAGCGCCAATGCCCTTGCTGGCGCCTGTAACAATGAATACTTTGGAAGCCATGGTCAGATTATAATGTTCTTGTTCTTGGTGAAGTTGAAGATCAAGAACGAGACACCGTAGCTTGGCAGCTTTTCACTGAAGCTTCGACCAGAGTGGGGGTTTTGGAGGGGTCAATTTTTGGAGCTTCATTTTTGTCTACCCTAAATCTGTGTCCCTCACGTCATCGGTTGCTTTGTTGGTAATCGCCTCCCATCAGCTGAGATCCTTTGTCGATACTTAGATTATTCATCCTATTTAATTCATAATACTTATTTCCGATGGCTTCGACGGTAATTGTTGGCGGTGGCATCATTGGTATTGCAACGGCATATTATCTGTCCCGACATCAACCCGGTTCGACAATCCACCTTGTTGACTCATCTTCCGAGCTGTTCGCCTCTGCCTCAGGGTACGCTGGTGGTTTTCTCGCCAGGGACTGGTTTCAAGAGGATCTCGCATCTTTGGGGGCTCTTAGCTTCGATGAGCATGAGAAGTTAGCAGAGCAGTATGATGGGCGTGAGAAGTGGCTGTACGCCAAGTCCGTTACTGTGAATTATGAGCTGCCGAGAAAGAAGCCCAAGGGTTACGGAGGAAAGGATTGGTTAAGTGAAGGCGGAAGTCGGACGAATTTAGTAGATGAGAAGGGACAGGTGAAGGATAGGAATAGTCCGCCTTGGCTGAAGCGTGTGAAGGGTGATGTTCTTAGCTTGGTTGATGAAGGTGAAGGAACCGCCGTTCTGTAAGTGATTGGACTTGTGAAGGGTACATGTTACTAACGACAGATGGATATAGTGACCCTCTGAAACTATGCCAATTTCTCCTTGAAAAGTGTAAGGAGGCAGGCGTTCGGATATACCAGCCTGCTATTGTACGATTTGTAGGCGCAGACTGCCACGATGAGCTATCGTATGTCCGCATTGGCTATACGGACTGTTCTTCAGAAACGAATATTCCAGCTACTCGTATACTCGTCTGCGCTGGAGCTTGGACACCAAGTGTTTTGGAATCGATGTTCCCAGGGTCTCATATCAATATACCAGTCATGAGCCTGGCAGGCCACTCACTCGTGGTGCAAAATCCACAAGATATGGGCGACACGTTCCATTCAGTATACACCACCATGGATACATTCTCACCGGAAATCTACGCCCGACCAAACGGACACATTTGGCTCGGCGGCGTGAACGCATCAATACGCCTACCGTCATTAGCGACGGGCGCAAAGCCTATAGACTCATCCCTCGATAAGTTAAAAGACTTGGCGAGGCAGATAATTGAGACTGAAGGCGAGGAGTTGAAGATATTACGCACGGGGCTGTGCTTTCGACCTGTCTCGGAGAGAGGGACGCCTTATATCACGAGGATAGAGGATTTCGATCTACGGCAGGGCTATAGTACGCGGAAAGGGAAGGATGGTGGTGTTTATGTTGCTACGGGGCATGGGCCGTGGGGAATTAGCTTGTCCTTGGGGACGGGCAAAGTTATGGCTGATATGATGCAGGGGAGGGAGTTGAGCGCTGATATAAGTGCATTGGGATACAATCCGTATTGATGTTGGCGGATTCAACATCGGTTTATGATCATATATGGCGTTTGGATGAGAGATGGATAGAAACAATAAATTGGTGATTTATTGGATAAGTCGATCACGAAGCTTCTTAATATCCTCGCTCCCAGCCCTGCAGCATCCACCAACCAGAATACTAGGCCAATTTCCTCGACTCTCTGTAGCTTTAACAACATCTTCAACCTGACCCTCCCATGAGGAGCGTCTCTGAGTATCGACACCATCAGGCACCTCCCACTTTTGTGTCGTCGTGTTATACACTTCTCCATTAGTGCCATCGGGATACAGCACTAGAGCAGGCCACTCAGTAATCTTGCCCTTTTCCACCATGCCCGAAACAGTGCGCTCGAAGATCTGAAGCAAGCTATCCAGCTTGCCGACCTTGGTGCAGTTGATGCCGATGCCCCAGGGTAGGTTGGGAGAGACTTCGGGGTCAAGCATGGCTTCCACGGCGGCTTCGATTGAGTTGCCGTCGGGCATGCGAAGTTCCTTTTCAGGGGAGAGAAGGGCGGTCCAGTAAGGTAGTTTGGAAAGTGTCGGTGTTGCCGCAAGAGCCTTGCGCATGGCAATGATCTCGTCTAGACGAGGGATGGTCTCAAGCGCAACATAACCCAGTCGCTCTTGGATCTTAGGAACCTCGGCAAACACTCCCAAGCGCTCGGTATGCCATGATTCCAAATCCTCCAAAGAATCATGCTTATCATCGTACTTCCCGCTGTACTCTTGCCCAGGAATCATACAAGCGCCATAGGGTCCAATGCTCAAAGCCACAGAGCCCTTGTCCCCGACAGCACGCTCAGCGATGCTAACAGAGTCATCCAAGAACCGCGGAATATTCTCACGAGAAATTCCCTCAGGGAAATCCTCAGTTTTCGTACCAGCGAAGCCGTGTAGTGAGACCTGGTACGTCGCTGTGAGGAGCACGTCAACTGGAACAGCGCCGAAATCGGCCTGGCATGATTGAAGAGTGGGCTGGTCTGCCACGAGCAGATGAGACGACCAGAGGGGAGTTGAGCGGGAGAAAGTGACTGAGTATTTAGACTCAAGGGACGTACCCAGGCCGCCGTCAAGAAGAAGGATTTTAGAAGGCATTTTGGGAGGTTGTTTGTGGTTGTGGTTGAGTTTTTGCCCCTCCGATGAGAAAACTAATTCTAATTCATGATAGGATAGTGGATATTTAAGATAATTGATCACCTCGGGAATATGCATCATTTAGGTGGCTTATGAGACAATTCATAAGAATAAAGAAGGTACATGATTTTTAGGTAATAGTTTTTGTTAGTATAGTCAACCTAACTATATGTATATATATATATGGTGGTGATGCTTATTCTGAGCTCAATTAACCGGAACCGAGTGTAAGGAGATACCCATACTAAACTATTAAGAATTATAATTATATCACACCCAAGAAAGATATTATTGATCTTATGTTTTGTGTGTTAGGGTGATGACTGTCACTTTTCAGATTTTGTGGTGGCTTGACAGTACCTATATATAGCTAGGGAAATGAGAACAAGAGCGAAATACTGTTTTTGAACATTCACCTTGTTCAAGTATAGAACAACAGGTTTGTAAGGTATAAAATTTCAAGAACACTGCCTGACATAGCAGGTATTCGATGTTTCAACTAGAACACTCAACTGTTCCGAGAACACCGAATTGTTCAGACAAAGGAACAAAGAATTGAACACTCGAACACCCGTCCCAAGCCATTGTTCTGTCCACATGTTCGAGAGAACACAGTCCGTATTCGCGAGAACATATCTTGTTCAGCCAGCAAAACTACGGTTACACAAAAAAATCACCGTATAAATACGTTCAAATCCGCAAGATGGCTGGCTATATCAGAATCACAGGTCTTCCTCCCTCCAGCCCACACTTGTTCTATTCAACATCCTTCAAACTCACACTTATTCTTGATACCATTCAATCTGTTATTCATCATGCTCACCGAAAGACCACGTTTGAATTCGCACAGGACACTCACCGTCCACCGTGTCGAAGACAATGGAATGGGTCCAACCCCTCGGTCCAACTTGGGTCCAACGCCCATCCGCAGCTTGAAAAGGAAGCCGAACTTTCACCATAAGAAGACGTCCTTCTGCAGCGACGAGGAACCTTGTGTTGAAGACGTGGGGGATCTTCAGATCCAAGATGATCGACCTATCTTTGAGATTCGAACACGAGATAAGTCTGATCTTGAGGAAGGTGAACCTGACCTTGAGCTCAGACTCACCTCTGGCTATAAGGAAGATGAGTCGGGCCTTGGAGACGATAAAACTGTCCCTGCAGATGATGAGTCTGACCTTGAGGAATTTCCCATACGAGACGACACTTTTGCAAATCCATCTCGCTTCAACTACGTGGAACTCACCATTCTAATGTTCGATTCGTGGGAATCGTACGGTCCTAGTAGATGGGCCCTCCTGGTCGAAGACCATTACTTAAACGTAGAAGATTGCTACCAGCTCTTAGAGGGGCCAACCAAACGAAACCCCGGTAAACCTTATGAGTTTCGCTATGATCCTGGTAAACTTGGCTCCTTTCGAAAACCCGATAGACGCCATCACATCACCTGGATTCGGCGGGAACATAGGCGTAAAGTCTTCCATGCGGCTAAAGAGGTAAAGCATAAGCATAAGTTTTCTCAACGGTGGCTTATCGAGATAATCTGGAACCTGGAGGAGCAAAAAGTTGTCGTTCCAGGTAAAGGCCACGAGCTCCTGGTGCTCGAAGAAAAATACGTGCTCCCTAAAGAGAAGGTTGATAATACGATCTTAGTGATTGAACAAGACACGGCCAGATCCTTTCCTCAGAAATTGAGTGATTGGGTTCGTGGACGGCCTGGCGCGATATTGAAGGCACGCGAACGGGTAAACTGTAAGATGGTCGAGCTGGTGATATTCCTTGACCCTGAGCATAAGTACCAGCTCAAGCTCCAGAATCAAACCGACTCAATCGAGGACTATTACGCTCGTCTCCGTAACGAAACCGTGCAGCTTTTTAGGAGGGTCGATCCCTTCGGTTGGTTCACTGACGGTCACGAACCAATCTCTTTCGTATGTGAAATGGGTTGTCCGCGTAGTCTTGGTTTTGGAAACCTGTACTTTTCTTTCGCCGGTCTTGAGGTTCGAGTTTCGACGCGCTGGTCGCCAAGGACTTGACCTCGATAAGAAGTTGAGATTCTAAAATTGGATTATGAGTCAGAGCGCTAGGTATTTATACGTTTTTCTTAGCGTCGGCAGTTTGTAGTGTTCGCGTTCTGGGAAGTCATCTAGATTGTACATAGACGAATGAACCTGGTGTTCTCGTGAACTCAACTCAACATTGAATGTTCTGTGACTTATGACTTGTGAGTGGCAGCAGATAAAGCTACTGTCTAGTGTCTACTCATAAGTCATGACTTGATGAGATGGTTTCGACGACAACAAAGGACCTAGAGGAGGGAGGTGTATGAGGAATGGAGGCACTGCAGATCATGCATGGCTTGGTGGTTACCATTCCTACACTCAGCAATTGATCGTGTGCCTCCATCAGCAAAGATCTTATACAACAAGGATATAGACAAAAATGAAATAAAAAACGGATAGCTAGGAAAGATCTTTACCTCGACTTGCCAGTGCATTCATTTCCTGACCTTGTAAACAAGCTGATGACAGACAGACAAAGATCTCAATCAATGGTCGATCGCCAGATAAGCTCAATCGAGCTTCAGCTCTTGTTTAACTTCAGCCAATTACATGCCCTGGACGCGTTGCACTGGCGTCGCTGCTCAACTGTAACTGGTGCGATTACAGGACAAGCTCATTTAAGGTTGGCGTACGTCAGTAGCTGAAACAGGGCCTCAGCTTGTGATGAAGCTCCCTAAATATGGGGGAGCTCCATCCCGTCCGTCATCAACGGTACCTAAGAACTTCAATCTCACCTCTACAACACAACAAAGAACCATGATGGACTTTTCAGACTTTGAGATCATTGACCCAATTGCCGAGTTTGGCCCTGAGAGCAGCGATGAGGAAGATGCCCCTCAGCCTTCTCTACCCCATCTTCAAGGCGGTCATCCTCCGTGGCAAGGTCATGAGGGTAAGCTAGTCGGTGTTGTTGACATGGGAAGGTGAGACTATTCATCGCACTGTCGCGTAAGAAGTCAGACTGACAGAGATTGTCCCCATCAGCAATGGCATCCGATTGTCCATCTCCGACCTTTCGAAGCCATTGGCTCGTATGCTCCCGACCGTGTATCAGTACCGCGCGTCCATCTCGTTGTACGACTCTCAGTATGATCCCGAGACGGGAGACCAGATTCCTATTCCCGACGATATTATAGAAGCCGTCGTCTCAGTCCTGAGCAGATTTGTCGTTATCTGCGACGACTTTGGTTGTAACAAGGACAGTATCCATGTTATCGCGACCGAGGCTACGCGCGCGGCAGTCAACTCCAAGCAATTCTTGGCTGCCATCAAGGACAAGACTGGCCTGACGGTTGAGCTTCTTCCCAAAGAGGAGGAAGGCCAAATTGGCGCTCTTGGTATCGCCAGTGGATTTTCCACCATGGAGGGTCTTGTCATGGACCTGGGAGGTGGCAGCACTCAGATTACCTGGATGCTGAGCTCTGGCGGTCAAGTCCGCATCAGTCCTAAGGGAAGCTTCAGTTTCCCATACGGAGCCGCTGCATTGACCAAGAAGCTCCATGATCTCAGACAAGATAAGAAAAAGGAAGAAGCCGATGCCGCTGTCAAGGCATTTGAGCAGGAGATGATTTCCAACTTCAAGGATGCCTACCACAACCTCCAGATCCCCGAGGAGATGGTTGAGAAGGCGAAGAAAGAGGGTGGATACCGCATCTACCTCTCCGGAGGTGGATTCAGAGGGTGGGGATATCTGCTTCTGTATCTTAACCAGACGGATGGCAGTTATTACCCCATCTCCATCATCAATGGCTACACGGCCAAGCGCAAGCAGTTCGAGGATACCGAGGCTCTCAAGCATGTCGCCCGTGCTGCCAAGGACATCTTCCGCGTCTCTGATCGAAGACGATCTCAGGTCCCAGCTGTTGCCTTCCTTGTCAATGTCCTCTCTGAGTCCATTCCTGGAGGTATCAGAGAAGCTCACTTCTGTCAGGGTGGTGTGCGAGAAGGCTTCCTATTCCGACAGCTGCCACCATCCATCCGAGCTCTTTCACCTTTGGAGGTGGCCACTGGCTACTTTGCGCCAGGCTCGCGACATCTGATCCAGCAACTGCTCAAGAGCGCAATCCCGAAACCCGGTAAGAAGAAGGAGTTTCCGGAAGAGTTTGAAGAACCTGTCGTGGATTCGTTTGCCAATGCGATGTACCTCCACATGTTCATGTCAAAGGAAACCGCTTCGACAACCGCGCTGTACTCGACCAGCGTTGGAAACATGTCCGCGATTCATGGTGTATCACACCAGGACCGAGCCAGGCTGGCCTTGATGCTTGAATCCAGATACGGTGGTGAGCTTCCTCCTCGCGAGTTGGAGTTTCGTGAGTCTCTCCGTGAGATGCTCACGCCCGAAGAAGTCTGGTGGGCATCTTACCTCGGCAGAGTAGGACAGCTCATCACAGCGCTCTACCCAGCTGGCAAGATCCACCGATCGAAGCCACGTGTGGTGTTCACTGCACAGTGGTCTTACACCCTGGGCAAGAAGAAGAACAAGGAGGGTCTCCTGCTCACCATCTCGGTACAGAAAACCAAGAATGATCCTGCTCGCACAAAAGAGACGGTTGAAGAGGCGGCTAGTGATGTGGAAAAGATTGGAAAGAAGAAGAATTGGATTGGCGATGATGAGCCTTGGGGAATGAAGGTTAAGGTTAAGGTTGTTGAGGAGGGGATCCTTTCTGAGGATATTGACGAATAAAATGGGATATTGCGATGGGTACATCTTGGAAATTGCTATGATATGACTGAAAGGAAAAGAATGTATGTTTACTGATTGACATGAATTTGAGTGCTTCCCTTGGCAATACCTTCTATGTCCAGTGACCAATGCTCTACACAATTAGCCAGCATAAGTATTGTTCAAAACCGTGTAACCACCTCTTAGTAGCAAAATGATGGATACACTCTCGGAAGATGAACGATTTCATGAATAGGCCAAGATTATAGAGCAGATGATCCAGCAGCATGGTCTTGTCGTGGCGCGGATCCCAGTCGGAGGCAGTGAAATAAGGCTTGCGACACTCATCGTCTTTGAATGCGCACCGCGTAGTCCCGTCAAACGGATTGACCAGGAGTTTGGGGGTGTCTTGAAGGATTAAAAAATCGTGAGTGAGCGCTTCATTCCCTCGCGATTTGTTTTGGGGAGGTTGTTAAGGACTGAAGATGTCGTGTTAGTAGGAACGAGAGGAAGGGGATCCACTATCATGAAGTTTGGAGGGTGGTTTGATCATTCGCCTGTCAATTAAGGGTCCGTGGTTTAAACTTTATATGGTCAGTTATTCTGTAAAACATGCTCTGTATAGCAATAATGGCTTGGTTTGGGAACAATCGAGACTGTGAGATGGTTGAGAGACAAGCAGGGAACTACTCCCTCTTGAACTTTTAGGAAGTGTACCAAATGGTTTCGCTCGACCGGGTTTCCTGATGGAAGAGTATCGTAAGAAATCTGATCGAAATGACATTGTCTATCTTATGCTATCTCCCAGCCCAATCAATTCCATTGTGTTCTTGTCAATTCACCCTCTCTAGGTACTAGGCACTTCTTCCATATGAGAGTCTGAACCACACATGTCTAGCAGACTCTGGTTTGTTGGTGATTGCTGTCCAAGCGTTTGTCTCCCAATCGAGATCATCCGCAATGTTCTTCATCGTGCCGTAAGAAGACCGAGCCTGTCTGTCATCATTTGGGTCTGCAATTTCTCGGTCCTTGTTGAAGTAATTATTGCCTTGGCCATTCTCCCAAACCATGGTAATGGTCGACGGATGTTTAGAGAACCAGGGTGAAGAACTATACCTTCTTTCTTAAGCCTTACGGGCGGCGATAATCCTCAGAGTTGTCCTCCAAGTGCTTGTTGAAGATTCTTTGGGCCGTCTGCGCCTAAAGGGCTGGTGAGCCCATCGTCATCGGTCGATCCCACAGGGTTCTTTTCATCACCCGAAGAGTATCTGTTTGGCTATTTTTGAGTTTTTCCGAGGCGTAAGTCCCCAATATACATATCAAATCAATACAAGAGTATTTGTTTGGCAGATGCCTACTTGCTGCTGTTACGCTGTTCTTTGTTGATAGGCTGTTAATTAGAGGAGGTAGCAGTTAACAGTATCTATCAACAACGTGAATATCATATCCACAAGTGAACTTGTCTCTATCTTTCATTCGCTATTCACACTTGCTATTTCTAGTAATAATATTGGGTATATCCTCCGTTCTAAAGCTCGATACCACTCTCATCCTTTGGGAGATCGATCTTCCTAATCTTTCTATATCCCTCTCTCATCTCAGTCTTCGTAAACCTAGTCGAATGCAAATAATAAACAACAAACCATTGGTATAAACAAAACAAACTGCGAACATCAGTAACTAGACCTTTCACGGGTTCAAAGACGACTTACAATGCGCAAACTCCGAAGCAACCACAAGCAATAGCAAGGTTATCCAACATGGCTATCGCACCCGTGGAAACCTCCCCAACAAAGCCCGTCCTTCGTTTTTCATGTTGTGACTCTTCATAGGCCTTGATATCCTCTCTCTTAACAAACATGACGACAAGAGCGGATAGCCACATCGCTGATGAAACAGCCAATATCAAGCTGTACCACATTGGCGGCCTAGGGTTTGTCAGACCTCGTGGGCTGACTGGTATCTTGGGAGCAAAGAAGTGAAGAGCTCCCTGCAGTTGTCAGTCATGATGAGTTCCGATTCCGAATAATTGTAACTTACCACTGCCAGATTATATGCTGAAGCAGCTAACAGACCTTGACCAGGCTCTTTCGAAATAATACCTGCCGAAAGCCCAATAACGGCACAAGCAGCGATCCATCTTCCAATATCAGCCTTGAAAGCATCATTGTAAAGTTTCTTGACTGGATTTGTTTCTTTTTCTTTGCCGAGCATATCCCGGAAGATCTCGCCCAGCGGCATAGGACATATTGGACTTGACATGTTAAACCCGTTGATCTGTTAGGTGTTTTTTGGAGGTCAATAAGGGATGTGTTTTGTCAGATGTTAAGTTATTGTCTGACTGAGTTAAGATGGCTGTGATCTTGGCAGTATGACGATAGCCAAGACAGGGATAATAAGCACAGCCACTATAAACAGGCTGTGTCTGAATCCTTTGTTTTTGTAATTCTCATGCCATTGGTTTAAGGGTTGATATAAATTGGGCCTTCGCGCAATGATCCTTTTGCCGGAATATGACTTTGGACAATGACATGCTTGGCAATCCGCTCTGATCGCTCGCGTATTATTCCTAATTTATCTGGTCCCTGGATCAACTTTGCAGTTGTTGACATCCCGGTGGGATTTGAGTTGTAATTTCTTATCGCAAGGAATCTCCAACTTCAGATAAGATTGAAGCAGTTGTTGGTTGTGATGAGCTATTCAGCCGATATAGAATGCTGACTTGTTGAAATCCGATCGTTCAAGTTGTCGAGGTAAGCAGGAAATAGGTGGCATTTGACCAGTTCTTACTCGGTAAATTGATCACGTCAAGAAAGACGGGCAGTAATTTGTCTTGATACTCTTTGTTCCTTGATCTGTGACCAAGTCCCAGTCTGACGGTGATATCTAGACAAACAGCGTAGTTTATCAAGATATCGTGAATGACCAGCTTACAGTACTAATGAACACTGGCTTCAGATTATTTGGCCGTCCATGCTAAGGTCCATGTCAGTGTGTATCGTCGATGAAAATCAAATACGTATCCAAAATGCGATCGCACTCGGAACAAGAGGAATGTTCCCCAGATTCAGCCTCAAACCCACGCCGAACTAACGGAAATATTCCCGAAACCCTGATCGTCTCCTCGAACATTTTACCTAAACGGGAAAACCCTGCGCCTGAACAACCCATGCGCAGCTGAGCTCCCAAGGCTGGAAATCAACTAACTACGTTACATTAGTGCTTATCTTGCTGCAGATTGACGACGGCCCGCGGGTTATTTTACCTGTCTAACCATTTGCTTACGAGGCTCATGCACAACTTTGAGGTATGATGGGCGCTTATTGGTGCTTCGTAGGCAAACCGGAAGGACTTGGATGATAAGCCACTGACAGAGTGACAGGTACTCTTATCTAGACGACATCTGGTGAGTTACAGTGCAGGAGAGTGGTAATTAAAGACGAGAATATCCTTGACGGCTGTCTGAGTGCACTGTCACACAGCCCTGTTTATTGCGTATTGGTCCGTTGTACATATTCTTATTTTACTTGCCTCTTAGTATATAAGACCTCCCTACCGGGCTCTTTCTACAATACAAACATATCAGATATCCCCTACTATTCCCCCTTAGACAAATATCATTACTCACTTATATCACAATCAACATGGGCGACAAGAACGATACCTTCGTACCAAACTACGACAACTGCGATGAAATCTCAGACAAATGCCCCGTCGAATACACAATCTATGGTGAATACCTTTCCGATGGTGCAGCGGCCTTCTTCGCCGTAGCATTCGCCCTCCTCCTTATAGCCCAGATCTTTCAAGGCTTCAAGGCCAGAACATGGTCGTACATGATATGGCTCGGCATAGGAACCATTCTTGAAATCCTCGGCCATATCGGACGCTTCGGTCTAGCAAAGGATCCATGGAGCCAGAACCTCTTCATCGTCTCGTATATCACACTCCTTCTCGCACCGACGCTTGTTGCTGCTGCCATATCCGTCACGTTCAAGCACATTGTTATGTGGTACGGGTCGAAGTGGTCGCTCATCAAGCCGAGATTGTACCCTCTTGTATTCGTCGGTACGGACTTTATTTCGATCTTTATACAGGTTATTGGTGGTGGGCTGACGGCTTTGGAGACCGTTGGCAAGGGAAACAAGACGACCAACAAGTTGGGAGAGATTCTTGTTATAGGAGGAGTTTCTTTCCAGGTTGCTAATATGCTGTGCTGTGGTACGCTTATGCTTATCTATGCTCGAAGTCGGAGCCAGTCGCTGAAACATAGTGAGCCCTTGATGGATGGTGCTCCTCCGATGTACGCTGGTGCCCCTGCACGTGGTAAGGTCCCTGTTGCACGAGAAGAGGCCACTATTCAAGAAGCCAAGAAGGCAAGATGGTTTGTGTACTGTCTTGGTCTTGCATATCTTTGCATCATTATTCGGTGCTGCTACCGGTAAGAATCACCAACCTGCCTGTGTAGATACCAAACTGACTTCTCGGATAGCATCGCTGAGACAATCCCCGCTATTGCGAAAGACGTCCTGCGAAACGAACCGCTCTTTCTCGTCTTTGACGCAGCAGCAATGCTCATCTCTATTGGAGCTGTCACTATACTGCATCCTTGCTACTTCTTCCCTTACCTGGGTCTTAAGAAGAGCAAGAAGAGCCAGGGTAAGGTGTACGAGACTTTCCGCATGGAGAATAACGCTGCTTTGATGGGACAACAGCCACAGCAGCAAGGCTATGCTTGAGAGGGATGATCATGGTTCGTGGATAGAAGGGGATCTCTCTTGACTGTCTCTCGAGATGATAGTGTAAGGCTAAGGATAGTACAGAATGTTATCAGCGAGCGACAATTGAATTTGGTGGGTTTTGGGGTTTCTTATGATCAATTATCTCTGCCTGTATATGGAGATATGGTAAAGTCCATTAATGCATGTACAATAGATTCCTTTTATCTTGCGTTGTTGAACTTGACTCATACAGCCCGAGTTGTTGGAGTAGCCATAATCTATTAGACCATTTTATTAGACCAACGTTTCTGATTTCCAATCCTATGTGACCATTCGATTTGACGATTTGATATCAAGATTACGTTAGCGCCTTCCTTAAGGAAAGATAGTCCAAGCCCTGTGCATTAGCCCAAAACTTTCGACTAATCAACCTCATTCCAGTCACCGGATCATCAAGCCGATACCACAGTACAGTACATTCTGTTCTCTTATTACTTGCCTGTCGTGGCTTACAAGTTACACCCGATGTCGCACACATTTGTGCGCCCTACAAGTACAACAACAAGTTTGAGACATTGGAGATATGCAGTCAGCATTGGATAGTTTGGACTTGGGGTAACTACATAGGGCGTGATGTCAAGCAGAGGGCGCACTTGTTGGAAGTATATATATGACAAGGAATTTCGCCATGATATGCTACAGGCAATGATACAATTTGTTTTCAAGACTTTAGAGCTTCAATGTCGCAAACATCCATCGAGCTCGTTACTCCCAATAGGGCTGCGTCCGACGATACGGCCCAACTGCAAGACACATTCAAACAAAGCTTGGAATCTAGAGCCACAGATGCCGAGTTCTCGTTGCCCCCTGTCGATGGCGGAACAAAGGCATATCTGTTCTTGGCTGCGTGTTGGGTTGTTGAAGCAGTAACATTTGGTAAGTCCATCTACCCTATCTTCTCGAATACAGCCTGACTAGAGTAATGGTAGGATTTGGTTTCTCGTTTGGTGTCTTCCAAGAGTACTACAGTCACAATGAACCCTTCGCAGGATCCAGCAATATCGCTGCCATCGGAACTACCACTACCGTAAGGATCTCCTTGATCATAAGAAGGTTCACTCTGACCTCATCCAGGGCATGCTCTACCTTGGAGCTCCCTTCGCAGTAATCATATGCCGTTTCTACCCCCGTCAAGCCCGCTGGTTCACCTATGTCGGCCTCTTCATAGCATCCCTTGCCATGGCAACAAGTTCCTTCTGCACAACAGTGCCTCAACTCATCGCCACCCAAGGAATCCTCTTCGGCATCGGCGGCTGTTTCGCCTACTGTCCCTGCACGCTCTACATCGACGAATGGTTCGTCCGCAGAAAAGGCTTTGCTTACGGTATCGTCTGGAGCGCAGCTGGAGCTGGAGGTGCTGTGCTTCCTTTAGTCCTTGAAGCTCTGTTGAAGAACTACGGATTTCAAACGACTGTGAGGATTTGCTCTGGGATCTTGTTTGGAAGTGCGGCGCCTTTGGCGTATTTTATCAAACCACGAATTCCGCTTTCGGCTACGATTCATAGAAAGCCTTTGAATATGCGGTTCGTTACGTCGAAGGTGTTCTTGCTGCATCAGTTAGTTAATGTGGTCGAGGCTACGGGGTATTTCCTACCTACCATCTATCTACCGACTTATGCTCGAACAACATTTGGTACTTCGACTATCTTGTCAGCACTGACAGTCATTCTGGTCAACATTGCTACTACTATCGGCCTTATGGTTATGGGTTCTCTGAGCGATAAGCTTGCAGTCACGACATGCATGCTCATATCGGCAGTCGGAGTAGGCATTTCTGTTCTACTAGTCTGGGGCCTCACAGCCTCTCTGCCTGTTCTTTATGTCTTTTGCGTCATGTACGGCCTCTTCGCAGGTTCTTGGGCTTCCATATGGCCTGGTATCATGAAAGAAGTCACGCAGAAATTTCAAGACCAGAATGAGTATGTTGATCCAGTCATGGTACACGGTCACCTCTGCGTGGGTAGGGGAGTCGGCAACATCATCTCCGGTCCGCTCAGTGGTTCTCTTATTAGGGGTCAACCGTGGCAGGGGAAGGTTATTGGAGGCTATGGAAGTGGATATGGGATCTTGATCTTGTACACTGGTTTGACGGGATTGGTGAGTGGTATGAATTTTCTGTGGCGGTATGTCAACGTGCTATGATCTGGGAACAAGGTGCCCTTTTTTTCTGGTCATGCCCTGCCAGCTAAAAGTCTTGTTCGTATTTGGTATTTATATGTATGGAAGAATTGAAGACGTGAACTATCCAATGAAGAGCATGCACGATAGTGTATAGAGTGTACCACAGACTTGAAATTCATCTGTATGTCAATATGTTTCTTCGAAAGCCCTTGTGTATTTCTGGTTTTACTCGAAGGTTCTAGTTGAGGCTGATGACTTCGACATTTCGAACCTGGAAGGTGGTTGCTGCAAAAGTCAGTATTAAGCAACTCAGGCATAGAGACGTGTTAACTTACGAGTGGTAGGTCCAGGAGAACCAGAAGATCCCTCGGTTTGATAATTAACAATTCTAGCGTCTCGTTAGCCACTTTCGACACATATTCTCAGCCTCAAACTTACAGACGAAGTCCTGCACCAATATAATCTCTTCCATACTGCGTCGTCTGCTCAACCCCATCCAGGAAGAACTTAACTCTCACATCCGCCCCATTCTCATCTCTCAACTCAGCCCTAACAGAGTGCCACTCTTGCGGGTTCGGATAATCTCTATCCAAAGCGGTAACCTCATCGGAAGTGTTAAACGTGTTGAAAGAAATCTTGCCAGAGCCCTTCCACTCGGCAATATCGATCTCGGGCGGCCACCCGCTTGCGGCATTGAGCCAGAAAGCAGGCCACGTTCCTCTATCCACCGGAGCGATGAACTCAGCGCTGATGTCGTACCCACCACCTGGGGCGACAGTGAAGGTTGACTTGGCGTGGATTGCGCCGGAGAGGTAGTGGATGGGATCTTCTTGGTCATCTCTTGGTTCAGCCGTTAGGGTTAAGACTCCGTCTGTTACGGAGACGTGTTCTTCATCCATGCGTGCGCCACCATTGTGAGTTGGGCCCCAGGGATAAAGATAGTTCCAGTAAGTCTCAAGAGAATTGAATGAGTCTTTGGGGATGTCTGTTACTGCGCGGGCTTCAATCGGTGGTCGGAGGGCAGAGCATGATGCTGCGGCGCATTGAAGCGCAATGAGAAGACCCTTAGAATACATTTTCAGTACTGAACAGAAGAACGATCTTGAAGGTCTGAGAACAACAGCGGCCAGTGCCGGATTTAAGTACTGAGGTGTTTACTATATCGCATACGAGATGGTGTGCATGAAACGGGTTTGATGGAACCTCGTCTAGGATCTTGAAACAAGATCGCGTGTTGATCGTCCAAACAAAGCGCACGAATAAACAAACAGCATTGATCAATGGTCCGAATGTACAAGCTTGAACCGTGTAATTATGACAAGTAAACTTGCCCTTTCGGAGAAATAGGAAGCTGTGAAGCTATAGTATCAAAGGACTATACTTAACATCCTTGATAAGCTTGCTTATCTTGTAGTAATAGATGAAGATCATGGCGTGATTTAGACAGCCTTACATTTATCATCCAAACACAGCCAGATGACCATCATATTGACAGAGTCAAAACTCTAGTGACTTGAACTACTGGAGTTTCCACTCTCATCTGACCACAGTTTCTCCAAGCCTTCAACAACTTCCTCCACAAAATCTTCCTTGGTTTTCCCTGTGATCTTGCGAATCTTGACCTTGTCTTCATCTCCATTCGTCTCCCATTCAAGCGGATCCCACCGCGCAGGCTTCACCAAATAGGGAGTCTGGTCAAACAAAGTCAGCATGGGTAGAAAAGGTCCATACGGCCGTTCATGTTTAGCCCGAGCCTCTTCACTAGCGTAGGGGACGGGATATGCCTCGAAGGGGCAGAATATGGGTAGTCCTTGGGGCCGTCCTAGTCGTTTGACCCAGGCCTCGGCGTGCTTGTTCCATTGACAGATGATACAGTGTTGGAACGCATAGAGATCCCATGCTGCGAGACTTGCAAATGTCCAGCGAGGTTGATACTTGGAAGGTTCGCCGGATAGTGTTGGGCCGTAGGGATGAGGAGCTGTTTCGGAACAGCTCAAGTCGACAAGTACACCGTTGACATACTGTTCGCTCCGTACATCTCTCACCACAATTCCGTTCTTGTGAAGCTCATTAAGGTTCTCAATCATCTGTGGGATGTGAAACACCTGGTAGAGTCGATCGTGCACTCGTCGTAGTTTCTCGTCCTCGTGCGGTGCCATGTTAACCCAATCCTTGACAATGCCCATCATGGGCTCTTGGACATTATGTTGAACGCGGTCGTGGAACTGCATCCTAGCTTGGATTGACCCGAACTTCACCTTGACCTGAGTTGATGTGGCGCTGACATAGCCATGGGCTCGCACAGCGAGGTGTTCGCAGCCCAGGTCTTGGAGCCTCCCAAACGCTCGACACTCCTTTTCGAATGATGTGAAGTGCCGTTCAAATGCATCACAGCAATCCCAGGCGGTTTCTCCATTTGCGGAATAGCATTCGTCGTAGTCGACCTTAGGGGCTTCGTGGGTGATGAACTACCGTACAATTAGAATGTCGAGCCGATTCCCTTCCATGTTCTTCAACTCACCAGTTTGATAGCGTACAGACGCTTCCCCGTTGTAGCCTTGATGATTATTCCATGGCTTGTCTTCCGGTCTAGAACCTCGAGGTACTGAAAGTCGTCGCTGAGAATGTCATGCTCGAAAGGTTGAAGCCCTGGGCCTTCGCCCTCTGGTAGAGTTTTCAAGGGTGCCATCACTGCCATGATGAAGGCAGGGCAGGGACGATTCCTTGCTCGATTCTATGAAGACCACAAGTCTTGGATAACAGAGGCTCGTGTGAAAAATACTGTTAAAGAAGTGATGCGACGTGTTGAAAAGTGAATAAAGTCAAAATGCGAAAATCACATTTTCCAACCTGGCCGTCTGCGACAACTCAACAGCATTACACTTTCGTGAAAACCTACAGGAAAGACAAATGTCCTTCCCATTGGATTCGCGCCTCAACCGAGAATCTTACATACCTGGTACATCTAGATCATTATGCCTCAATGCCTTCAGTGTCACTGGTATCTCCTTGTTTGAGTTCACTCATATCGAACACTGTAGGTCACAATGGTATCTTCATAATTCAGCGCATTGCTATCACAGTTTTGCGTCTTTAACTTCGTTCACGTATCTCATCGCAGTCTCGGCGTTCAGCAAAATGCGATCTCGTTGCAAGATCTGAGGTCTGTTTGCGACCTGCCCATCATCCAATCAGAGCACCGCCTGGTTAGCTCAATCGGTAGAGCGTGAGACTCTTACTAGAGTACACAATCTCAAGGCTGCGGGTTCGACCCCCGCATCGGGCTGTTCCTATACAAATGATACGATTGATCACTTTTTTGCTTTTTGTTGTCTGATGCGTCAAGACTGAGCTGGCGCAAGAAGAGAGGCGCTCTGTTTGCAGGTAAGTCACACCGGAGGCTCAGACATTCACTCGTTGTTGGGATCGGGTCGGGTCGCTTGTCGTTCATCAATCATGCAGTATGTCATTGAACCTGCAGATGCGCCGGCTCATTATCGCCCGGTACATAGTTACATATAGCCCAAACATGGCTTCACCTCCACTACTTCACATAACAAACAAGAGGTCGGTGTCTAATCACAATGTTAGTAACCTAGTCGGATATCATCAGGACAAAACTTACCAATGGGGTGACTACTCGAGAGCTGTGGCTTCTGGGTATACTTCTCTTCGAGAATGTCGCGGACGCTGTTCAGCAACTCGACGTAACTCTGCTGAGGGTTCGCCTTGAGTGCTGAAATGAACGCCCATGACATGGCACCAGTAGCCTGTGCGTTGATGGTGGCATCGGCCCTAGGTAATTGTTAGAGAAGTCTAGGAAATTGCTTAGCTTCACTTACGATGTCTGGTCATCTTTGCTTCCGGAGAACATAACAACGTCAGCAGGCGATGTTCGAGTTTGCTTGTTGTACTCATAAACCTCATCGCCGGTCATGGCAGACTTGGCCAACGCGAACACAGAACTAGCAGCCCCAGCAAGATCTCCTCTAGAGTATGCGCTGAAGGCGTCAAAGAGTCCTGTTGCGGCTTCCTTGGCCAGGTTTGGTTCCTTGAGGACACCCTTGGTTGAGTAAACGTATGGAAGATCCATGACGGTGGCGGAATGACATGAGTCAAAGATGGCTGTGAGACGCACACCCTGGAGCAAGGGCTTTACGACGCGGGCATGGATTTCGTCGTCGATGATAGGACCAGCTTGGGCATGGTCAACTGGGTAGATACACTCATCATATCCGTCATCCTCATCACCGTCCAAATCCTCGACTCGGCCACCGTGACCTACACAATAATCGTTAGATAGTACAGTATCATGAAACGCGCGCCGACTTACCGGAGTAGTGAAGGAAGAGAGCATCATTGGGTTGGGCGTTTTGGATAAGCCAGCCGAAAGCGCGGATGATGTTTTCGCGAGTGGGAATCATGATCGGATCTTGCTGGTCATCAGTCAAGATGATCATGTCCTCTCTCTTGTAGTTGTAGCGCTCCACCAAGAAGGCCGAGATGTTGTGTACATCGTTGATACATCCACGCAGCTCGCCTTCTTGGCCAAAATAGTTGATGCCGATGAGAAGCGCCTTGCGACGACCGGTACATCTGGAGTATTGGAAAGTGTAGCCCTCGGGGGCACCGTGGCCGAACTGCTGAGGAACATCGGGTGGAGGTGGTCCGGATCGAGCGTGTTGGGCATGGTGGTGTCGACCTTGTGGAAGAGGATAGCCGTACGCATCTAAATGAGGCGGAGGAGGATAATTAGGAGGAGGATATCTTTTGGGGGCTTGGGAAGAGCCTCTGGAAACACTACCGTAGTTTGTCGGGGGAGGAGGACCGCCGGGAGGTCCATAATGTTGCTGAGGAGGACCGTAATGGTTCTGAGGAGGCCCCGACGGAGGACCGTAATGATGCTGAGGAGGTCCAGAAGGAGGACCGTACGAACGCTGCTGCTGGGGAGGAGGTCCAGAATAATATTGCTGGGGGGGAGGATGGCCTTGCGGAGGACCGTATCCATAGCCGCCGCCTCCTCCTCCGTTGTACCCTTGGCCTGGATAGTAGGACATGGTGTTTTATCTGGTGAAACTGATGCTCCTGATGTTCTAGAAACTGATCAACGCAGAAAGCAGTAAAACAGAAAGAAAGATGATGCAGGAGGGAGCCTAAGAAATCCCAATAACAAGATGCAAAAACGAAACAACAATGGGTCAGCCAAGCAGTGAGAAGCCCATTCTGACCTTGGTTTTCAGCAATGAGAGCTCTCGTCAGTGCATTTGCGCGGGCGCTAATCACGTCTACGGCTTGGAGATTCCGAGAATTGACTCTTGGCGGAAGAGACAAAAAGGTCTAGTCATCTTCAAGCGTCCAAACCGGCTCTGGAGCTGTGTCTATTTTGTCAATCCAAGCTTACGTCTCCATCGCTTCTCTCTTGGCCTTGGTAGAGGGGCAGAGCTGGAGGGGCAACAGAAACTCCCCGCCTGAAGACGCGTCCACAGCCTGATTCTCCAGCCTCAAGAGCCCAAAGTCCCCTGAAAATCCCCTGACGGTGAATCTTCTGGAGGCCGCTGGAGGGGGAAAGGATGCCAAGGACCTGGACTTTTCTTGGCGCTGCAAGAGCCCCTCCCCCTCACCGCAGTGTCAGACAGGTGTCAACAACAGAATGAGTCTGTGAATCATTCAGACATGTCACAAGGGAGGGTAATATCGTGAGACGACGTGAAACCCCCATGATATCTGCATCTCATCACCAACCTCTACTTCTTTCTTCATGGCAATATCACGGGCGGCCTCTCGCCTTTCAAGACAAGTGACGCGGCAAGTTGCTTCCCTTGATCAAACTCAAACAATGCTTATGCGTATCGGCCGTTGATCAGCCTCTCCCTTTCCCTTTCATGAGAAGGACAGCATAATCGCATATCATGACTGCTTGCATCTTTGCTCCGCCACAATAATGTTACAGCAATACCCATGCTCCCATTCCTCCCTGCCCTATGTCAATCGACATGGACATGGCGCGGGTATTGCAGCGCTTGGGAGCCGCCTTGAGGTATCATGAGCGTTTGAGGCGACTGTCAGAAGGAGATTGAGGGAAATCCTCTGCTTCAGTTCAGTATCCGTAGACTCCACGCTTTGCTGTGGAGCACATGCTTTTCCCCGTCGGCTCCGGGGCATCTCGATGCGCTGTGTAGTGGCAACTGAGAGGAATGCTTTTCTATCTGATACTTCAGCCAGTAGGATATCTCACTCCGTGCTGTGACAAAACCATTTTTTTATTCCAAACATGAAGCATGAAATCCATCGTATCGTCGTAAAACATAAGGCTCGAGCTTGAAGCTATCGACAGTTAGTTGCCTGGTTGAACGTTGGACGACCCGCCGGACCGGCCCGCAGGGGTCAAAAAGAGGCCCACCTGATTGGCCACGTCGTAGCATTGAAGTCTAAGTTAGTGGACAGGTCCCTGGGGGTGTTGGATGGAGGGGTAAACGCTCTACCTAGCTCATCAATCGTCGCGCGACAGGACAGGAGGTGAAGTGCAATATCATCAACAAAATTGTTCCCGTCGGTACCTGGGGCGAGACTGGGGGACCCGTTAGTTCCGTATGTCACTGACAAGGAGCAGCCGGGATCCATTACTACGGTGATATTCACTGAGCTCTTTCCCTTCTCAGCAGTGAGACGTTTCCTTCCACCACTCTCATGCACTGTCGGCAGCTGCCAAGAAGTCCTGCCGACTGTTGACAACTGCACGGGTGGTACATACCTTACCCTTTTCTTCCTCAGGCCCTTTCTCCATTATATAAACAGAACCTGGTCGCTTGTCCTCTTGACTTTCTATTTTCTCATCTACTTCTTTTCCCCCTCCCCTCTCCTCTCGAACCTACAACACTTATCAGGCTTCACCCCATCACGAAGTCATCCAACATGTCTTTCTTCAAGAAGATCACCCAGGAGTTTGAGAACCTTGGGTTCGGTGACAAGAAGAAGGAAGAGGGAGCTCCCCAGCAGGCTCAGGATAGTAGGTTGCGCGTTCATCCAGCTCCATTGTTTCGTTGACTTACCTTTCACCTCTAGACACCCGTGCCTACGGCGATAACGGATACGGAGCTCCTCCTCAGGGCTACGGTTCTCCTGCTCCTCAAGGCTACGGCGCTCCTCCTCCCCAGGGCTACGCCTCTCCTCCTCCCCAGCAACAATACGGAGCTCCTCCTCCTCAGAGCTACGGTGGTTCTCCCCCTCCTCAGCAATACGGTTCGCCTGCTCCTCAACAGCCCTACGGTGCTCCTCCTCCTCAGCCCGGCTACCAGCCTCCTTCCGATCGTCCTCCTCTGCCTCAGGGTTGGACTGCCCAGTTCGACCAGAACTCTCAGCGATGGTACTACGTTGAGCAGGCCACCGGCCGCACCCAGTGGGAGGCTCCTCAGGCGCAGCACGCTCCCCCTCCCCCTCCTCCCGATTCTCGTCCTCCCTACGAGTCGCATCCTTCTGATGGATCTCGTAACTTCGGTGGTGCCCCCGGTGGATATGGTTCTCCCGCTCCCGGCGGCTACGGTGCTCCCTCGCCTTACGGCGCTCCTGGTGCCCCCTCGCCCTATGGTGCTCCAGGCGGTTACGGATCGCCTGCTCCTGGTGGTTACGGATCACCAGCTCCTGGTGGCTACGGTGCTCCCTCCCCATATGGCGCTCCTGGCGCTCCTTCTCCTTACGGTGCTCCTTCTCCCTACGGCGCTCCTGGTGGACACGACCAATATGGTGCTCCCGGTCAGGAGGGTGAGCGCGGCACCAACCCCTATGGACAGCAAGCTGGCGACAAGAAGAAGAGCAACTCCGGTATGCTCCTTGGTGCCGCCGGTGGTCTCGCTGCTGGTGCTCTAGGTGGTGCCCTGATCGCCAACGCCTTGAACGACGACAGTGACGAGGAGCGTGAGAAAGAAGCCGCCGCTGCTGCTGCCGCTGCCGGTGCTGCTCCTGCTGCTGCTGAGGCACAACCTCAGGTTATCAACAACTACTACGGCGCTCCCCCTGAGGATGACCCCTACGCCCGTGGTGACCCCTACGGCGCTCCTCCTGAGGACGATATGCCCCCTGCAGTTCTGCCTCCTACCGATGCGGACGGTGACTCTGTCTCATCCAGCGACCGAGAAGATGTTGAAGATGCTCGTGCAAATTACGAAGAGGCTCTGAGAGATGCTGCCGATTCAGATGCTGGCAGTAGCGAGGAAGAGGCCCTTGAAGAGGCTCGTGAAGAGTACGAGGAGGCCTACGAGGAGGTGTATGAGGACGAGTAAATGGGTTGAAAATGAGCTACGAATAACGACATGTTGCGTCCATTTCTACTGGATTGCGTTAAAGCCATAGAGGCACGGAAGGACGGATTTCTTTCACTTGTTGATACCTCAGTAGTACAATACCAGAACACGTTTCGTATTAAATTTTGCCTATCTTGTATGTTCATTGGAGTGTATGTTAAAGAGGTCTACTATGGCTGTTAGTATGTATGTAGCCGCCCTCGCTTATCGACATAAGAGCCAAGAACTACAAGACCCCTCGTTGTTTGTAATCCATGTCATTCGAGTCGACCATGGCGATAACTCGGGATTGAAAAGTCATCTATCTATACTGCATATAAGCTGAAAACACTTGCATGCCAGACTCACTGCGAACACATTTCAGCAATTGGTTCCCATAGGTCTCTACTTTACTAGCTATTGCTCCATACGGATGACTACTCCGGCTAAAGGACAAACAAGCATGATCATGAGGCGACGAGAATGAGTTGTTCGTCCCCACGCTTGGCATTACCATTACACGAGCTAGGTGCGTGTGTACAGCCCCTCTTGTCTTGGCAGCGCATAGTCGTGATCACTTCCTCAATCCAGCCCATGCAAGCATCTTTTTTCTAATCGATTGCTCATAAGAATTTGGTCCTTTAACGGGCGCTTGCTTCCTCCCCCGGACCATTCCCGCATGCATGGAGCTTACGCAGTCCCCATAATCGCGCAAATCCACACCCTGCATTAGACGGTGAGAGTAAGAAAAGATGATACACAAGCATAGCTATACGTTAATCATGGCCGGGATACAAGGAATAGAAGTTCAAGCTTTGTAGCGAAGAACAAGCATTTCGAGGGGAAAGCTTGTTCTTGCTTATGGTTTATGCTTAGATCAAGGTTGTTTGTTTGGTTACGGTGGGAAGCTTGGCGTAGAAGGTCTCGATCGTGAGGATTTATTAGGCGTATCCGTATTTGGTATGCTAGTCGTGAGTTGGAAGATTGAAGGGACTTTGATAGAATGTGCTGGATATAATCAGCCGATAAGTTAATTAATTCATGTTCTTTTCCCTTGAGGGTACCTAGGTATATAATTAGTGCAACGTCGTGGTTATGGAAAGCCACAGCGCATCTTTTGAGACCGTCATCAAGAGTTCGGAGAGACACCACACACCTAGATAACATCCTCCGGCCTTTGGGTGGGTTAAATTTGCAGTGAAAAAGTCAGCCCTATCAAGCAGAGCCTCATCTCCGCTGGAGTCTCTACGTGAACTGATTCCTCTTATATCGCTCTTGAACACTAAAGGACTTTCCCAATCCACCCATTCACGAAGTTGTTGAAGTCAAGCACATATTTACCATGTAGCTATTTATCCACAATGTAATATCCTGGCCATTATCTCTTACGGTACCTTATTTGGATCGTATTTCATAACGTCCTTGGCCTCAAGGAAGCCATCAATCTCAAATGATAGAGATAGATACGTATCAGAGTCTCATCTGAGCCAGAGGTGGAAAAGTTTGAACTACTTGACGAGCCATTATGGATAGCCTCATAGCATGTTAAAGTGCAATTTACCGATAAAATAATGCATTATTCATTCTTATTTCCGGATTTCTAGGAAAGCGACTCCTGCAACACAATCAGGGCTCATAGTGACCGTTCAAAAACCTCGCCATCTCAGCATGGCCTCTCATCATATCGCTCTCGGGGTATCTATCGCACGCGCATTCTCATTAAATCATCCAGTACTAACTCTCATTATTCTTCTCGTCCATGCAGATACACAGGGCCGCCATGAGCGCCATGTCAACTCCAGGCGCAACCATCAGCGCATACGTCTGCTGTCCGAAAAGCATGTCGCGACCGCTAAGAATCTTACGGTCGATGCGCGCAATGACAGTATTTGTTGACTTGTCAAAGATATCAGCAGCATAATCGAACCAATTACCCTTCATCTCCAAAACCTCAGCGGTGCCGTCGGTTGAAGTAAAGGTAGCGGTAGCCTTGGAGCCCATAACTAAACATATAGTCAGAATACAATTCTTCACTAGCTAGGGAGAGAGAACTTACGCTTGAAGCTGTTCTTGACCTCCATAATCTTGACGCCTTGGGGATCTTCCACGGCGTAAGTAGCATGAATATGCATGAGCTCTTTCACAATGGAGAAGAGATGGTTGCCCTGCATGTCAAACACCTTTTTGCGGCCCGAAATGCTCATGACTTTACCCTCGACTTTGAGGATGGGCTGGCCGTTGGCGAGCTTAATGTCGAAGCTGTCGCCAGTCAGAGACATGACTTTCTCTTTGAGAACGAGCGTCTCGGTTTGCTGAGCCGTGAGGTTCTTGAAGACGCCGACCTGGCGGGGCGCGGGTGGAAGTTGAACTGCGGCCATGATTGTTGCTGATTGTTGAATGTCAAAAAGAGGAGTATGATATACAGTAAGTATAGAGGGTGATGGTCAGATATGATGAATGGTAGAATTGTGGTATTTATATAGAGCTATCTTCTGTCAGCACGAGGGGTCCTAGAGTAGCAAACGTCACATGTAGCTTCCTCATCCATCAATAGGACCCCTCATAGCAACAACCTGAGACACTGAATGGCTTAAGGCTGAACAAGGCGCAGTCACAGGCGAGGCTGATTAACCCAGAATTCTCGAATAGAAGGATTGAGAATTGCGTCATAAGAAGCTATGATAGGATGATCTTCCAGGTAAAGAATCCTTTTTGAGATCACAGCCCCCAAATCAAGTTCAAGTGACACAAATTCCGGTGATAAACGGAAAGGGCAATTGATAGGCTTCATGCTAGGAGCTGCTTATTCGTCAATCTGTGCTGTCAGGACATTTTACTGTTCTTGGCTACAGAGAAAAAGTCCCGTTCGGCTTCCGATAGGTCATCAATTCATCATGAGGCAGTGTCTGCAATGCTGTGTGGTATTTACTACGATATTGGTTGCATAGCATAAATCATTGAGTGATATATAGTATCTCGTATGATGATGTGGTAGATAGACTGTCTTTGGAGATAAGAGGGAGCCAACGCCACCATCAAGCTGAGTTGATGATACATCGGGAACCAACCATTCATTGTGCTGAATTGCACCATGCCTCCAACCCCAATAGTTCCTTGACGAAGACAACCCATTTGCATCAATTTTGGAAAGATCTGACCAGCCTCATTGTTCTGATCATGGATGGCTGGACCGTAACGATAAATTTCTTACCCAACTCACCCTATAGATCGACACCAGAGTCTTTCAATATAAGCGATAATTCCATCGTCTCTCAGCATCAAACAATCACGTGATTGCTTCAACAGTCTTCCAAGACTTGTTCGGTCTGGTGGTCTAGTGGTATGATTCTCGCTTAGGGAAAACCCTATAGCATAGCTTGCGAGAGGTCCCGGGTTCAATCCCCGGCCAGACCCTTCCTTTTGCTGATTGTGTCTGTAAATGGTTATGGAATTGTTTCTTTTTGCTCTAGTGTTGCAGCTTTGTTGTCTGGGGTCATATTGAGTTCGTGAGACGGTTATGGCTACAAGCCGTTTGACGGTTATAACGCCTGGGAAAATAACCGTTTGGTGAGTCTGTGCTTCAGACCAACGACGTAAGTCAAGTCGACTTTTTGACAGGCTCGAGGCATAGGGAGCCTAACTTGAAATGAAGAATAAGTCAAATGTTTGGCTTAACTTGAGCTGACTTGAACTGCCTTGAATTGCCTAACTTGGGAATACCGGGTCTACCTTCTGGTTTACTCATATTAGCATACTGACTTGCAAGTCGGGGAGCTCGACTTGACCGGGACTTGTTGACTTGACTTGTTTGAGTTCAAGCTGAAAGGTTCTTGTAAGTCGACTAGTAATCCACGTAACAAATCTCACAAAACTGTTTGGATCAATCAATCACTGTCAAAAGGCACAAAATACTAGAAAATAAGCCAACATTTGTCTATCCGTAATCTATCCATAAAACTAGTACAAGAAACAGATCTCGGGCGCGAGAAAAATAAATAAAAGACACGCTAATGGGCGTCAATCAACCCAGGATCCATTTAGGACATTTACAGAGCAAGCATGGCGAAGAAGGCAATGGCGGCAGCGGAGACGGTGAAGCCAGCAGCAGCGTTGACAGTGCTGGGGGTCTCAGCAGCCTCGGAGCCGGAGCCAGACTCAGAACCGGAGCCAGAGCCGGAACCAGCAGAGCCAGACTCGGTGGCAGAACCAGCGGAGCCGGACTCGGAGCCGGAGCCAGAAGAACCGGAGCCAGAAGAGCCAGACTCAGAGGCGTCACCAGAGCTGGAGCCAGAGCCAGAGGTAGGCTTGGAGGCAGAACCAGAGCCGGTAGCAGTGGAGTCCTCATCGTCATCGCTGGAGCCGGTAGCAGAAGCGGTAGCGGTGATGAAAGTACCGGTGGTGTGAGACTCGCCGGTAGACTTGGAAGCGGCGGTAGAGGTCTTGGTCTTGGACTCAACGGCGCTGGAGGTCTCCTTGTCGTCAACCTTGTCGCAAGAGAGGTCGAAGAGAGGGGTGGTGGACAGGTTCTCGGTAATGGCGAACTTCATCTTGTTGTCGGGGTTGGAGTCACGGAGGTTGTACCAGAAGGTGGGGACCTTGTTGAAGAGGCTCTTGCAGCCAACCTCTTGCCAGTACTTCTGGGCGTTCTTGACGCTGGGCTTGGCCTCATCCCAGTCGGGACCCTTGTAAGGCCAGCCAGTCTCGGTGACCCAGACGGGCTTACCACCAGCAGCAGCAACGGTGGCATCGAAAGCCTTGTCGAAGAGCTTAGCAGCGTTGTCGATGCTGTTGCCCTTGCCGTTCTCGTAGTAGGGGTACTCATCGACACCGATGAAGTCAATGGCATCGAGGACGGGCTTGTTGGTGGCGTTACCCCAAACGTCCCAGGTGTCGACGTGGCCGAGAGGAACCTTGGAGATGGGGGTATCCTTGAAGGCCTTGCGGAAGTCGTCAATGAAGTCAACGAGGGCGTCGGGCTGAACACCGACACCACCCTTGTTCTTGACACCAGTAACGGAGTTACGGTAGAGATCCTCGCTACCGACAGAGACACCAATGATGAGGTCGGTCAGCTTAGAGCCGTACTTCTGGACGGCCTTCTTGAGGGCGCTGATCTCCTTGTCGATGGAGTCGGTACCGGAGGTCCAGACACCGAGGAGGATCTGGGTCTTGGTGTCGATGGCAGCCTCGAAAGCCTCGATGGGGTCATCCTCGGAGTAAGCCTGGATGTTGGTGTAGAGTCGGACAGCGTTGAAGTCGCCGGGGGAGGTCTTGAGGCCCTGAGCAGTCTCGAACTCAGCCTGGAAGTCGGCCTTGAACTTGGCCTCACGGTTGGCGAGGGTGGCACCGGAGTTGAAACCAAGGTAGTTCTTGGCCTCAGCGCCCATGGCGAGGGCACCAACAGCGACGGCAGCGGATGAAATCTTCATGTTGACGATTTTTGATATAGATTATCGAGACTCGGTCGATTTGTGATGCAATACTTTATTCGGTACAACGTTGGGCACGGTCACACGACGTTAGACTGTTATAAAGTCTATTAAAAGGAGTGTGAGTATAATTTGGAAAAGTGGTCAAAAAAGAGAGTGACGATAAAGTGAGAATGTCTACCAAAAAGAGAGAAGACAGACAGACAGACAGACAGACGAAAAGGGAATGATGGAGGAAATATCAAGATGAAAGAATGGAGAAGAGACTCTTTTGTTTTGCTTGCGGAACGCGGTGAGATTAGGTAGGGGCCGCTCGGTTGCAGCGGACGTGGAGCCGTCACGTGCCGGACAGGCACTAAGTGCCCGGTTTTTCAGGGGCATGCTTACGACGCTGGTCCACTAAGTTATGGTTAAACCGCTAAGAATAGCAGTCGATGTCTTGGGTACTGGTGATGATTGGCTATCGGTAGCTAGCTTCTCCTGTCTCATGCCCAACTAGTAATTTTCCAATATGATCGTCGATAAACAATAAAAGATGATGAATGATGAAGTCCCACGTATTTTATGAGTAATGCAGATTTGAACCGAATAGCTGGGTATGGAGACTTATCCCTACATTGGATTCTCGTACTGTTAGATTTGATACGACGCCGTTATTCGTTTATGTCTGAGCGACTGTTTCTTTGACTAACATGTACGTACTATAACTCGGTTGGCGGCACTTATGCAAGGAACAACGCAGTCGGCATAAGCCAATTAGAGAGCAGATGAAAGCCTAATGAGCTGAGCAAAGTTTATGTTTCGTATATCCCAGTCTCAATATCGAATGCATTGGCGGCTAGGATCTGATGCTGGGGTAAATTCCTTGGGGCCAATCTCTTCATACGAAGCCAAGAAGAAAGACATTCGATGTTATTTCAGTTTCATGTGAAGACAACAATTAACCTCCCCAATCCTTTGGCTTGTGCTCTGACCCTTTGTCTTTCGCTTTCAGCTTATATGTATCAAACACTACGTAAGAAGCAATTCTTCGCTGAGGCCGGAGAATTCCTTGGCAGCCCTGGGATTGTCATTGTCATTGTCATTGAGGGCTTGGGCCTGGGGCAAAAGACGCTAAATTAGATGCGACTGGGTGGGGTCGTCTTCTCCCTTGAAGTGGATAGGGCGGCTCTTGGCTGGCACGGCTGTGAGGCCGCTCCATCCGTTGCTCAAAGAGGCTTAGAGAAGGAACAAAGAGTTTTGTTAATATGGGAGATGAAGTCATAGCATACAAACTCGAGGGCTGCCTCCTGCACAAAAGTTGCACAAAGAAGATTGCATGACATACGGTGACTGTGGTTTGGCTGCAATCTGCGGATAACAAGCTGACCTCGCTAACACAAAGGACAAACCAGAATGCTCACTTTATGCCGATGTCGATATGCTTGACCTCCATGTTTGCACTCATCATTGTCTTAGAGCGTGAACTAGACCCCTACTCTATGGCATCTTGATCGCATCCTTAATACCAACTACTATTTTCTATATGCTATCAACACCAGGCTCGAGACTCCGACGATGGGCTTACTACAGCCTACCATGAGTATAAAGTACCGATTCTGAGGCGTGTGGTTCTCGTCTTCACATCAACGACAAGGAAACTAGTCCCAGATTTCACCTTCCCTTATACAACGCAAGTTATACTGAAGACGAGATCTCTCATGGTTCAATACTAGAACGGTTTGTTCAGGCTCAAGGTTAGACACGGAATCCGATTCTGATGAGACATCGGCTTTGTCCACGACACTGTCCGCAGAAAATGTTCATCTCGGCTAAGAAAAGCTCCTGGTACATGAAAGCCACGTGTGTCAGGGTGGGATTCACCTACCATGAGAGGAACTGGAGTCAAATATCTGTGGCAGATAGAGCACCTACATTTCTCTGGCGCGGCCATCCTCATCAAGTCTTCCAATGAGCCAAGCCATCCTGTCCACGGACGCTCTCCGTTATGAACACCCCAACGTTCGTCTATACTAAAGCAAAACATGTCACGTCTTCCACTACAGCGTATAGGTGCTGGCAAAGGGCGTATCTGTACCTCATACCTTCAAAACAGCCAGGTTGCGAAAGCAATCCCGTGTCTGCCTCTCACTGAATTATATACCCAATAGCAGAGAGAATCTCTTGGACTGCTTGGCCTTTCACATTGCTTTCTTCGCACGAACTCCATCATGTCTCTGTTTATCGAGATTCCCACCACTTTCCTCAAGAAGTTGTCTCGTGCCGGCAGCAAAATCACCGACCAAGCCTCGTACTTCGTTATAGAGAGCCCCATGGGCGGAGAAAATTCCGAAGGGCTCAATTCTTATATCACATTACTTTATATATCTTGAACAATTCTTGCCTGCCCGAAAGGGCGCTCCAGGGCGCTGGAGCAAGCTAAAGACCTGGAAGCAATCCATCACTACCGGGCCAGGGCATATGTGGTTTTTCGTGGCCACGTTCGACGACGACATGCCAATCTACCGCAAAAGTCAGCCCATAGGAGCCCTTGAAGCCATGCAGTGCGACACAGATTATTGTCCTAGACGAACATTCAGCCAGGTGAGCATCGCTTCTTGTAAGCCTGAAAACCTAACACTAACACTGCAAAAGCATGCTCCAAGCCGAGAAAAGAATTTAGATATAATCAAGCATTTCACTTTCTACCCAACACAAATTTAGAAGAGCGAAATGTTCTGAATGTTGGTCAGTCTAAAGTCGAATTAGACCATGTCATCAACTGCCATACCCTAAGAGAGTATGACGCTTTCTTCAAAGCAATTGTAACTGGACACCGTCAAGTGTTTACAATTAGTCAGACGGTCAAATAGGCAGGAAGAGGGAATGTCCTGGATGTCACATGTGATCAGAGTGATTTGTGGTCTGTTCAGAGAGCTTGACTACCAACATGAAGAGTATCAGAGATGGCATTCGACTGTCATTTTGCATTCTATAAACTTAGTCATACATTTGGACCTCAGAAATCCAGTTATCCAATATATCAAAAACATATTATAGCCTCTTCATTCCGATAATTATGTATCGAAGAAACGTACTGAATGTTGCGGCGCTGTAGACCCTTGGTTAGATTGGCGACTCGCCTACTCCGGACTTAAGCGCTGATCAAGGCCCAACGTTTCACCACGACGATGCGCTAACACATCGATTCGTCGCTAATTTAGCAGCGTTTCAGTCACTGTCATCCAATGGCTATCATCATCAAAATACGAATGAACAATTGTCATGCAAGCCGTTGATAATAAGTCAAGTCATAACTAACTCATAACTCGTCCAGCACAAAACATCAGGCCTCCAATTGCTTGTCCTAAGTCTCCCGCTTCTCGTCCGTAGGTCTGTCATTGGACATGAAGAACTCGCTCTCGTTGATCTGGTACTTGGCGGACTTGCGTGCCGAAACACCCTTTTGGAACTGTTCAGTTGTATCAGTCTATGTTCTTTACTGTTTGGAGGGAGTAGTTTACTTACCATGAAGTCCATTTCACCAAAGGTGCGGTCCTTTGTCTCAAACATGCGGAAGTAACCCCAGATGAGAGTCAAAGTGGCCAAGCCAGCCCAGAAGAAAGCCTGAATTTTTTATTAGCATGTCGTTGTTTATTCTTTGTCCATGTCAAGACTTACAGTTTTACCCTTGAGGTTCCAAGAGCCAGGCGACAGCATCTCAGGCTGGATCAAGCCTCCGCAAACGATGTTACCAACATAGTAAGTCGAACGAGCCAGCACGATGGTCTGCGTTCGCAGACGAGTCGAACCAATCTCAGCGACAATGGTGTAGATGATAGGACCGACAGTCATGGAGTAAGCTCCAAGCCACACTATACACAGAACAGACTGCGCCCAAGCTAGTGGTAGGGTTTGTTTAGGCAAGGCAAGGAAGCCGATCGTCCAAAGGATGACAACGAGGCATGTGAAGCCGGTAAGCCAGATTGTTCGTCGACCAAACTTGTAGATGTAGAACCAAGAGACGATGGTGCCCACGAAGGCGATTCCAGTGCCGCCGAGAGCGATACCGTATGATGTCTCAGCACTAATACCGGTTTGTTGGAAGAAGAAAGATCCACTGTAGCAAAGGGCGCCTCCGTTGGTGATCTGAGACAAGAATCCCATGCAAGCGATCTCAGTACGTCGAAGGTTACTGCCGCGGAAACAATCCCAGTAGCTGGTACCAGATCGCTCTTCAATCTCAAGCTTGTTGGTATGAACCATCATGGCAACAGCATTGTCGTAGTTGATGTTGTGTTCGGGGTTGGACAGTCGCTCGAGGGAAACCTTGGCCTTCTCAAGCTGGTTCGTTCGTACAAGATGCCACGGCGACTCGGGAGCGAGATAAGCTGCAATAGCAAGAGGAACAGGCCAAACCCACTGGATCGCAAAGGGAATTCTGTATCCCCAGGGTGTAGGATTGGTGACCAGACCCTTCAATACACCAGCAGAGATGAACTGTCCAATACACCAACACAGGTTGACATAAGCAGTGAGGTATCCTCGAATAGCCAGGGGTGTAACTTCAGCAGCATATGCGGGACCAGTCGTAGCAAAGATACCCCAGGGAATGTTGCAAAGGAATTGACCGACAAGCAGAACCTCAATGTTGGGAGCAAAGAAGACAACAAAGATGAAAGCAGAAAGCCAGAAGAGACCGCTGATGAGGACAACGCGGTGTCCCCATCTAGAAGTCGCCCATCCGTTGAGCATAGCGCCGATGATGTTGGCCAGAGCACCCAGACAGTTGAAGCGCTGCTGCCAATTGGCCGAGATCTGATATCCGTTCTCCTCGTCGAGCCAGGCACCGTACTTTTCTCTGAATCGTGGGTATCCGTAGAATGAGCCTAGGAGAGTAACGTCGTAGCCCTCCATGATGACGGTCGTCGAGATGACTGCATTGTCAGTTACACTCGCTCACTTTGACAGTCACGCGTAGGCGTGAACTCACCAATTGACCAGAAGGCAGCGGCCTTGTAGGTCTTGAAACCTTGTATAACGCCATAGCTGTGTTCGTCGGTGGTGGCCTCAAAAGCTTCGTTGGCGAGGGCTTTGTCGTGGAGGTCAACGTTCTTGAGATGATCGAGACCAGCATCGGTGCTTTCGATATGAGGATTAATCTCCCCGGTCTGCTTTACGGTAGCCATGATGTTCAGTCAATGACTTGGACTACTTTGTTGAGAGGTGAATGGCGAACAGCCCATGTCGTTCGGGCTGGGCATGATGGGCAGTTATATCTCGTCTCAATTGAGACGGGCAAGGATGCGAATGCTTCTCCTCATGCATGCATCGCCAAGCTACTCAGGCCCTTGAAGCCTGAGACCCGTTAGTGTCTGCAAGAAATAGGATCGACGGCCCGCGAAGAATCGTGTTAGTGAACTCTGAAGCTATTCATACTTGATGAACCGCAATCATTGGTGGAAGATTCTGCGGGGTGCTTGTTCGAAGGATGCATCACCTCGATCTGAGTGGACCGGGTAATGATGAAGGAAGCATCTGACCATTCAGGATCTGATTTATCCTCCCCAGACTGGAGGTGGAGAAATCTGGGGTAGTCGTTAGTTATTTTCTGGGGGATGAGCCGGCTGGTGTTGATCAGCGGCTTTTCCTCTTGCATCACTTGTAAGGTTTAGACCATTTCTCTAGGTCAAGAGATCCTTCAAAGTGCCCGCTTATTGCTTATTGCCAGTCTCCGGTTAAATGTAATTGTCGTCTGCTGTTATTCCAATCGGGCAGTCGAGAGGATCTCCAACCTCTCCACTTTGATCATGAGAAGAGTCGATGCCCAGGAACCAGGGCCCCCATGAACAATGCTGCATGCAACTATGCCCATGATTCGCGAATGAATCCTCAATGCAACTGCACCCACTCGAATCCGTGGTCGTCTTGTCTTAAGCTCGGGCTATATGCCTTTCAATAAGTTACCACGATCTTGATGCTTATATTGCAAAAGTAACCCCCACGGCACTCGAGGAATTGGGGGCAAACAATGTCTGCTTCTCCAGTATTCGTACACCATCGCATCTTTGATGCCGTTCTCTTCACTCTCGGTAGACTTCAAGCTGATTTCCCACAAGACTTTTACGCGTACAACGGACGTAAAACCTGTTCTTGGCAGTAGACCTTGCCAACATACGTGACCAAAACGAGAGGGTTGCATATCGACTTGACAGACAGGGCATGCCCCCATTCGCAATGCACGTACGCGGCGTCAGTCAACTCAGGCTAATTTCGTCCAAATACAGTCCGAGCACAACATAACATTATTGGAGGATGAGGCCGTAAACGCTGAGTCTAACGCTGCTCGGTCGATCTTGTCCCGAGACAGCGGTACCAAAGTGTAAACACAACTGTCAAACCATATCTGACTCGCCATGATTCGACAACCACTGAAGACGAGACATCAGGTGGACTGAATTATCAACATGCAGTAGCTTTTTGGCCTGTCTCATGCATTCTCTTCTGTCAGTTGAGGAAGGTCTGTTCGGTTAACGGGCTACACTCCCGTTAGCTCAAACTGTAACCTTTCGGCATGAGCCGGACAAAGATGGACCATAGAGTCGGAGTTTGTTCGTCGTTCTCATGTTGCATTCGTCCTGGATTCTCAATAGCTTGTCTTGCTGGTCATTTCATATAAGACACTCAGCTGGTAAAATATTTCGATTCCTTCATGGCTCCAAAGCACAATATCATCAGGACGGCCTCATCTTCGAATGCGTTCATGGCTCAAATATGTTAAAATAGATATCCATAGACCCCAATATATGTCATCGCATGCTGAGGTGTGTAAATTGACACAATATGTACAAACCAAGATTTCCCAATTTCATAACAAATCATTACTTTTTAGATATTACTTAGATATGTGTTCTCACATCCGTGGCTCCCGAGGCTGCTGCATCATAGACGCAGCCATCCTCAGCCGATTCCGTGCCTCAGAAAGAAGCTCCCATCCGGTATTTGACAAAGCGTCGTCGACAATACTTAACAGACCGATGATCTTGTTTCGGTTTCCAACAACGCCAGCTTGGTTTTGGTGCAAGTGGAAAGCTTTGATGGAGTCGATCGTGGGAGGAATCATAATTTGCAGGTACGTTCGGAGATCTTCGTGGCGATCGCGCTTCAGCGTGTCATAATCCATATTGGATGACATGGGAGTTTGCTCAGATCCCTGGGGGGTGTTGGTTGCGCCTCGGTTCGAGGTTGAAGGAATACTCGGGTCGGTCGCCATTGTTGGAATTCCAATGCTGCTGGAAGGGTACTGGAGATGATCTGGGAACGGTTCAATGTTCCCATCTTGAACAAACCCATAAGCCCACAACACCAAGGACGCATAGTATAGAGCCCATGTTCTGACCAGCAACTTATCATTTCCAGCATCGTATTTTGGGTAGGCAGACGGTGAGAAGGCCGATGACATCCCACTCGCTTCGCTAGTCATACCTCTTCTAGGCTCCTCTCGAAGAAGAATAAGCCGTATGAGCTGCAACGCGTGATAAACCCCACCAATGGCTCCAGGCGACGCCACCCACTCCTTGATCTTACCCTCGGTCCTCCTCCAATCGACAGAAGAAACCGTTCTGCCAAGAATCTGGGGGACACCAGCAAAGATGCAAAGCTCTGGCATGCTGATGTAAACCGTGATATGACCCAGATGGTAGAGCACTGTGCCCAGTGTTTCCATGGCATCCCCGTCGTCACTTCCGCCTCTGTTGCTCAATCCCAACCTCTGCCAATCAAAAGCGGCATGTTTAACATGGGCAACGCCATCGTCGTAGTCCTTCTTCCACCAATCAAAAGCTCGAAGCAGCTTCGGTCGCCAACGCTCTTGAACGCCAGGTATTGTGTCAGTTCCGAGTGTCGAGCGGTCGAGATCTCTCTGATGCATCTGCCATGTTACAGATAGCAGTGCAGCTAAAAGTGCTATCCTTCCAAATGGACTTGTTCGCACTCTCTGCCCATTGAGCGTCCGTTGTAACCCGTCAAGAAAAGTGATTGGTGTAACTCCATTGGCATGAAGACTCGACTCCACACAGCCGATCTCCGATGGTGAATCGGAAGACCATAGAGTATTATCGCAGGGAAGTGGTAATTTGATTTCATGGATAACAAGAGTGGGCGTATGTCCGAATAAAGCAGCGTGCGTAGCGTCAATAATGAACGCAGCGAGAGCAGCTCGTCGTGTAGCTTCTTGCGCGATCCAGTGATCCCACCATTTCTCAGGCGATGAGTTAAAGGTAGGCCGGTTCGAGCCAGGGAACATTTTAGGTTGCCCCATCTTGGGGCTACCCATGGGTGTTGGGACTCTGGACACATAGGAAGACTGCTTTCCTGTCAAGGCACTTCCTCTGCGCATGAGAGATAGAGTTGTAGGGAAATAAATATGAGCACGCTCGTGAAGAACACGAGTCGCGTTCATTTTCTCGTAAACCTCCAGAATCAGCAATGTTTGAATAACCCAGAGCTTTGCAGGAGGATGAGAGTCAGCGTGCATGAAGACTTGCCAACGCAGATTCCACGAGACAAAGGTGGTGAATTTTGAAATTTTCTCCACAGTGTCTTGTGATTGTCCCTTCTTATCTACCATCGAGGCACCCATAATGAGCACAGCCAGCAGAAGAAAGTCGTTTGCAGTTTCGGGTATGAATGTTGGGCGATGAAGAATAGGCAGCTGGTCGTGAAAATGGTCCCAGTACGAGTTAAGATAACGTTCGACGTTGACGTGACTGAGAACATGATTCTCAGCATCAGAATCACTTCCGAAAATTTCGTCTTTGATATCTGCGGCGGATCTGCTTCCTTGCAAGCTAATCTCGTTGAAACGTTGCATCATATAGTGAAGTAGTGCTTGTCGTTTATGTTCTGAAAGGCTGTTCTTTCCAAACTGAGACACATCCACTACTGGCGTCGCCATGGCCATCGGTTCTGATTGGAACCATAGACTGTTGATCGGTTCAACATAGGAACTACCCATTATGCCTGGCTGAGCTGTGTAATCCGTACATAGTTGACCAAAATTGTTTGAGTATCCTGCCATACCAAAGTTACTGGGCACGAAATTGTAATTAGAGCCTAGCCCTTGGCCGGTAAACAGCCAGGTGGTAAATTCGTCCGTACTTGATGGAGAAAGCCCGAAATGCTGTTCTTCAACGTTGATGTGCTCGGCATTCGACGCTGATAATCCGTTGTGCATGGCGAAAGACTGGTTTCGAGCGCGTTCCGGTCGGCTAGTCAGCTCAGGGCTTGTCAGAGGCATGGACATATCCGCAGCTGGCATCTGTTCAATCCGAAAGGGCACAGAACCCAAGTTCTGTTTTTCTGGTGATGATTCGCGGCTCTGTAGTTGCCGTTGCTCTCCATAGTAGGCGCTTGGTCCACCCATTTCATTCCTCTGGCCAGAGTCTTGACGAGATAGACCTCCTTCCATCCCAAATTGCTTCGAGCTGCCGGAATCGAGCCCGGACACCTCCATCGGTGGTCGTGCCATTGAATCCTGTCGTTCTTTCACTGATTCTTCCCTCCCCTCATCCTGGGTATCACTCCAAGCTGAGCCATCCTCACTAAATGAATATCTCTCACTACGTTGCCTGGGCAATTTCGAAAACTCTTTTTGAGGCCTCTGGGAAAGGCGGCCATTGCCGTACTGCTGGACTTGCCGTTCATGTCTCAGTTTATGACGGGCATAAAGATCTTTTCTGACAAACGTAAATGAGCAGTCAGGGTAGTCACAATAGTAAATCTCTTTGGGGGAGTCTATGACCATGTTAGTACTGCAAGACAGCCGTATTGAGTATTGCTTACGATTGAGTTGATGTCTTTGAAGATGTTCGGCACGTGAATATGTTCTCCCACAGCCTTCGTGGGTGCATTGAAACTCTTTGCACGAAGCCTTGCGGCGTTTCTGTCGCGGGGGTGAAGAAGCCATCGTGGCTCGTGACCCTTTGTTTTGCCTCGGCTACGTGTCTCTACCCCCAAGATTGTCTGTACTGAAGTAAAACGCAGCCTATGCGTGTCTTGGTCGTCTTATCGTGACAGACGTATTTGAAGTCGTAAGAAAACAGAAATCGAACCTCACTGCCAAACGGGAAATTGTATCTCAAATTCGAGATTTTGGGGGTGAATGTGACCTCGCCTTGTAGCCCCCTTCCTTCCCTCCCACTCGGTCACCTGATGGACCATCCCGTTCTGGACTCATTTTTTTCAAGGTCGCTCCTTCCATCCCCGCGATTCCCCCGCCTCCGGGAGATTGCCAATTGCGGGGATTTTTCCGAGGCAGGTTAAGTTGACAGAAGGTGTAGGGTAAGCTGGATGGTCTTGACCTTGACATTTTCCTTTCTTTTCTTCTCCAGATCAGAGGTTACATTGATGCAGGTGGATGAAAGAGGGTCTCTGTTGAAGTTTTACGAGTATAGCGAGTGGCGTAACTGATGTGACACACCGAATGCATGCACCATTAGCCTGCAGATTTTTGTCTCAGCGCTGAAGAACTCATTGCATGAGATTGTGTTTTGAAGGGTGTTACTGTTGAGGAGTCCAAACACCAAGTGAAGGGAATGACGATATCGCTAACAAATAGAACCAGATTATGACAAGAGCAAGATAAGACGAATACCGGATTTCTCAATGCCCAGACATGTCATGTTTGAGCTAGGGGAGGTGGAAGCCATGTCATTCAAATCCAGGTGCCACCACCCGATTGACAGCTCAATCCACTCCGGTGGTTCTGATGTTTCTTCTCTGGTGGGTGCATGTTTCAGTGTCGCTGGACCCCTCCCAATTCTTGGTTCTGACAGCTATTGGGTCACCTTACGATCGTTGATCAATCATGAGCTGATCCACAGATACTGTAGCTACAGTACTCGATAGCAGAAGATTATCCTCCATTTTTTAGGCGATAGACCGAATAACACGTCTGTACGTCTCAGCGAGTGAGGCGGTCAAATCAAATCAAATTGTCTGAGATGAGAACCTGATGTGTATTAATACCTACCGCTTGAAGCATAGCGGTTGATTGACGTGATCGCGCCGGTTGGGCGATCAGATCAGTTGAAGGGGTTTATCATGGATAGCAATCTTGGTGGAGCGAGCCCACAAATGTCTGTCCGTTACGTGTATCCGTCCGTAGTGCTGCGACACTGACGGTGCAATTGATCTTTAGCGAACGTCGCATCTCGAAAGATTAGTGAGGTTTCTCAATCCACTTGCTCTCATTATGAAGCCGGCCAAGCCGGAACACCATGCCTCACCTTGCCTCGACACTGCATTGGCGAGCGCTGTCATTACCAATTTCCCCGAAAGCCACATAGAAGGATTTCCGTCTCTTCTTTTCTCGAGGCTTGCAGCTATTGTTGAAATGTAACTCTGCGCCGATAGCAAGAAATCCTAAACCTGGGGTGGCGTCTCGTGCAGCCTGCGATCGAGCATCGCACGTGGCTCGCCCTTGCAAAGTTTATAAGCGATGTCATGAACGTGGACAGATCGAGACTGTGTTTCAAGTTGAATGCAATACTTATGTGACCTATTAAAACAATTGAGAATAAAAAAAGAGGCTTCAGCCACCGCGTGATATACTGAATGATGCGTGACATACCTGTCAAGGGATACGAAAATGCATCGATCTTGGTGAGCATCGCAAGCCACAAAAGAAATTTGACAGACTCTTTTGAGAATTTCGCTTTACCCGACTTACCCTTACCACGCCATTACGGTGCGGTGCGTGCCCTGGGTGCCAGCCAATTTTGGAAACGCGGACGGGGAATTCCGTAGTCGTGGAAGTTTTATTTCTCTTTTATTGCAACGTTATGGATTGTAAGCTATAGGCAAGGTTTGCCTGTGTTATAGCGAGATATCATTGTCTTGGATTATCATTTGGTGCATGTACTAATCGGCCACGACAGCAATGATCGTCCGCTATCCACTACCGATACAATGCTGCAAGACAGAAGGAGTAAAGTGGACGAACAGGCGATAGAACCGGTGACAGGGTGGTATGTCTATAGTGGATGATCACCACTTTGTTCGGCCATAGTCAGGAGAAAAGTCTGAGAATCAGGTCCCAGAGTTTAGGCGACCAGGCTTCAAGGTTAGGGGTGGTAGATTGTTTGAACTCGACATGCAGGGGCTCCCATCACCGCTTGGCCCAGAGTAAATGTCAACAAGATAAAGAGTATAGCAGCTTAGGTATAACAGGTCAAGTATCAGGCTTGTCACATTCGGACCATTTGCTACTCGTTCATGACTTAACGGGAATAAACCATTTATCCTAGATCTTGGCGGAAATACGGATATCGCACGACTCCGAGTCAATGCACAATGGCACGGCCTCATAAATGGAGTATAACTGACGGCTTGCATGAACACATTGATTGCCCGCAATGTCAGGTCATACATAATACCAAGCTTTTTACTGCCGTAAACTAGGCATAGTCAACTTCTTCAGCGTTGAACTAGTTGACGTTAGCCAGCAACTAAACTAATGTTACAGCTGGGCACCCACCCAACTCCTCTAATTGCGGGCGCTTGATTGAGCGTAGAGCGGCGTCAGAACAGACTGACAGAGTGCCCGTCCCCCCGGCTCTTCGCCCGGTACTGCAGCTGGGCATGAAGAACCAGCACACACATAAGCAGGTACAATCTCACTCACCGGCAGTGACGAGCAAAAAGCAAAATTGCGGTCGATCAATCTAACCAAGAAGAATAATTATTGTCCTGTTTTGTGTTAGTCCAATGTCCATCACTCGAACCGAAATGTCGGTCTCTGGAGGTCTAGGCCGGCTAAATCGACAGACAGTTGAAGAAGAACTTTGTGAGACATTCGATGTGGCGCTACATGACATTTTTATCGATAGAGTCAAAACTCAAAAGCCAAAGCGTCTTCTCCCAAAAGAAAAAAAAAAGACGCTTGAATTTAACAAAAAGAGGATAAAATGTGGTGGTGGAGATTGTCTCGGCGCTGCTAATGATTCGCTTTCCCCTTTGGGCAATCAACATCCGTCCCTCGGCTGGACGTTCCAGTGGCACTTTGACCATCATTTTATCTGAAGGGCGTTAGCTTTCGTCCTTTTTAACCTGCTTCTGGTTATAGCGCGATCTAGACATTTCTTCTGCGAACAGACTGCATATCAACTCAACTCAACTGCAGACGACACTAGACTAATGCCATCCAGCACAGGGGCCTTCCTCATTCTTCTTTTTCTCTCCGAGGCGAGGGGCCCCTTGTTATCCCTTCCACTTCTGCTCTAGCTTCTACAGAACGTGGCTGTAACTAGGTACACACTTCGGTACTGGTACTGTAACACTCGTATTATGATCCGGGCCCGGGATGTGCTAATGGTCTTCCCCGTCTGTTGCCCCTCGGACGAGCCCCAAACCGAGGCAATAGTGTGGACTTTCAACGCTGATCCCGCGAATGGTAGCCCTTAGCATCGCTGCCCAAGGCCTGGTACCTGTACGCACGGAGTCGATCAGAATAAGTTTCGTAGGTCCCCTACAAGATGAGCCAAGCTCCGGGTGGGTTCAATATCCTGTTCCGGTATAATCGCTTCATCACTCCGTGAAAAGGACCGCAGGGGTAAACTGTCCCAAGATGCTGGTTTCATGGCAAGCCCCATTCTGGACTACTACGTAAACGAAAGCTACCAGACTCTCGGTTCTCTTTACCATATATCTGCGACGAACTCCAGTTCACTTCCCTGACGGCCCGCTCCTCCCGGTCTTGGATCCTTTCGTCTATCGCCAATCCTTCTTCTCTTTCTTTCGTCTTTTCTATTCTTATTCCCATATGCGACCCTTCTCTATCCTTTAAACCTTGACTTTCTCCAGTCAACATCCATCATGAGTGAAACTGTCCCCAATAGAGGCCCCGAGGTTCAGGCAGTGTGCTACACACTGGTTGTCTCTTCAGTGATAGCATGTGGACTACGAATCTATGTCCGTACACGGATGGTGAAGAACTTTGGCTTTGACGATTGGGCTATGTGTGCTGCTCTTGTATGTCTTTTTACCTAACACTATTCATAGCCCTTTACTGACTGCTACTCTAGATCACATTCATCTTATTCTGCGCAAGTGCACTGAGTGGAGTGACCTATGGAACAGGTCGTCATCGAGATGACCTCGACCCAAAAGACTATATGCAAGCAAGAAATTGGTGGTGGTGGTGCTATCTATGGTACTGCCTGACTATGATTGCTTCAAAGATCTCCATCGGCATTACACTCCTTCGAATCACGAACCGAAAGCTCGACATCTGGATACTCTACAGCACCATGGCCATCACACTCTGCACCGGAATCGTCTTCTTCTTTGTCACCCTCTTCCAATGCTGGCCCATCTCCTTTTTCTGGAACACCGACCAGAAAGGCTCTTGCGTCAGCCCCGATGTCATTATCGCCCTCACATATCTATACAGCGTCTTCAGTGTCATCTCGGATTTCACCTGCGCTATCCTGCCAATCTTCTTGGTAGCCAAGCTCAACATGGGAAGGAAGACAAAGCTTGCCATCATTCCTCTTCTCGCCATGGCCTGCGTGTCAGTAACCCCTCATTATCATTCTGTTGTACACCAGCTCACATCATACAGGGCCAGCGCAGCTGTCGTCGTTCGTTTCGCCTTCATCAAAGATTTCAAGAACCCAGACTTCTTGTGTATGTCCACCAACTCCAAAGCCGTCAATCATAACTCGTTCATCGTAACTAACAAAACAAAAACAGGGGCAACCGTCGATATCGCCATCTGGTCGACCGCAGAACAAGGCCTCGCCATCACCGCCGGCTCTTTGGCAACGCTGCGCCCCTTGCTTCGATTACTCGGCCGCAAGCTTGGCATAACGACATCGGGACGGTCTGAATTGCGAGACACAGATCAGCATATGGGATCAGGAATGTTCGGGGCTTCAAAGGCTACAAACACCGGCAACAAGCAGGGCGATCTTTTTGGGCTCGCCACATTCGCAAGGGAGGACAACCTGAACGGCAACGGGCGAGACTGCGAGGCAGGATATACTGGGAAGGACCATTTCGGCAGACCGTCAAACGAAAGAGGTGTGGTGTCGACGTGGAGTTCTCGAAGGGATACTGTCAACTCTAGTGAAGAAGAGTTGACGCCAGGCTTGGGACCTAAGAGTAGTGGTGGTGCCGTCAAGGTAACTACTACTTTCAAGGTAGAGGAGGACAGGATTTGAAAACGGTGACAGCGACACAACTAATAATGATAGCCTTGATATTTATAGCGAACAATTGCGTATGTTTCTTGAGTCTAAGAAAAGTAATAGTAATGGGAAGAGAGGATGAAGCAAGATATTTAAGTATTTGACTTGACGTCTGTCGAAGCTCAACAGATAAAAAAAGTTCCAATGACGTCAATAGCTCTACACTAATGGACTGTAGCTAGAGGTACCCAAGCTACCTTAGGTCAAGTAAAGTACTGTACAGCTAGCTATTATATGCAGACAACTCCTTCTGAGGGGAAGCTTTGCTCTAGCTTAGCTTAACCAGGTTTGAGCCCGAGTTACAACCCGTTAACCGAGATGACAACCTCATCGCTGAATGGGTAGATTGTCGGGAAGATAAGCATATTTGGCCCTATTGAGACGCATCCGAAGAAAAGCAACGTTCCACCAGCCAGAAACTGTTAGCAGAACTTGTTTTTGGTGCATTGAGTATCCGCCAGCAAACAAATGACTTCTCACGGCCCCCAACAAAGGAAAAAGAAACGACAAACGACAGAATCAGTCATTCGAGGTTTGGCGTGCCTGCGGGCGCTTATTAGGCTGCATGCCAGCGGCTCATAGAACCTGATTGAGTTAGCCAACGACTTGGCTTGCTGATGATCCATGTTAAGGATCTGCACAGGAGAATTTCCGAGTCTCTGGCAAACGGGAGATGTATCCAAATAAGGACATGAGTGCGATGAGAATATCAAAATACAATCACGAGCAAGTCATTATCGATCGATTCCTATTTGGGGTCCAAAATTGCTTCCTCTTTAGACCCCAAATGACCACCTTGGCTCGACATGTGCCGCTGAATACTACATGACTTTGGAATTCGTATCTTGGCTTAAGATACTGCTATTTATCGTATCCGTATTTGAGGCTACGAATGTGGCATTGGCCGCTTAGCTATGCTTCCGGTAGCCTGAGTATCGAATTGTCGTATGGAGGAGGATTGAATCCCATGTCCCTTTCCGAAGCGAGCGCCGATGCAAGTACATGGCGTATATATCCCTTCGGCGATATCTGAATATGGTTCGAGATGAATAGCTCAATGTCTGATCTGCTAGGAATCATAGACTCTTCAGATCAGGGTCAAGGTATCTTGGGTTATCTGTGATGGTATGTCGAGCAAGAAGTTAGACAAGAACCCGTACCCAAAGGATAGAAACCTAACGAAGACTTTAGTTCCAAGACATATATCTCCTATAGATATCTTGAAAACAACATATTGATATAACTCATGCAACAAGAGAGGAGCAAATAGAGTCAATTGATTTTTGTGTTGTCACAAGCGATCGTCCCTGATAGTACCATGTCGGATACTCAAATTATTATATATATCTGAAATACCAGAATACTATTAGAAAGATTCTTCACACTCCTATCTTGCCAGTCATTTCTGTTATCGGTTCTTTTCTAGAATCGTGAAGGATGGTGGTGTCTTGGATCGGGAGCATCTCCGATGCCTCGGTCATAGTGTCCGATGTCGGGCGAGGTATTAGTCATCTCGAGAGCCATTTCTCAAACAGCAACAGCACAACAGAACACAGAGCACAGAACAGTCATAGGAATAATTAAAATATTCTCTAATACCCATTGATCATAATCACCTTGCGTACAGTAACCTTGATCATCGGTAGTTGTTAGTCATAATTACCGTTATCAGCCTCAATCCCATGATATCTTCAACGGCTTGAACTGACCGGTCCCTGAACCGTGCTTTTCACTATAAACCACCAGCTATCAAGATAAACTCTTCTAAGCCCTGCCACTCCAACCATCTTGTGATTCAAATCTTCATCATAGGGCGGGAGCTGGGCCGATTCTGGGGAACATTGAGACTACAGAGTCACGTGAGCGGATCAGCGCGTGGAGAAGATTATCTGCGATAAAGTCAAAGTCCGGAACTTGTCCCGAGAGAATAACAACGCTCCAGTCCCCTCGGAGTTTCCCCCATCAGCTCCAGTTTCTCTTCGGTCAATTCCTCCAGACTCTCAGGCCACTTGCTTCTCAGTGCGAAGCACTACTTCGTCTTATCAATGAGCGTCGTCGCCGAAGACATAACTCCCTCAATGGCTCGGAAGCGCTCGGCGCCCTCCGACGGCAAAGATGCGCGCAAAGCATCATTGGCGTAAGTGAATTGATATTTCTCCACTATTATACTGCCGTGTAAGTGATGTGACTGACATAGACCAGCTGCCTTACATGTCGAAAGAAAAAGGTTCGGTGTTCGGGGACTACGCCTTGTCAATATTGTAGCAAGCGTGGGCTCGACTGCAGGGTTCCTGAGCATGGACATAAACGCATGTATATGGCCAAGTAAGTTCTAAAGATCATGCTTATATATCTCGTATCTAACCTTAAACTAGTCGCATCGAGGAACTCGAGAATAAACTAGCCAGATATGAAAGAGATGGCTATGACGGCCTGCCTTCTACTTTACCCCCTAGAGCATCTGGTATGTAAGAACTTGTTGGTCTTGTTGACTTACACTGACATATCATAGAACCCCCGGTGTCAGGTACAACTCAGATTGGCCAAAGAAGGGAATCTATCCTCCACCCACAATCGTCTCATTCTTCCCCACAAGACCCCCATCACAGCAGATCAAGATCTGGGAGCTTCATTCGTCCGTCTACTAGCTTCTCAGCACCTCTAACTCAACCGAAATTTCCTTCTTATGATGGCACTCATGCATCGCCTGCCGCAAGTAAGTCGAATTCATGCTCATATCCAAATTTGATCCGAGACTTACACCTAACAGCTATTCTTGCTGGCTCTTCCCTCAGCTCAAGTCACACTTTTGGTTCTCGAGTACAAGATCTGCTCGGTTCCTCTCGTCCTGAGTCAGAACAAACCGCTAAACCATGGATAAGCCCCGAGGCAAATCAACTGGGTGAAATCATCAGCCACCCATGGCGTCTCTCAAGCAGCGACTTCCCTAAACTACCACCTAGGGATGAGGCACAACGCTTGTTGGATACCGCCCTGTTTTACATCGGCCAGTCACAACATCACATCGATGCTCGAGAGTTCTCAGATAAGATGTGGGCGTTTTACCAGAACCGTGATGACCCTGCTCAACTAGAGTCACTATGGGTTCTCGAGATGATTCTCATGATTGCGATTGGAACGCTATTCGATGCTAACCCTGAGGGTAATGATGAGTTCTCAGGTGTTGTGCTCTTTGAGTACGCTCATAGAAACTTGCCGACTTTGTCCGATTTGCGATTCAAAGGGAAGATCGGAATTGAGATCTATGCCCTTTTCGCTATCTATCTCGGCAACATGAATCGTAAAGAAGAGGCTTATCTTTATGTAAGTTGATGTTCAAGCAAGCGGAGGATACATGAGCTGACACAGATGTTGCAGATCAGCACAGCTATGCGACTTGCAATCTCTCAAAAGTATCATAGAGTCTGCGGAACAAGACATTTGATCCAATCAGAGAGAGTCCATAATAACCGTCTGTGGTGGACGATCTACATGCAAGAACGGTAAGCCACTCAGTATGAGGACGAAAAAGATAGCTACTAATGACTTATTGTATTAGACGCCTAGCTGCGGCGACAGGAAATCCTCCAAGCATTGGAGATGAGGCCATCAACATCCCCCTTCCCACTGACTCTCCTGGTTTCCCACCCGTCGGTCCCATGTGCACAAACATTAAGATCGCCAGAGCTACAGGGCGTATCTTGGCTGGTAGGTTTATTTGTGCTTCATAAATCAGGATCAGTAAAGGTTGACTTCTGTTTAACAGTTCTTTACAATCCCGAGGATGAGTCAGAACATACCTTTATTCCTCATGTTCAGGACATTGTCAAGTCTCTTTACGAGATTTCCCAAGAAATTCCTTCTGATTCAGTTACGGATGTGTATAACCTGGGTCGGGATCAGTCTTTGAGGACGACTGCTTCACTGCATTTAATGCTCTTCCAGGTATGCTGAGACGTCGAGATCAGTAGTCGGTCATACTAACATTTGCATAGGCAACTATTCTGACAATCAGACCGATCATGCTTCATGCTGCAAAGCTAATCCTCAGTGGCCACGGTCCCACTGGAGAGCAGCTGCAAGCTTCACCACTCGGTAGATTGTCTAGAACTTGTGCCGAAGCTGCAAGGCGGCAGCTTAAAGTTGTTGCTACGCTCAGGAAGCGAAACATGATCGGTAAGCCAATATTACTCAATTGACCATCCTCTACTGACAACGTTCCAGCAATCTTTGGCTTCTACGACTTTGAAGCGTCCTTCTCAGCTGCGTTCATCATGATTCTTGCTGCAATCTTGGATTCAGTATGCGAAGAGAACATGAAGATCAATCCCAAGCCAGGACTGCCGCAGGCGTTGGAGGAATTGCAGCATCTCGCTGATCATGGCAACACATATGCCCGCGAGAGATTGAACGAGGTCAAGAAGCTATGGAAGGTGATGGCCCAGAAGATTGAGTCGCTTCAAGTAGTCAACGTTTCGCCTCAAGGCATCAACGGCGATGCCCAAGCCAACAGAGTCTCCCATCCCAACGGTGCAACACCCGCTGGATTCGGCGACTCAGGCATTCATCAAGACATGGTCCCAGGCACTCAAGGCCAAACATCACCGGAAGACTTCATGCTTCTCGACACAGATCTATGGGATAACTTCTCCAATCTCTGGGTTCCCATGCCCGAGACCAACTCGCAGCAGGAGATGATGATGGCGGATATCCCGCCCGATGATTTCTATAAGCACTGTTACTCTATGTACAACAACCCGGATTGGGATTTGACGGGAGAAGATGTTGGGGATTTTGCAGAGCTGGGAAGACATATTCAGGATTCATAATGGAGTTTGGGGGAAGAGAAAAGTTTTTGTTTGGGCATTCAACTACCCAGCGTGAATTGTTTTAGAAGAGATCTCAACTAATTAACCTATGTACGATGGCGTGTTCGCTGGTTGGTACTGTTACTACAAATATATGATCATCAGATGCGTATAAATGTTGTCTGCCTGAAGCGAATGCGAGAAAGGATGAACAATTGAGCCGATGCTCATTATCTATGTGAAGTTTTGATGAGCATTTCAGCTTATCAATCCTCTCGGCGTAACTTTACAGCGCTTCCCGCTCATCGGATGAATCGTTCCGATGTAAATCAACGTTGAATAACGCTGCTGCGGAGTTGATCTACAGGGGACAATTACATATGTCAGCGCGCATTAGTAACTACAACAGCGCTAAGCCCTAAGGACCGTCTTAGTACCTCGGGAATGGAGGCAGATTATTCGTCAATTGATGAGGTTCGGAAGATTGGAGAAGTACCGGAGGATTGGTTGCTTATTGGAAGTGTTATTTTGGGGAAGGATCAAGCGGAGTTTGGGTTGTAGTACATGACATTGTTCTATTGAGGGTTGCTTCATGGTGGAGGATAAAAGACAACGGATGAACCCATCTCCAGGACTTGAACAACAGCTTCACTCAAGCCTTCAATCAGAATAACCACTTCTCATCATCAATAGCATACCTTCAACTTCAACTTCAAAATGTCAAAGACCCTAGCAGTCGTCGGCGCCACAGGCAAACAAGGTGGTGCGGTCATCAACTTCGTCCTCAACGACCCCGAGCTCTCCAAGCAATACAACCTCCGCGGTATAACCCGCGATCCCAACTCCGAAGCATCCAAAGCTCTTATCTCCCGCGGCGTCGAAGTGGTACAGGGTGACCTAGCTGATCAAGCTTCCATGAAGAAAGCTTTCGCGGGCGCCCAGTACCTCTTCTTCGTGACCACTCCTTCCTGGACAGCTACCGACCTGAAGCCTGAGCTTGAAATCATCAAGAAGACGGCCGATACCGCTGTTGAAGCAGGGATCGAGTACATCATCTTTAGCAGTCTTCCTAGTGTCACGGATATGTCTGCTGGAAAGTACACTCTTAACCATCCCTTTGATGCAAAGGCTGAGGGAGAAAAGTACATCCGTACCCTTCCTATCAAGAAAGCTTTCGTCCGTCTCGCTTTCTTCCTGGAAAACATCACCCAAGTCCCCCTGTGGCAGCCCGCTAAGGACTCCGAAGGCAACTGGGTAACCTCCCTCCAGCTTGCTCCCCAAACCCGCATCCCCTGGATCGACAGCTGCAGCAACACGGGAAGTTTCGTAGGCGCCATCCTTGCTGAGCCAGAGAAGTACGACGGCGTTACTCTTGACGGAGCTGAAGGGTTCTACAGCATGGAAGAGCTAGTCGCTATCGAAAGCAAGGCTTGGGGCAAGGACATCAAGTACAAGCAGATTTCTCCAGAGGAGTTTGCCGAGAAGTTGCCTATTATGAAGGATGTTTATGTCCAGGCGTTTCATGCGGGTGAGGAGTTTGGGTACTTTGGACCTGAGGGGGAGAAGTCGGTTGCTTGGGCCAAGGAGAGGGCTAGGGGTAGACTTGTTACACCTGAGGAGTTCTTCAAGGCGAATCCTCTTGAGTTGGAGTAGGCGTATGGATGAGGTTAGACAGGGGGAAGTTCATCATTGTTACTTATGCTAGGATCAATATTGCTGTTTTGCTGTAATTTATAAACTATCCTATTCGAGATAAAACATTGAGAACCATGCTTAATTGAGATAGAGACGTTTTTTTACTATCGTAAAGGGCATATAACCTTTAGACTCTTTCTCTAACACTAATTTAGTTAAAGAGGAGTTCAGAGAACCTCTTCTTTGCCTCCTCCTCATCCCATTCCACAATCTTTCTCTCCCTGCCCGCCTCCATCTTCCTCTTCATAAAAGGTTCCATAGCCTCTCTCTCTTCTGCAGACAACAAATGCACGCGCGTCTTCCAGAGATCATCTTTAGTGACCCTAGCATCCCGACCCCCGAAGAACCTCTCATCAAGAAAGGTCCAGTACATAGCATCAAATGCCCAGCTCTTCCTAGCCGCGTAGCTCAAGAAGAAGCGCCCTGTTTGCCAACTTTCTCGCATATACCTCGACAATGGCGCTGGTAAGAAAGTTTTATGGGAATCTGACATATTCTTTTCAGCTTCTTCCATTGCAGAAAGCCAGATCTGTAGACGAAGCTCATATATAGCCCTCCAATCCTCGAGACCAGGTGACCACATCTCTGCGGTTTCGAGGAGCAGCCACCAGGGCGGATCAAGAATGAATTGCGTAGGCGCAGTATATGTAACCTCCCAGTCTATCAGGGCAGCTATCTCGTCTGACTCTGTAAGAAGAAAATTCCCTGCTCTAAAGACATCGCCCCAAAGTCTAAAGGAGTCTGAACCAGACGGAGCTGGCAACAATGTTTCTGACGGAATCTTGGATGACTGATAGGACCACTTGTCATGCGAGAAGCCGAAGGTAGATAATTGGCCTTCTTTGGCCACTCTTCGAAAGAGCTGGCGCGAGACATACTTGTTCCGGCAATCGTCCTCAAATGTGACGAGGTCGTTGTGTTGGAAGACAAGCTGGGCTATATGCATCTCTGCCAAGGCAGTATACCACTCATCTGCAGTTCCATATATCTTGTCCTTGGGAGGTAATATACATCGGGGAATGTTTGACAACCGAATCATGTCTGCCATGTTATGACTTAACGGATAACCAGCTACTTCGTAAGTGGCTTCTTTGGTCTCAACTAAGGAACCAATTTTGAAGAATGTGAGTTGCGATAGTCGCAGCAAGCAATGTGCTACCTTTCCCCAATTAGAGTACAGCGTAGAGTCTGATACATTCGGGTCCAGAACATGAGGACTTGAGGGGTCTTCATTCGGTCTCGTTAGCCGAGCGGATATGCTCCCTTTATCCTCGTGACGTTGCATTATCGTAAACGGACCCAAATTCGATTCATCCCCAAAGAAAAAAGGGCGAGGGACCGGTAGTTTGGTCCGTTCCGCCAGCAAACAGGCTGTAGCTGCCTCATATATGGTCTTCTCGCTAGGAAATGGAACAAGACTTGAGCAGGGAACTCGCAACATGACATCGGGTGACATTCCTTTGACCCTAGCACGGTAAAGAACGTTGAATCCACCAACCATTATGGGTGTGATGTGCTTAGCTGGTTTGCCGAACTTCCTTTGAACAAAGTCCTCCACTTTCTGACAAAAGGTGGTGAGCCGTAGTTGCTTCTGTGCTGGCTCGGTATCCTCGTCGTTCTTGTCCCAGACAAGATTGTCCAGTTCTTCCTGGCCGTCGTAGAATGTCATGGCTACAACGGTACAAGCCAGGGGCAACACGAATGGGATTGAGGCACCGTGAGCTACTTATTGTAAACTGATGGAGTATAGGCATGGATGACAAGGCCCAATAGAGATATGCACGATTAGTTAGTCATATATCCTTACCGATTGGCTACTGTCAGGACTTAGTTTAGTCAATGTGCATCTTCACGATATCAAGGCAATGCGAGAGCAACCCGTGGAGTTGATTATGTGCAACGGAAAGATATGGGAAGGTCAGACCATTGATCTATATAAATAGACGCACCTCATACAGTGAGTCAACCACACAACCAGTCCTCTACGACAAACCAACAATCTCAGCACCAGCAGTTCGTCCATAAACAACACACTCCAAAAGCGACGATCCTCCCAATCGATTATCTCCATGAATGCCACCCGTGATCTCCCCAGCAGCGAACAGTCCAGGAATAGGAATAAGCTTATCACCACTCTTCTTCAATACACGGGCCTCCTCATCGATAGCAACACCTCCCATAGTAAAGTGCGTAATAGGCGTCACTCGACCGATATAAATCTCCTCGTCTCGGTTCGTCTCACCAGGTTTCAGTGTCCATCTTCCTCGCTGCGTACGGCCGAACTCGTCTGCTGATCCATCGGCTACAGCTTGGGCGTATTTATCCACAGCAGCGATTTGAGCGCTCGTGAGATCTCGGACTTTGACTTTCTTCATAAGACCTTTCCATTCGTAAAAGCCGATATGATTTGCCGATGCTACTGAAGCACCAGGGTCAAGAAGGAGGGTTATATCCCACTGCTTGATAACTCCATCGCTATCAGTAGCGGTAGGAAGCTTCATTATAGCATCGCTGACGTGCTCCCGGGTGTCCATCTCATTAACGAAACGAGAGCCATCTGGTGAAAGAAGGATACCGCCTTCACCGCGAAGCATCTCGGCCGCGAGGAACTTGAGCATCGTGTTGGGACTTGCTGGATCGACGAAGCCTGTTGGGTGGATTTGAACGCTGTCCATATCTAACAGTTCAGCCCCGACAGCGGTGAGAATGTCGTGAGATCCAGGTCTTTCGTCATTTGTTGAAGGAATACCCTTGAGATCGGGGCGATATCGTGCCAGAAGACCTGTTGCATCGCCAGCAAAACCACCACTAGCGAATAATACTGAACCTTCAAGGTTATGCTTCTGGCCCTCGAATTCGTATTCGACGCCTTTGACGGCTTCACCTTCTTTTAATAATGCCTTGACTTCGGCCAAGTTGGTAATCGAGAACTTCTTATTCTCCTTGAGTTTGTTGAGTAAAGCGATAACAATTGCCGCTCCAGGTGGTGTCTTCCCAGCGCCTCTATGCGTACGGGCAACACTATGTCCACCAAGCGGCGCAACAACACTGAGATCGACACCGATCTCATCAACAAGCCAATCAACAGCGGCAGCTGATTCACTTGTGAGTTTCGTAACAAGCCTTTCCCGATCAATAGGCGGTTGAGCAAGCTTAAACCTCTCTCCAGCTGACTTCACAGAATCGCTATAAAAAGAAGTATCGCTCTCCACACCCGCAGCGCGCTGGTACTTTGTCCCCGCACCGTTAATACCGGACGAAGCTTTGATGCTGTTACCACCAGGCTTAGGCGCGCGATCAAGAAGATGGACGGATGGTGCGCCGCGCTGTAACGCCTCGTACGATGCTGATAGACCAGCAAGGCCTGAGCCTACCACAACGACAGGACGAGGGGATGCCATAGTTTTGGATAGAATTGATTTTAGACTTGGAGAATGGATAATGTTTCCGTAGAGCATAGCAGTTAGGGCGACTGCGATACCGATGGTTGAGAGGAACAGGATTTGAGGCCGGCTCATTGTCCAGCGAAGGATGCGAGGCATTGGGGTTATTAATTGCGGGGAGTGATCACGGGCGACATCGGCGGTATGTAATCTTTATACAGACGCCGATAGAGCTGTATGAGGCGGTTGTCAGCTGTTGGTTGATGGTGGACTGTTCATGGTGGTCATGGCTATGGCCCGATCAGGCGATTCTGAACATCATACGATGAGTGAGAATGGTGTTTCTCCGGTCTCAAAAAGGGGTTTGCACTCTTCAAAGATATCCGTCATGATTGAATTCCGAGTGGCACGTAAGCTAATAATAGTCTTACAACGTTTCGGTGGTGATTCTAGATCTCCATCTTGCATTTCGGACATCGGCGGTGTCACTGGTCGGCCGGTCCCGGATTTTCGGGTCTGCGACGGCCCCACTTACGGCAAAGGCGGAAGAACGATGGATCTCAGCCACCTAGGAAACGCCTGTCAAACGTCTACGAGAGGACCGTCTTGTTAGCAGTACTTGGTGATGATTCTGGCTGTGATGTTGTGCGAAAGTCAGGATGTCGCATCTTGTTAAAAATTATTGATAGTGGGCAAAGCGACCAGAGTGACTCTGCGAACAGCAACAAGAAGTCTATGTCGAACAATCTTGAAAGTACATATGTGCTGATACAGATCTGTACCCAATGGTCCCTGAAGATCGTTAAGCTAAGATTATCTTGTGATCTCGGAGGCTTTTCAACGTGGGGGTTCTGCACAGCATTGGTAGTGACAGATCCAATGAACTCGTGGGGGATCACGGTTCCAGAGATATCTTGTCTGGCCACTAACAGGACTTCCATGTGCTCGTAGAGCTTACAAGGGTCTGAAGTGGCGAAAATGGCTTTCATGTATAGCATCACTTGCTCCGATATTTGACGATACTACACACGATAATTGGTTAAGCTTCAAGTATGATTTCCAATGAGTGCTCATCATTTCAATATATGTACGTCCTCCAGCATATTATATAACATCCATAGTCATCAACCTCTATACTCGCCGCCTTATCCAAGCAGCAACGGTTGTGAAACAAAAAAGCCGACTATCGCCGGCTGGATCAGCGAAAATGACCTTCTAAACTCCTTCAATGCAGACGAAATGAACTTTTCGTCATATGCCTCCCATTTTTACAAGAAATCATGTCGTAACGCGTGAAATGCAAAATGATCAGACTCCATTTAGTCTAAGCCAGGTTGTTCTCAGCCTTGTGATGGCGGTGGGCTCGGCCCTCATCAGACCAGGGGAAGTGGATGACAGGAACTTGGAAGAAAGAGTTGCTGAATAATGTTAGTATTTGAAACTCATGTTGATTAGGGAGAAAACATACCTGCTGTCCTGGAGACCGGCAAGGGCATTGTACCAAGCCATAAAAGCAGCCAAGAAACCAAAGAATCCAGCTGCCTTCTGCAGAGCGATCTGAGCAGCGTGGTTGCCAAGATCGTGAGCGTAGTTCTCACAAGCGAGCAGAAGGAAGCAGATGTCGAGGAAGAAGAAGAGCGAGAAGAATGCAACGGTGGATCTGAGAGTGCAGATGAGGAGGAGAGTCGTGAAGATGAACCAGCCAGTGAGGAAGAAACCCATGACTGAGCCGGTCTCACCCTCGTAGGGACCATCAGCACCGAGGACGTTCCATGTGGGAGTCTGGAGAAGACCGTAGGCGATCCAGAAGCCTCCGTAAGATGAGAGGGCAGTAGCACCGAAGGTGTTTCCAACAGCCATTTCCCTGTTTCAGTCAGTATGCGTTAAATGGAAGTTAGGATGCGAGACATACCACATGCCAGCCAAAAGCTGAACAAGACCACCATAGCCAAAAGCAACAGGAATAGCAATAGCAGGTGAGGTTTCACCACGAGTGTGCATGTTGATGCATGACAGAACAAAGGTAGTAAGAGCGAAAGCGCTCAGTCCAAGAGGCGCAGGGTTGGCGAACTTGCGATGCTCTGTAGGCTTCCATAGACCGGGCTGAAGAGCACCACCGAAGGCGGGATGGATCTGGTGAGGGTTTGCATAGAGATGAGGATGGGCTGCTTGGTGAGCAGCGGTGGTTTGACGCTCAAGGGTCTGGTCTGAATCGTGTTGGTCGTTTGTGTACGACTTTCGAAAGTCGGGCATTTGGTTTTGTTCAGCCATTGTGATTTGTTGGACGTGATCGTCTAAGTGGTGGTATAAAGTCTATAAGCGATAATGACCACAAGCTGGAGAGTTGAGATGACGAGAGAAGGAAGAAAGGCAATGGGGAAGGAGATGAGATGAGATTTATAAAGCAAAAAAGGAGACCAGGGCAAAAGAAAAATTGATGAGAATATCTTATTAATGTATCGAGGAAAAAAGAGTTGGGAATGGGGGATGGGGACTGGGGACTGGGGACCTGGACTGGGATATGTCCCGTGGAGTGATATGGAGACTTGAGTGGAGTGACTTGAGTCTATAGTGGAGTGGAGTGCCCCGAGGGGGAGAGGAGAGGGGAGAGAGGGCGTGGGGAGAAGAAAGGTAAGGCACTGTACCCCAGTTCAAGCAAGTCTAGACTAGAGGCAACTGCACGGTTGATGCATTAGAATTGGGGGATAGACATGACAAATGATTTGAGTCAAATCATCAATATCAGCAAGAAACAAGACTGTTTGTGACGACAATCTCTTTGTTGAGTTGTTCAACCATGAGGTGACTCAAGAGGCTCAGCGGCCCGGATTGTCCATTGTCTCCTGATGAAAGACATTGGATCGCGGTTATAAAACAAGAAATACAAACAGATGGCCATTAACCCAAACAATCTAATTGGTACCCAAACAAAAAAGACCCTCACAAGCAGAACAAACAAATCCGGAGAACATCAAAGCCCGCGGGGAAACAAGACAACTTGATGTGGGGGAGAGCTTCCAACTTGATGATCTACTAGAAATGCAACACGCACGGTCGACTCGGCCATTGACTTCCAGAGTCAACATGAGGGTATTATATGCAGGCTGATACTGGGGTGATCCCTTTATTCTGCGGAGAAGGTAGAAGGGTGTTTGTATAAAGATCAAAAAGGATCCGGGAATTAATGTCGGCAGAGATCAAATAGTTTAGATGAAGACTAATGGGGTTGAGAGGCAAGTTCTTCAGGTGGAATTTAAAGATCAGTTGTTGAAGATCGTGGATACTTGTTCCAGTTCCAAGAATCTGGGACAATTGAATGTTAATCATTCTTTGATAGTAGATCTTTTAGAGGGGCCCATTACAAGATGTGAATTAGTAAAAGAAGAACAATCCTCTGTCTGATACTGTTTGTTCATCAACATAGAGACTACACTCCAAAGACTGATGATAGTAACCTTACTCACTTCAACACTATGCGGAGAATTCTCTCCGCATGGATGGTCTGTACCTCAATCTCATCTCATCCCAATCTCATTGAAACAACCCCACGATATCTGGACCAAGTTAGCACAACAGTCTTTAAGGCAAGCTCTGATGCTCAAAATTCAGGGCGATCCAACGTGGAGAGAACACGCGGAATTACCGCCTAGCGCTGATGATCTGTGCCTACAAACTTGCGTAACCGTCATTATTTACAGTGATTAAGAAACTTGAAGGGCACGTGGTTTCTTCCGCTACAGAATTTAGTTGCAAGCCATGATGCAAAGCGCGCGACGTGGTGGTTGCTAACACTCTCCGACGGCTACGGCCGAAATACTACCCAAGAGAAAAAAACACGAGAGTGAAAAGAGGCTGTGAGGGACAAATTGGAGAAATACATAAGCAGGGGTGTATTTAACAAAGTGATGAAGAGTTGTGTTGTGCCACCCCCCAATGACAACATCATCAAAAAACCTCCCCCATCTTCAGATCTTGACTTGTATGCAGAGATTAAGATAAGAAACAAATTAAGAAACCTGGAGAGAATTTAAACTTGAATTAAACAAATCTGGGGGACATGCCAGATTCTGGGGTTGAATCCGATTCTATCCGATTGTTCTTTTTTTTCGACTCTTGTCTCAAGCATGAAAAGATGGACGATGGCCGAAGGGGTTGAAGTGGGACTTGAGATATCGTCACGACCCAGTTTATATGTATATCTACTGTACATGTACTGTACTGTACATAATTACGCCGACGTATCCGTACATGAGATTTACAGTTGATCACGACTGAGGGTTAACCAACAGGTAGTGAATCAAGATGATCGCTACATCACTGTGACGAAGACTAGAGACCCTTGGTTGACAGCGTTTCGTTATGACATTGGCCAAGGCTGACTTCTCCAAATTGTTCAAAAGGTAGGGTTCTCCTCATGATTTGGAGAAGTCCTGGATGAACAGCGGGAATAACAATAATAGTCACCAACTTGAGCCCCAACACTCAAGAGTCAGTTGACTTGACTAACCTAACAGTGTATAAGAACACGAGGGTAAAAAGGGCCGTTTACTGCATGTCTGGTTAATTAAAACAACAGTCCAAGCTCCCTTGAATTTACCCTCGGTTCCCAGTCGGCTACAAGACGGGTACTGTCCATCGAATGACAGAGTCTCAACTGAAAAGAGCCTCCTGGCCGCTAAGCAGGGATACTGATAGCGCTTCGGCATTCCAGGGCTTGGCGGTAAGCGGCTCTTTTCAGAGACTTGGTCAGAGATTTTTTCTTTTCTGTGTAGCTGAGTCGAGATGTGCTGATTATGGCTTTGTTGAGTATCATTCTGACTCAGTACAGTCCTCGTATGCGCCTCTTGCTTCGTCAAGTCAGACACAGACAGATAGACCTTCGAGAACAATCTCATCCAATTATCAGGGATCTGCCGTTCATGTTTTTAGTGGCTCCTGCCTTAGCTTCAGGAACTGAAGTCACTTTTTACTGATGACGCCACTGCTTGTCTCTCTTTCACTGAATTCAACTGAGCAGAAACACTCTGTTCTCATCTCATAGTTGTTCTTCATTATTGACCATCAGCTTCATCTGTAGCCGTCATCGCTTTATTCAGTACGCATTCAGCTTATCATGGTAACGCAGACACAGAACAGAGTCGCAGTAAAATTTGCCCCCATCATCATAACCTGACAAGGTCCCACTGTTCAATCCTTGAATCGTATGAGCCATGCCCCATCAGTGGCGAGACTTGTTTTCCGCAGGCGGAAATACCACGCATTCGATTTATTCAGTTTTTGTTTGTGTTTCCGTTTTGCTGACTGCGGATCCGAAGTTACAATGAAAGTGCCTGTGAATATATATGAAGCAATAGACAGGAAGAGAGAGAGAGACCACAAGAGTCTTGCTATTCCCGCCTCATTCTAATGAAGCTATTCTCCGATCACGGACAACCTCATCATTCTCAAACCGAACGGATAAAAGCACAGGCCCACTGTCTTTGACCTGAAGAGCTAAGTTTGTTCAGGATCAGATCTGCTCTTTCACGTCGGCAGCAAAGTTGCCGTTCAGCCTCTACTGTACAGTACAACCCACTGCGCATGTCGGATTTCAATATCCGTGTCCAATACGAGTGTCGCATGCAGTTCGACGCTCATTGTAGTAACCCACTGTTCTGTTCTTTCCCCTGACTTGCAGCAGAGGGTAGGGTAGTGCTTGTATAACACGATATCCTCGGTTGGATAAAGACCTTTTGTAATCAATGGAGAATAATTGAAAGATTTTACTTCCCTTTTAGGTAACTTCCTTTTCTCCGTGCGGTATTTGTGGTGTTGTTGAGTTGGTCTTCTCAGAATTATGTGTCAAGACTTCGCGAACTCGCTACTAAGCATTGCAAACACTCTGCGAGCATAACATAACCTCGGTCCTCGTTCTTCCCCTGGATACGCGCATTACATTTCGTAAAGCGCTGGTTGGGTCTCATGTTGAGAAAAAGTCCCCCTTGCCTAAGCGATATGAAGGTCTCCAGTATCCGGATGAACCGGCATCGAGCACGCTCAACCGATGCGAGTTGTGAACTTTTGCAAAGTCCCTGATTCCAACTCCCGAGTGCGTCGAGCTGGTGGTACTGCAGTATGGATGATGCTACTGTATCCCATCTTCGGGGGGCTTGGGTTGAGGGAAGCGTCTTTCATGTTGGCCAAGGGAGGCAAGTTTAACCATGAACCACGGATGGGGGCTCTTATAATTGATATTAACCTGCAGAGGCGGCTCCGCTTGAGCTGAGGCCTTGATGTCCTGTGGTAGATCATAGCATGTTTACAGCCATGCTCGCCAGGTCAGCGACTTAAGTGTCAATAGCTGTAACTAGACCTGTTGACAATGGAATGTTGAATGGTAAAGGGGACTTGAAGGCGATTCGAACACAGGCCGTTGTACGCTTTGTTCTATTGTGACTGCTCTGCAGTATACTTCATTGCTGTTGTTCTATCGTAGTAGAGGAATGCACTGGACTTCACTTTCTAATCCTCGCAACACTCTCACAAACGCCGATACTCCCAGAGAACCGACTGTTGACATCGGTTCCGCAATCATGCCACTTGATCTAAGATCCAACGTTGATCTTCACATCCGCAAGCACAGACATGTCCATGAGTCCATCCCCACGGGGCAAAGCACCCCAGAATACTTCCAGAGCACGTTTTTGTCAAATCTGAGATCTTATCTCTTGCCACTTGCCGTCATATCCGAGTCCCACTCCTGAGTATGTTCATTCCGGAAGCATATTGCGACTTGTCATCACAGCATTGGAGCGAAAACTATTAGACGAAAGGTATGTTACTGCTCAAGATTAATCTTTGTTGAGGTTTGCATTATCTAGGTACTTGTGCTGGAAACTGTTACATACCTAATGTTCAATCACAGTATAGAGCTGGCATAATTGGAAAGGAAACATCGTAGTCACTGAGGACAAAAGTTGGTGCCACCAAATATTGGTCATTTTCATTCTTTCTACTTACCTGTTTGACATTACCAGCATGTCACTAACAAATCGCCTCGAAGATCTACTTCTCGACATGCTCATGTACTTCTATACGATGCATCCTTCATCAACCATTGTGATCATGAACCAGGTGGCGGCATTCCAGAATTCATTATCGTCATGAATAAACATACAGCCCCAGCTCCAGCGAAGCTCACTATCACCAGTCATCTCAATGTCATCCGAAGCGCGCTCTTCGGTGTCCGCCTTCCAGAAGGTCAACATGGCAGCGATCTTGACAAACTCAAGAGCATACTGGAAGGGAAGACTGAGCAATAGGCACAGGAGGGTTACAACGATGTTAAAATCGCTTCCGTCGCTGCGATGCATGCGGATAGCCACGAATAGACCTACTATAGCTTGGAGGACTAACACTGCACCATGAACAGCGAGCCATCCATACAGAAGGTCGTCGTGGAGGAGATCATAGTTAAACGCCATGATCACACTGAGGATATCCGCGAGGAGAACGAAGGAGAAGATGTTGGGCCACCAGGTCATGAAAGCTGAGGCAGGATAGATAACATGTCTTCTTCTGATCAGCAGCCAGTGGGAGATAATAGCCATGTCCCAGCATGTTCTCCAGTTGTTGCGGGTTTCCCGAAGGAACTCACTTATGAAATGACCAACAGTGTTCATCTCAACGGAAACAGTTGCCTCAGGGCTGTCCTGGAAGTAGACATACTTGTTACCACCAAGGAAAAAGCGGTTCAAGAAGAAGTGCTCGTCGCCCTTGAGAACACCCGATCGTCCAAAGAACCACTTCTCGTGCTCAAATTCCTTCTTGAATCTATCATTCTTCAGATAGTGAGTTCGAACAAGGGTAGCACCGCCACCAAACAGAGCAGAGCCATCAAAGCTGTTGACAGCCCGGTTATCCTCAGCCTGGACACTGTAATAGAAGGAGAAGAGATGTGCCTTGACTTTATCCCAGATGCAGTTCGAAGGTTGTAGATGCGCTCGCTTGGGGACAGTAACAGCCGCGACTTCAGGGTCGTCAAAGGGACAACAAGCGGACATGAGGAAGCGGTCAGGCCAGTAGGTGCCCTGCTCGGTAATGACGGTCAGAGAATGAACACTGGGCTGGATATGTTTCAAGGCGTGAGCGATCTGGCGACGTTTGTTAGTTCTGTTCACAGCACCAACATTGATCTGAGTATATCCAAACTTCTCTCGTAGGGGAGCCATTTGTGCCTCGACTTTATCGAAAGCCTCTTGGCCGACGGACACGACATAGAGCTGTTGGGGGCGATTGACCAGGATACTTTCGATAGTTGGCAACAGGTTGTCATTCTCGTGGTCCACAACGGGGAGAACGACTGCGATGTTGATCAGGTCGACGGTCTGTGAGTATTGAGTTCGAGGGGTCGAATAGTATTTCGCACGACCGACGTGATACAGGCCCAGCCAAATGTATCGGACAGAGTAGATGACAATCAATGTGATCGCCAAGGCTGAAGCGCCCTCCTCGGTAAGAAATGAGTTAAACATGGTGTAAACTCGGAGGTGAGGTGGTAAATAACAACAAAAAGCCTACAAGAATTGTGGTAAGTAAACAAAGTCTTTGTGAGCTTTCTGGGAAAGGATGATACAGAACGAAAAGAAAATCACACAGAGACCGGAGAGCTATGGGTTTATATGCTAGTTGAGATCCTATGCGAATTTGAGCTACGACAAAGGCATTGTCTTGTTAGCAATTGAACATTCAGACAATAGTGTTGGACGACAAGCTTGTTCTAATGACAGACTACATGAGATAGAACATATGCCGCATCATAGAAATTTTACAATGGGAACATGATTGATTGGAAAGGTACAGACAGCAGTCTTGAAACAAGTGAAGCATCGTGATGTGATTCCACCCTATAACAGATAACAATGCAGAAGTAGCACCCTTGGTCATGTTATACCTCGGTACTTTTGATATGTAATCAATTGCTACTGCAATGACTGCCGATCTCTGATTGACTTTACTAAACTACCCCGCGAATAAGTCGGTCGGGATGCAGTAGAATAGGCGGATGAGGGAGCGGGTAATAGCCGATCTGATCGGCCGAGATTTGAATTGGATGGAAGCTTGATGTCTTTCCCCCGCTTTATCCCCAGACCGAGATGTTACTATTCACCCAAAAAGGAAGCAAAAAGGAGACGAGATCTGAGCCGAGAAGCTGTAAGACAGAATAACCAATCATCACAGAGCCGAGGAAATGGGCTTGAGACTCGAGACAAAGACTTATGGCCTAAGTCCCCCGCGTGCTGTGGCTTTTTCTGCGCCGTCATCCGAAAGACTGTAACAGGCAACTAAAGCCAAGATGGATCAAAACTGGGTCCGTTCTATCTCCGGACGCCATTTCCGGCTCTCCATATCCTCTAAGCCGGGGTAATAAGAAAGACTTGGGTCCCTTTTTTTTCTCCTCTCCTCTCCTCTCCTCCTCTTTTTCCAATTGATCATCAAAATGGCTGATCCTGAAGAGAAAAAGACGGACCAAACTCCAAACCTGGAGACGGCAGCGAGGAGGAGTCAGGATTCTACTACCACGGAAGAAGGCGATGTCATCACTCCTGCGAACCAGATCCAACAGACGTCAACCTCGGAAAAGCATGATGGCAATATGTTCCCTCCTCAAAACGATGCTCCTCCTCCACCGCCGAATGGAGGTTATGGATGGGTATGTTGCGCCTGTGTCGCTATCATCAACGCTCATACATGGGGTCTCAATTCGAGTTACGGAGTCTTTCTCGCGCATTACATCCAGAACGACACTTTCCCCGGTGCGACATCTCTTCATTACGCCTTTGTTGGGTCCCTGAGCATTGCTTGTGCTATGCTTATATCGCCCGTTGCTACGCTCTGTGTTCGCGAATTCGGCACGAAACCAACTCTTTTCTTTGGCATTATCCTCGAGACTGCTAGTCTGATATGTGCTAGCTTTGCCTCCAAGATCTACCAGCTGTTCCTGACTCAGGGTGTTTTGTTCGGTCTTGGAATGGGATTTTTGTTTGTTCCGAGTGTTGGTATCGTACCTCAATGGTTTACTACTCGTCGATCTCTGGCAAACGGTATCTCGGCTGCTGGATCAGGCCTCGGTGGTCTTCTTTACTCCTTGGCAGCGGGAGCCATCATCCGAAACATCAGTCTTCAATGGGCATACAGGATCCTCGGTATTCTCGTATTCGTCGTCAACATCATCTGCACCATCCTCGTCAAAGACCGCAACAAGATCATTGGCTCACGACAAGTTCCTTTCGACCTTAGCCTCTTCAAACGTCCCGAATTCGTTCTGCTTCTTGGTTACGGTTGGTTCAGTATGCTGGGCTATGTCGTCCTTATCTTTAGTCTTGCCAACTACGCCAACTTTATCGGTCTCGATGCATCACAAGCAGCCATGGTCAGCGCCATTTTTAACTTGGGACAGGGCGTTGGTCGTCCTTTCATCGGATACTTTAGTGATCGAACGGGACGCATCAACATGGCCTGCGGCACTACTTGGCTAGCAGCAATTCTTGTCTTTGCAATTTGGATCAACGCAAAGTCATACGGCCTGTTGCTCTTCTTCACTATCATCGGAGGTGGAATGGCTGGAACATATTGGGCAACAGTCGCACCAGTTACAGTCGAAGTCGTCGGTCTAGCTGATGTCCCTGCAGCACTCAACCTGACATGGCTTGTTATCAGCTTGCCCTGTACCTTCAGCACACCCATCGCACTACAAATCGTCGCAGGAACAGGAAAGTATATCGGAGCCCAAGTTTTCGTCGGCTTCATGTACGTTGCTGGAGGTCTATGTCTATTCGTCCTTCGTGGATGGAAGATTGGTGAGCTTGCTGAGATATCTCGGGCTACGAATCATGATCCCGATGAAATTACTAGGGTCAGATCTCAAGCGAGCGGAGCTATTAGCATCAAGAGCAGAAGGGTTGGAAGGAAGAGGATGTTGGCTGAATGCTATAAGCCCGGTCAAGTCTAGGTGGCTTGCCGGTGATATCAAGCAAAGACTTTACATCACTTGTATTTAAAAGCAAATGTATATACAACCTAGTCAAAACTTCGGCGTTCAGTATATAAGCATACGGTATCAGTCAACATGTAGCATTGTTCATTTACATACATACATAATGTTATGGAATAATCCTCACTTGTATTGGCTTGACGTTACCTAGCAATGTATGTCATGGAGAATCACAAGTAGTTCTCTTGGGATGCGATCTGTATGCGAACACACATAACAACTCCATTGCGGATTTGAACATGCTGTTTGGCATCGATATGAGAAGCATCTTGGTGCTCCTGAGCCCAGGGTTCTTCAAGGCCACTTCTTTGTTCACCTGCACTGGAATAAATCCGAGACCAATACGTATTCATCATTTTTACAAACAGAAGTCTTTTAGTGTTAGTCTTTGTTCTTGATGAAGTAGATGAATTACACCAGGGTAGGCACGTGATCAGGCGTCGCGCCTGCCTGCTTCAACGCGTCCGTCGCCCCGCAAGATTCGCGATCTTGACCTCACGTCATAATCATACTTTACCAAAAACTTCTATGGGATCGTGAGCGACGTCGCGTCGCACTTGGCGCAAGGAGATGTGGATCTTGGAGAATTCCGAGGCCTTTGACGGTGAGAGAATGGCTCTTTCAACTTTGGGAAACCCAATCTAACCATCCATAGGCCGAAGGCTGTGGTTGCGACCAGGGAAAACATATCTCTTTGGGCGAACAGCAGCAGAGCGTAAGGAACGCAGTCCCGCAGAATATGGCCTCGAACTAATATGCGGAATAGCTGGTCAATTGGCTATATCGCACAACACTATCTCGCGCAAGCATCTAACAATCACAGTCAGCCCTGTCGAACCAGGCCAGGCGCATAACCCCTCGAGTCGCTCTACGCTTACGATCGAAGACCTGGCGACGAAAATAGGCACCGTCGTCAATGGAGAAAAGATCAAGGGTAACAAAAAAGTGGTCGAGGGAGACAAGGCCGAGTTTACCATGGGTAAATGCCCAAACAAGTTTTGGTAACCCGTTCCATCCGAGCTTGGTGTTGCTTCGCTTACAATCTACAGTATCACATGGGAACCAGTCATCTTCGCATTCTCTTTTACCAGCAAAGAACTTCAAACAGACCCCCTGACGACACTTCGAGAACGATTCGAGCAGCTCGATATCAAAATCGTACATGAATATGTCAATTCCACCACGCATGTCGTTTCAAAGAAGCGAAACACTGCCAAAGGACTGCAAGCTTTGATAAATGGGAAACACATAGTGACTGAAAGTTTTATCGATGCCGTGGTGGAAGCTGGGACTTTGCCAGAAGGTGCCCAAGCCACTGAGCTAAGTCCCTTGGAGCAAGACTTCAACAAAAACTGGCCTGATGCTCTGCAACATTTGCCCCCAAGAGGTGGTGAGCCTGTACAACATCCAGACTCGACATATGCTCCGGATCCAGGACGAAAAGACATTTTTGAAGGATACACCTTTATTTTCTACGACTCCGTGCAATACAACAACCTGTTGGCGCCCATTACGAATGGCGGTGGCAAGGCATTGTTACGAGAAGTTACACCTCACGAAACTCAAGTGGATGAATTTGTGCAATATGTCAAAGGCGTCGCTGGAGAGAAAGGCCTTGGCGCTTTTGATGATGGTAGCGAGGGTAAAGGTGTCGTGGTCGTACGTTTCGTGCCCTCCAAGGGAACAACCGTCGACTGGTATGTTGAGTTCTTCAGAACGGTGTCCGTGAGACTGGACCATCGCCCTATTGAACAGAGCGAGTTCTTAGAGGCAATACTTATAAAGGATGCGAGTATCCTTCGACGGCCTCTGGAGGTGGAGTCTTCACATAACACCCAAGAGCAGAATTATAATCAACAAGAAGCTGAAGTATCAGGTGGCTCGCAAAATCTGAATACGCAAGCTCAGACATCAATGCCAGCCGAAGAGACACAGACCGCGCCTCGACGAGGGCGAACTAGGAGGCCCATCAAGAGACGATTCGCAGGCTTCGATGATGAACCCGACATTGATATGGATGATATTCCTCCTGTCCCAGCACCTGAGCCCCAGCCTGCGACTCAGCAGCTTGCCACACAAATACAACCAGAAGAAGGGGGGTTATTTGTTTCCCAAGAACCTGATGTTCCACCCGAGCCTCTACCATCTAGCAATACTCGCTCGTCGCAAAGGAAAAGGCGGCACTCACCATTGCCTGAAGATGACCTCATGGATGGCATGACGACCGCAGCAGAAAGGTTCAAGCGTCAGCGAATAGAGAGAGGCGAAGACATGGACGAGCCACCCCAACAGATGGAGACCCAAAAAGTAGAGCCTGTTCCAGAACCAAAGAAGAAGATTAAGAAAGAATTCGATATTCTGGCAATAGCGGCTCAGAACAGAGAACAAGAAGAAGCTCGTGCTCGAGCAGAAAAGGAAGACCTGGCGAATCTACCTGACGATGTCGATCTTTCCGAAATTCGCAGACTCAACATAGTAGAAGAGATAGAAGTGCGACAGCCGAGTAATGGCCGAACCCGGGAACAAGACATCCGCGATGGTAGATGGAATCCCAAATGGAACGGCATGAAGAACTTCAAGAAGTTTAGACAGAGGGGCGAGGTAGCAGGACGACAGCCAGCAAGGACCATCGTGCCTCTGACACAAGTCAAGACAAAGGAGTTTGGCGTTGGCGACGACTACTGGCTCGAAGATGAGGAAACATCCCGCGGAAAAAGCAATCCAAACCTACCATCGACCAGAGAGACACAGCCTACGGCTCCAACTGAGACTCCTGTTTCTATCCCCACGCGCCCTCAAAAGCGAACAGTTGCTACTGTTCTTTCTGACAGTAGTGACGAAGAGGACAGCCGAGTTACAGAGCGATCATCAGCACCAACGACACGAACACGAGGGGCACAAGCTACAGCGTCGCAGTCGCAATCCCAAGCCAACACAAAAAGTCAGGCATCCCGCTCCACCAGCAGCCAAGGTAGCAAACGAGCTGCAGCAGAGCCTGCTGCTGGACAGCAGCCTGCAAAGCGGGCACGACCAACGAGAATGGCTGTTGAAATCGCCGATAGTGACAGCGATGATGAGCTCAAGTTTCGATTCGGAAAGAGACGGTAGAGACCGGTCTCTATGGGGTATCTTTCTAGCTAGTTGTACATATATATCTATCTGTTCCGGTAGGAGCTTCTATGGCGTAAAGATGGCGGTCTAATACATTCAATAACTCATATTCCCGCATCAAGGACGATCTAGTCGTTGCATTTCTATGTTTGAAGCTGGCTCTCAACACGAACAGCCTAGTCCATCTGATCCATCTGACTCTGGGCACCTTCGGATTCCTCGACAAGGAGTCCCACCAGACAAGCAGATAGCATAGTCTCGTAGTTAACCCAAGGATGGACCTCGCCAAACAGTTTGGTGCCATCACGCCCAGCAGCCCGCATCAGCTCGGGAACACCACCGGGGTGAAAGTCAGCATAGGGTGTGACATTGTACACCTTGCCGTTGAGCGCCATCCAAGCATCCTTACCCTTGCGACCCGTCATGCGCTTCAGCATAGAGGGAGTGACGCGCAGATACGGCGTTGAAGGCTCGACTCCACGAAGATCGGCATTGGGTCCTGAGATGCGAGCCCAGTCGAGAGGAGAGTGTCCCGGCGTGAGAAGAACCTTGCGACTCGGCTTGTTGGGCTTAGAAGAGTGTGTCGGCGGCGGCGCAAGACCACCAGATGATGGAGGACCTCGGTTCGGGACAGGACCACGAGCTCGTTGCGGCGAGTTGACAGCGGGGAACTGGGATAGTGTAGGCAGGCGGCCGGTCGGAGGGTTGGCGGTGGAAGTTGGAGGAGGAAGACGTCCCGGAGTGGGGGGCGGAGGCATCATGGAGGACTGGTTCGCATTAGGAAGGCCGAGAGCGGGAGCGGGACCCGGCGCTGTGGGGTCTCTGCGCGGAGCGGGGTGGGAACTAGGCGCAATAGGAGCATTATCAAGGCTGAAACTTGGGACGGCGATATATGGAGGGTTGGATGCGATAGCCTTGGGAGTTGTCTGTTCCTCGGGCTCGGCGATGGTCGGTGGTGGGGGCGCAACCTTTGGCAGGGGAGGCGGCGGCATAGACAAAGCATCGCTTTTCGCAGGCTTCGACGAAGACGTGGTACTGGTCGCTGTAGTGGTAGCCTCTCCTTGGTCGTTGTCTTGAGTGGTACGGTTATCAGCCGGACGAGCCCGGAGTCGAGGGCCCGGTTCCACCTCGTGATCCGACACCATGATACGGGGTCCGGGATCAGAATCACCCTCAGCCTCATCCTTAGCTGTAACAGCGGGACGTCCATCGCCTCTCCAGCGCAGAAGGAGCTGTAGCGGCTCTGGCATCCATGATGGCGGGCGAACCATGACCCAAACGACCGAAGCGACGATGAGCGATATGCCAATGTAACCCATGACGACACTCTCCTAAAAGAGAGAAAGAGAGTGAAAATGAAACAAAGTAAGGACGAAATGAGTTTCTACCCCAGGTGACTTGTCGATTGGCGAGAGAGTGGGTTGTGGAATGGTTATTGCAGAATCATCGAGCCACTTTGCGATGCGCCTCCAGCGTTTGTAATTATTAAACTTGTCAGCGGACAAAGGAAAAAGAAAGGTGGAGGCAAAAAAGTCCAGACTTTCCGACAAGCTGAAAGTCCCAAACAAAGCTGGAGCCTTGCAACGGCATGGCGTTGATTGGCTGAGGAGCTTGGATTCTAGGGTCCTTTAGTGCCCCTCAGGGACGAATCCCCGGGAATATTTAGCGGAGTCTCTTACAATCACGAGCCTGTCTACCTGTATCAACAGGAGACATGGAAGTCTTCTAATGGTAGCTTTCTCGTCAGCGTGATATCTGTAATCTTAGGAACAGAAACAGATACGCACAGAAAAGAGCTTTGCATGGCTTCAGCCATGTTCGGAATCTCAAATATCTGTAACGCCTCCCGGGTCTAAAAAAAGACAGCCGAAATATGGTATCCATGTGAATAGCACGGGTATCAGATGGATGGGGAAAGCTAGAATAATTCCAGAACTCCAATTATACACTTTTGCTAGCATGTACAACAGCCTCATAAGTAAATATTAAAAAGAAACAAACGCCCGCTTCTTCCTATCTCTTAACTCAAGCATGATAGTGATGTTGACGTTAATAAACCGGTTCCCTCACAGTCATGCCACCAAACCTGCGATCGACAGCCGTAGAGCTAGCATAAGTATTTGGCAGGGGCCAGGGCCTTCGGGGGACGAGATGAGGACCTTACGAGCAGGGGTCATTCCATGATCAATGTTCTCGGTTGGCATGAGAATGTAATAAGAGTGGGTTATGAGAAAGGGGAATTGAATAACTATTGTCCCGAGGTAGTTTTACAGTTATGATCAAGTTTATAGGGAGTCTGTATTTGTGAAAGATAAAGAATTGAATCTTGTGCAGCTAACCTATCATGGCATATGCAGACCGCCAGGTATGTTTCGTGATGATAAGAACCAGTCAAAGTCCTCAATTGAAGCACATATGAGACGTGTTTCAATAGCATGACATACAGATGTAACCCGGCATACAGTCATGAATGCAAAGTATATGAAAACAATATTCAGAAATCGGTAAGCATGATCGGATTCATGAAGAGAGCAATGGGAGCAGGAAACTTGAGCAAGGATGGTCCCATCCTATCCTGACCTTGCCCATGGCTGAGATGAATGACCACAATCCGTTCATCCCGCTAGTCTCTCGTCAAGGCATCTATGGAGCAATATCCCTAGCATCTCCGTCCTTTTTGTCGTATTATGACTCTTCTCTCCCTTCTCTTCCTTTTTTTACTCCTCCTGCGTTCGCCTCATTGACATTACTCCTCCAATTATATACATACCTATCAAACCTCCACTGTGACAATCTCTGTTTCTACCGCGGCTCCTCGTTAGCGGTGAACAACGTCTTTATTTCTATACGCTCGCTGCACAGAAACAGGATCCTCTCACCTGCATGCAGCACAAGACAGAAAAGAAAAACGTCCCCCGCTTTGTTCCTCGGACAGGAAAGCCAGCAGACTTCATTTATCCAACAATCGACTGACCCCACCGCCTCTTGTCTTGCCTTGTCTCTGATTTCTCGACCTGTTTGTTTACTTTTTTCTTGACGTGGTCGCCTCGACACTGGAACTGGAACTCTAATTAGCCAGAGACCACTAGTGCTCTAGTGATCATCAGCGCTGCAACACAGGCGCTCCAGTCCATTGCCCACCACAATTTGCTGAAGCTCCCCTTAACCTGATTCGCTACGGTTTCGCCTGGTAGCCAATGAGAGTTCACCGCCCCGTCCCGCTACCAGTCATCCCAGCCTGAGCCAGCCCGCCCAGAAGTTCGAGGCGCTCGTTTCCGACTTGTACCCAACTCGTGGACCGGACAGGATGCGCACTCTAAACACCATCAACTCGTCATCCTCTCGTCCTACATCTCCGGGTCTTACAGCCTCTCAGCCTCATACGCGACGTCCTCTTACTCCATCGACAAACGAAAAACTAGTCACTTCTTCTAAACCACTCCCAAAGACAAGATCCCAGGCCCCTACCGGAAAGACCCAGGCTCAGGCACAAGCTCAGGCTCAGGCTCGTCCCCGATTCTCCTCGGCTGGCAACACTCGCACGTCGCCATCCCTTGGCTTCCACGATCCGAACCAACAACATGTTCTTTCAGTAACCGCTACAATCACCTCGACCCGCTCAACCTCGTCGAGTTCCGCACCTCCTACCGCCAAAATGGCCCCCAGCGAATCGAGACACCGCCCCCCGCAACTCAGCGCCGCTGCTGCAAAGTCGGTTGGACGAACGCCCTTGACTCCCAAGATTGCTTCCGCAGCCAAGGGTCCTACGTTAGGTGCACCTCCTCTAGTTCGAAGATCGACCCAAGGACTGTCCGCAGGCACATCTCATCGAGACGAAAGTGCTGTGACTCCTCGAACCGGCAGTCGACAAAGCCGTCACAATAGCAATACTACTACTCCCAATGGGACCCCAAGTTTAGATCAGGAGGGCTGGAACCCTCGAAACTCCTGGAATTCAACAGGGAGGCAATCTCTGTCTCGATCTGAATCTCGAGCTGAATCTCCTGCTGATCCAGATGCCAAATTCTTTCGTGCTAGCGATAAACCGCCTTCATCACAACCTTCGGGCGGCCGTCCTTCGCTAGGCTCTCAAAAATCGAACAACTTCTTCCATGCCAGTAAAGCCACTTCGGAATTTAAAAAGGCCACCAGTCCTGCTACTGCGCCGCATATTCCAGCATCCAATGCCGCGCCCGAGCCTTCAGCTTCGAAGTTCTTTTATGCAAATGGCACTGATCTTGAGCTAAAACCTACATCAGCCAACGCATCCAGCACGAGACTCCAGTCCAAACGTCCAAGTACCAGCAGCTCAACAAATGAGCACTCGATCAGCTCGCAAAATTCGAGACCACACTCTCCTATCAAGATTGCTCAGCCAAATCCCTCCATTCTTAAGAACCCGGGCGCAACTGGACTCAGTGGCAGACCGCAAGTAGCGTCACCGCCTCAGATAGCTTCTCCACCGCCATTAGCTCCCCCAGCATCTATTACCGCAAAGAGACGGGTCAGCATCGAGTCGGCCCCTAGAAACAGAGGCCATGCGAGAGGCGGTAGTGTTCCGAATTTTGATCACTCTAATTCGCCTAGGCTGCCCATGTCGCCGGGCCGAAGGCAGCATGAATTCTCGCCTCCCGGAAGCCCTGGTGGGATACAGCCAGCTTTCACTATGGCATCAATTCTCCAAATGGCCGAGGATCTCAGTGATGAAGAGGAAGAGGAGGAAGAAAAGGACACCCAAGACGAGGGATCTCAGCCCGACCTTCAAAGCCCTACCAAATCTAGCCATGGTGAGCCTGTGAATGATCTGGTAGCTAATGCTCGAAGGGAACGAAAGGTGCAAGACTTGGAAATCACCAATGCCTCTCTCGAAGCTATAAACCGCACGCTAGAAAGGCAAATGCGGAAGCAGCAGGCCGAGATTCGCCGATTCAGACGACTATCCAGGTCAGGGCGGCTTTCTGCCGTTGCTTCAGCTGCCTCTAGCCGAGTTACCTCTGCAGCATTGACGGATGTCCCTATCAGTCTTTCCGATCTTAGCGAGGAGGACGACTCAGCACCCCCTTCTGAAGACGAAGAGGACTCGCTTGATGAGTCTGACCTGTCAACTGATTCAATTTCAGCTCCCGAGGCTCTCGATCCCAGTGACGAGAAAGCTATGGAGAAGGCTGTGGCGCGACGGAAGAAGGACGAAGATCGTCTCCAGCTCGACTTGTCTAAACATCGCGATATCCTCGTCGATAGTCAAAAGATCAATCAGAGCATCAAGCGATGCCTCAACTGGACAGAGATTCTTATCAAGGAAGGCCAGAAGGCTTTAGAATACAAGGTCCGTGTCACAGACGTTGAGTTTGGTGGCCAAATATTGCCTCCTCTGAACGATGACGACGATGAAGATCTGTCCGAGGTTGACGATTTCGGAACCGATCCTGGCAGTCCAGTAGATGAACCTCCTCTGCCTTGGGAAAAGAACTCCCAGGATCGTGATAGTGGCATCGAATTGCAGCCAGACAGCAATTAGTGTCGCTCAACACCACTTTGACATTTATAATTAGCCTCAATACCCATCGCAGCATTTCAAGATCGACATTTCGAATTCAACAAAACATCAGAATTTTCTTTTTCTCTTCTTTCGACTATACACACCAGCCAAGCCTCAGGGCACCACGACAAACAACAACACCATCTCAAGATCAACGAAGTCAATGGAATGAGAACATGCATGCATAATAGGCGTTGAGCAAGCAAGCGATCGTTTTTGTTTTTCTTTTGTTTCTTTCAACCACGATTTGCTTGCCAGCGACTTCATGACTATGCACCATCAATTCCACCTTTCAAATCGATCTTATGCGCCCGTCTTCTCCCACGAGAAGCCCCACAACAAAACAACAATCGGCCTGGACAACATTATACACATACGCCCTTCAGAGAATCGGGTACTTTTTGATTTTTTCATTTGTCGCAGAGATTTGTGCTTCAATTGTTTTTGTTTTTGAATACATACTATGTATAACAGATACCCCGGAGGAAGTTTTCACGCCAGAACCGGCGAGTCTGAGATGGAATCATTGGAGGAACCACAGAAACGAGAGCCTGTTATGAGGATCGCTTGTGCGCCTCGTGATAGTGTCTTCTCATGTACTGGAAAAGAGGGAATTGAGAAATCAAGTAGTCAGAATAGGAAATGGTCATAGAATTTCAGGAGATGTCTCCAATCTTCAACTCGACTTTAAAGCTCTTATCACATCACACATCAACTTGATATGCGCGTGCGGTGGACCTCCATACCGAGTGATCATTCACGCCGATGTTGACCTCACCAACTTCCTCTATTACAAACAATGAGGTATCGCCTACCTACATCGAAGTCTCCCTCCACATGGAGAATGAGAACTATCATATTCGTTATGGGCTCATCAAGAAAAAGGCTCAAATTGGCTGTAAGATCATATTAACAAAGGGGGAATAGCGTTATGAAAATTGTATCTAAACCAGTGCCAGTTGTCCTCATCTATACCCATCATCCATCTGCCAATCGTCAAGCAAACCTGCTTCAAATGGATATCTACTACCCTTCTCGCCATGTCTCAGCCACGCAGGTGTCCTGTTCCCCTGCTGTGTAACTTTACTTTCACGCGATCTTGTCCAAATCGGAAGTTTTAACGACTTTTTGCTGCAGCTCAGGGTGTTGAGGCAGCAGGTTCCTTATCCTTTTGCTCCTTGTCCCTGTGGCTGTGGAAAGACTTGCGGTCCTTCTTCTTCTTATGATCCTCCTCTTTGTCCTTCTTCATGGCGGCCTCGGCGACCAGTTGCTCGAACACCAGGTAGTCGCCTTCCTCTTCAGGAGATCGTTCAGCCTAGAAATTGTTAGTCAGAATCAAGTAAAAGTTGGAAATTCTTCGACATACCCTGACAAAGACATCACCAATAAGAACCAAAGCTTGTGCGCGCTCTAGTCGTTTGTTGAGGGGGACCTTCTTATCGTTCAGAATGCTGTCGCAAACCTCACGCAGGACGCTCTGAATCTCAAACTTGCTTCCCCTCCATGCGGCAGTAAGAATCTTGCCAGTCACACGTCTCTCGTACTCAGCACGCTTCTCGTCGGTCCAATCCTCGCCACCCTTCTGCTCCATCTTGGCCATGTCCTCCATAGTCTGCTGAGCGTCGATAGCGCTGCTGATCGTGTTCCATGTCTCCTTGACAAGTGTGCCCTTGTCACGAAGTCTGCTGAAGAAACCGCCGATACCGAAGAACTTTTGGCTACGGAGGAGACCGGAGGCTTTTGAGACGTAGGTTTGACCGATGGCATGCAAAATATCAATACCGAAAGACTCCATCTTCAAGTTCTCAACTTCAAGACGCATCTTCTCCTGGAATGCCCTGGTCACATCGGGACCCTTGTCAGTCTCTGTCCAAACGCTAAGTCGGTCGAGGAGCTTCCGAGAGAGTGTATCGACACGCTCCTGTCGGATCTTAGCGCGTTCCTTCTCGTAGGCTGCAAGTTGCTCTCGCTGCTCCTTGGTCAGGCCACCCTTCTTCTTCTCCTTCTGTTGGAGCTCCTCCTCTGTAAGTTCGCGCTTAGTCTCGGCATCGAGAAGGTCCTCATGGGACTTGTCCATCAATGCAGGTCGGAGGGGGATCTGTGTTCGGTTGTGAGAGCTCGACGAGGGGGCGGGGGATGTGGCATCGGATCGTTGGGGAGCGTCGGCAGAGAGGCCAGCAGCAGGAGGAGGAGCGGCGGCCGCGGCGGGAGCAGCAGCAGGGGAAGCAGGCTTGGTTTCCTTATCGTCGCTGACAGAAGCAGCAGTGTAAGGTGGAGGAGGCGCGCCAGCTTGTTGCTCAGCTTCAGCGGCGGTCTTCTCCTCAGCCTTCTTCTCCTGGTCCTTCATGCTCTCCTTCTTGGCCTCTTCGGTTCCGGGGAAATCCTCTCCAGCGGCCTCGGCGGCGGCGGCTTCCTCAGCAGCAGCTTCAGCAGCGGCAGCCTCCTCCTCCTGCATTGTGATGTCCATAGTCGCCGTAAGGTCCTTCATGAGACTAATCTCGCCGATCCAGTCAACGAAGGCCTCGCCTCCAAAAATGGAGCTGAAGAACTCAGCAGGATCGGCGAAGCCTTCCTGCGGCCTGGCGGACTCCTTTCCAAATTTATCGTATGCTGCTCGTAAGTCGGAATCGGACAAGACCTGATAGGCCTCACCGATGGCCTGGAACTTTTCGTGTGCGGTGGGATCATCGGGATTCTTATCTGTCGAGCGCCGTATGGTTAATTTCGGGAGCAGTAAGCAAATCGCGAGGCCGACGAACCTGGGTGATGGACAATAGCCTTCTTTCGATAAGCCTTCTTGATCTCCAGCTCGGTGGCTGTGGGCTGGACGCCCAAGGTGTCGTAATAGGCGGTATCGACAACCATGATGGATTGTGTTTCCCGGTTCTAGACTGATGTTTGGATATGAACTAGATACCTTGGGTAGGTAGGTGGTGATTTGGGTATTTTAGTATGAAAGGGAAGAAAAAAAGAGGAATCCCAGTCACTGTAGCAAGCAAGAAATGGAAATGTCGATTGATGATGGCGTCGGATTGCCTAAAATGACCGCCTGCCCGCTCAGTCTTGTCTTGGCTTGGCGGAAATTTCCTGGTATGAACCTGACTTGACCTGGTAAGAAACTTTCCCTTCTCTGGGCTTCTTTACCTTACAGGCTTCATGCCCAGCGCAGCCCAGTCTAGCTTTAGGTCGAGTCGAGTTAGAGGAGGGAGGGGTCTTGGTGTCATTAGGGTCTACGTAATGGTGGGGCAGTGTCTGGGCAGTTAAAGCAGCGCCTCTTTTTACCACGTCAACTTTCAAGGATACACTAGGTTATTAATTAATGAAGAAACTATCTTGTGACAATACGGCATATCCAATTACTTTAACACGTACCTAATCGTCATATCCATCATGTTCCACAATTTTAAACCATAATATCAAGATTCCCTTTTGGTTTCATGAGCCGATAATAACCCGGAGCTCTGGCAGGACTATACCTATCACAAGCAGGTAGGTGTAAGTGAATACCACGACTTCCATTGAAGAAGAGTGATCAAGACCATAAGTAAAAGGAAGACTGAAGAAATCTCATGGATACTCTTTCCAATCGAAGCTGGCAATCAAATCTTATCGATGAAGCTACTTATCATAACTTTATTGCATGGCTGTCGGGTGATATCCCATGCTCTATCACGACCTTTATTTAGTCAGCGCAAACCTCCCCAACAGACACAGGTTTTATGAAAGAGTACGCCAGTCACGATGAGCTCTGGCTTTCCATCACTTGTTCATGTACTCATATATATTCCAATACAAGACTCAAACAACAGGGGCAGGTAAGAGATCAACAAGCGTGGACAGTATGACATTGGTATACAAGTTCGATCAAAGGTTGTGTCTCATTGGCCCTTATTTCTTTCCAAGTGGCAGATGACAAGCATTCGACAGTGTAATTTCCCGTGACCACTGCAACCTCTTCCAGAATCGAGATTACCAAATGCCATGTCAAAAGCGTCCAATCCTGACCGACCTGGCTATAGTCTAGTCAAGGCGTAGTAGACTGTGCTTGGGAAAATCCGGGAGGGCGGTCAGGGCGGCCGGATCGTCTACATGCATAGGGGTCCGTTGCAGTTGCCTCAAAACTTAATGGACAGCTCCTCGTACAAGACTATATGGTGAGACTCAAGCCATTAAGGTCCTTCGCATTATGCATTTTACATGTCTATTAGTGTATCCTCCTTGTAGTCTGGAATCCAGCGGTGGAAAATACAGAACTTGCCAAGATGTGTATAAAGCAACCACATCGATGCAGAAGACATCATGACAGACAAATGTTTATGCTCGGAATGTTTCAATTTTCAGGGTCTGTCTGACCAGGGTAAGGTTAGCTCGCTCGGATGTTTCTCCTCGGGTCGGTTGTCAAAACTGCGGTGTCCGGACCGGCAGTCAAAATGAATCCGGGCAATGTCGATATCACAAACCGGTCGATAGAGGTCAAGATCCGATCAAGATCTTGGGTTATTCTCAGTTGTTGCATAAGTTACCTTAATTTAACTTGGGATTGAGTTGGGGGTAATGAACTTTGCTGAACTGCTGATGGATGTCGGATCCGAATACGACAGTGAATGCATATATCGGGGCGCTTGAGCCTTACTCGTATCGCTCTACAAGGATCAGCCTCATCCACAGTCCAAGGTGAGAAATTGAGCTCTTGCATATTGTGGATTTATCCGGAGCGGAGGTCAACAAGTCCATTTTGCTTCTCACATCTATCTGTCTTCTTTCTTTTCCTCTTCTTCCAATCATCTTGTGGTAGAAAAAACACCACAAGACGTTTCCGGGACCTGGTCGTAACTGAATTGGTATATAACCTTTTCTACCTCCCGTTTTCTAGACTCTGCACGACTGTAATAAGACGTGCACTGTTTCTCCATCCTCTCACGCGCTCAACCTTTACCTCTCTACCTTAACCCCCTACCCCCTCACGCCGCCGCCAAGATGGGTTACCTTTACTACCTCCTACACCCTTACCAGCTCCGGTCCATTATTCAATGGTAAGTCTATACTGTTCTGGTCCTCGTCTGCGAAGAATTTGACTAATGGCGCCTTAGGAAGGTCTGGCATGATCCCGTCCACGAGCGCGATCCCAGCACAGAGTCACCAGAGCTGCAGGAATGCTTCCGTTACCTCAACCTGACAAGTCGCAGTTTTGCGGCTGTCATTCAAGAGCTTAACCACGAACTCCTCGTCCCCATCACCCTCTTCTACCTCTGCCTCCGTGGTCTGGACACCATCGAGGATGATATGACCTTACCCCTGAGCAAGAAGGTTCCCATTCTGCGAAACTTCCACATTACTATGGAAGAGGACGGTTGGCAATTCCACGAGAGTCAAGAGAAGGACAAGGAGCTGTTGGAACACTTCGATGTTGTTATTACCGAGCTCAAGAAGATTAAGGCCCCCTATCATGAGATCATCAAGGATATGACTCGCAAGATGGGTAACGGCATGGCTGACTACGCTGAGAACGAGGAGATGATCAAGAACGGTGTGCAAACGATTGAAGAGTATGAACTGTACTGCCACTACGTTGCTGGTCTTGTCGGTGAAGGTCTAACACGCCTTTTTGTCGAGTCGGAGCTTGCCAACCCTAAGCTTGCCGAGCGACCTTCCCTTACCGAGTCGATGGGTCAGTTCCTCCAGAAGACGAACATCATCCGAGACATTCACGAGGATTGGCAAGATGGTCGAAGATGGTACCCCAAGGAGATCTGGAGCCAGCACGTGGATAAGTGGGAAGATTTATTCGATCCCAAGCAAGAAACCAAGGCTCTTGAGTGTGTTTCCCACATGGTGCTCGACGCACTGAAGCACACTGAAGAGTGTCTTTTCTACATGGCCGGCATCAAGGACCAAAGTGTTTTCAACTTCGTCGCTATTCCTCAGGGCATGGCTATCGCGACACTTGAACTTGTCTTCCGCAACCCTGATGTGCTCAAGAGAAACGTCAAGATCACAAAGGGTGACGCCTGCAAGATTATGTTCGAGTGCACACAAAACCTCTATACCGTTTGCGAGGTCTTCAAGCGATATGCTCGAATAATCGCCAAGAAGAACGACCCCCGCGACCCCAACTTCCTTGCCATCAGTGCTCAATGTGCAAAGGTATGTATCTGACTGACTCTAATCATAAGCTTTCCTCGCTAACAAACAATAGATCGAGCAATTTATTGAGACTCTTTTCCCCAAACAAGATCCCAAGAAGCTTACTCTTGTGCAAAACCAAGCGCAAAACAAGGAGCCCACTATGGATGCTGGCGAGGCAGTTGTTCTCTTCGGTGTTGTCATGGCAGCTCTGGTCTGCATTGCGGGTATCATGGTACGCAATCCTCTTGCTCCTAGAGCCGGACTGAACTGACATTCCTTCTCCAGCTTGGTACCGCTTGGTTCTTTGGAGCCAGGTTCGATCATATCTTTAAGGAAGCCAGCGTCTTCCTGCCGGGTGGCGAGAAGGCCACTCCCATCATCACGGGTCACGAAGAATTGTAGTATAATGCGCGCCGACTTGTTTATGTTTCTTTCACGGCACCAACCTTTTTTAACGATATCCTAACGTACATACCCCCTTTAGCACAAGTCCTTTTTGGATGGGACCAGCCCATTGAGCGCAGTGCTGGGCCTTACACTATTGTTAATACTACCGGCAACGCGCGATACAGCCCGCGTTGCCATTTCAGTCTTGTCCCCCGTTCCTAATATTTCTGGTGACTGTTTCTTATCTCGAAAACACCCGCACGGATGTCAAATTACAATCTAGTCTTTCCATGACTATGGTTGCGCCGAAGAAGTGCGTAAATTAAATCTCTTGCTCTTGGTTTCCGCCGCGAGGCGACGTCAACGCCACAAGTCTATCGCGACTTTTAACAGCGCGATAGGCCGGTGGCGGCGGGCATACATTTCAATACTTGTTTGTAAATATTTTAATTTATATCCATGAAAATTCTGTTTGACGATTCTTCCTTCTTTGGGGACCCTAGCGCAACTTACAAGGCATGACATGCGTTCGGACATGGTTTCATCTTTACTGTCTTGGTGCGACGTGATGTGACACTACGTATAGCTGGCCCATGCCTTGGCTGATCTGCTGTTGACGGGCCTTCCCATCATTCAGGGGTGTCTGGCGCCAAAGGTTACATCGTGCTATTTTTGAGGCACGGGCTGCTGCAGGAACAGTTTTTCGCTTTGTTCTTCCGCCGGATCTCTGATTCCCGAAAGTCAAACTGTTACATAGTGTATCACATCTTGTTTGGAGGTTCCAAAGTGGTTTTTCAGAAGGTCTATGATATCGTTAAGTACCATCCGTCTATAGTAACAAATGCGCTCGTTTCAAAATGAAAACTCCTGGTGCATATGACATGAGGCCATTCGTAAATGCACCCTGTATTACATCCCACACATACACACAAGAGGGGTAGATGGGTCAGGTATGTGTGGTTAACTAAATCCAAGTATCCTGAAATATGTTTTATGATATAAAGAAAAATTGTCGCTCTCCCTCAACCCTATTTCCCTAATTGATGTTGAGATGTTGCTTCTATTGGTTGCCGTTGTTGGCGATGCCGTCGGTGGTGCCACGGACGTTGTTGCGGACCTTGGCACCGCTCTCGGTGGCGAGGCTCTTGATGAGGCTGGCAACCTGCTCGGGGCCATCGAGCTGCTGGAAGCCCATCAGGTAGGCAGCGAGACCGGCAACGTGGGGAGAGGCTGTGATAATTATTAGCATGAGACTTGTCTCGGAAGATTAAAAAGTAAAACATACCCATGCTGGTACCGCTAAGAGTAGCAGTGTCAGTGTTAGACTTGATACCAACACTGAGGACATCGACACCGGGGGCGTAAACGTCGACCTCAGGACCAAAGTTGGAGAATTCGGCACGCTCGTCAGTAGTAGCATCGATAGCACCGACAGTGATGGCGTTGGGGGCAGAGCCAGGAGAAGTCAGGGAAGTAGCCCGCTATAAAGATTGTTAGTTATGATTGAGACCTTGGGGGTTGATGTTTACTCACGTTCTCGTTACCAGCAGCCACAACGGGGACAACACCGGCCTTGAAAAGAGCCTCAATAGCACGGTTGATGGCCTCGGACTTGTCACCACCAAGGGACATGTTCATAACAGCCTTGCCAGCACGGTTGTTCTTCTTGACATCGTCGACGACGAACTGCATGCCCTGAAGAACACCAGAGTTGCTACCACCACCTGAGGCGTCAAGGACCTTGACGGCAACAAGGTCGACCTTCTTGGCAACACCGAAGGTAGCACCACCAATGGTTCCAGCAACGTGGCTACCGTGGCCGTTCTCGTCGTCATCCTGCATTTAGTCAATATCATGCTTTTTGTGGAAATCAACAGCTAGGGCTATACTTACAACATTGTTAATGAAGTTGCCGCCGAAAGTGGCACGGCCCTCGAATTCGCTGTGGTCGACCTTGATACCAGTATCGACAACGTAGGCAGTGATGCCCTCACCAGCTGAGTCATCGAAGATGTAGGTCTCAGCGTTGGCCTTGGAGGAAGAGAGGCGGTCGAGGCCAGGAGGAGCGTTAACTTGAGCAATGGCGGCGTTGAGCTGAACACGTGTGTCGGCCTCGATGTAGGCAACCTCGTCAGAGTTCCAGAGATCCTGGACCATCATGTCGTCGGCATCAAGGGCCATAGCACGCCAGGTGTTCAGGCGGAAGGACTTGATGGTAGTGGACATAGCCTTGCCGACAGAGCTTCGCTTGTTGAGGTTTCGCTTCTTGATAGCGGAGGAGATGGAGAACTCCTTGGCACTGATAGTCTCCTCGTCGAAGGTGTCATTGTAGACAACAATGTATGAGTTAGGAACGATGTTGAGAGCATCGGGGTTGCTAAGCATAGGTCGAAGGAAAGCGCTGATTCCCATCTTCTTGTCGAGTTCATCGCCAAGGCCTTTACCAATGTCGCTGCCAACAGCGTTGGCCATATCACCGAGGGAGTCGGCGATACCAGTGGGAGCGGCGGTGGCCAAGGGGGCCGCAACGAGCAGCGAGGCGAGGAAAGTCTTTAGGAAAGCCATGATGAATTGAATGTTCGGTTTATGGTTGAAGTTGTTCTAAAGTGAGAGAAATGTGAATTGGTTCCAGCCGTTTCACTCAGTTGGGTACTCGATCGTATAAATCGAAGTCGAATTTTAAGGAAGGTGAGCTTTGAATTAGCAAACAAAGCAATAAAAGAATGCTGTAAGAGGAGTGAGGCGATCAACGCTCCTCTCGTGTTGTCTGAATAAGGACCGGTCGTGAGTGTGTTCACAAGCTCGCGATACACTGTTCAGGATAAACAATGAAATGAGAGTGATTAAATCCAATTTACACTGACTAGCAGTACAAAGAGGCAAAGGGAAATAGGGAAAGGAAGAATGAGAAAATAATAAAAGACTCAAAAAAGAGGTCTTCGAACAATGAATAACCCGAACAATAGAATAAGAATGGCCGTCCAGCAGCTCACAATGGGTGGGAGATGTGGGTTTAATAGGAGAAAATCCAACAATAGCATCTAGGCTTCTGACTGGTGGCCTGGATATTTCAGATCAAGCTTCAGGAGGGAGCCGCAAGATCCATGGCGGGGATGAGGCGCTAGGGGCCGTGGGCCCAAGGTTTCGGCGTCAGGGACCAGGGCCCCAAGCATTGTTTAGTATTAGTGTATAGAAGCCTGTACGACGATAGTCGCCAAGTCAAACACCAGTGCCTGACTCCAAGAACCCCTTGGAACCCTCAGGATTTTCTCTTCTAGGTGGGTTTGTCAATGCATATGCCTGTTCGCCCATCGTCTTTACTCGAATCAGCTGAATATAGACAAATATCTGGCACACTTATAGTGGCAGTGAGCCGAGGACGAAACCATATCTGCTTTGAAGAAGTCATAACGGCGTCTGTAACTGTAAGGGCATCTGATCAAAGGTCATGATTGATTGGTAGACCGAAGATTAGTGTTTGACTGTTGTTTCCCAGAAACACCCAAGTAGCCCGTAACAACAGCGCGGCCCTTTCTCTCGTCCGCAAAGCGTTGGGCGAGAAGAACCGTTACTGTTGCCGAAAAACGGCAGCCCCAATCACCACCACCAATGGGAGACAACTAAACCCGCCTCCACTGTAAAGTTGTTAGTTGGCGCGTCACCTGTTACGGTAGATGGCCAGCAATTCAGTTCGGTACTCTCAGTGCCTGAAGCGGCAAGATTAGTGATGAGCTAATCTTGATGGCCTGAGCAAGGAGTAGTCAGTAGCGAAAACCAAGTGCCTCCCTCAGGATAGTCGTGATTTTGGCTAGCTTGTGTTGTCAGCTGGTCTTTGCAGTTCAACCCCAGATATCCGCATGTCGAGATGAAGCCGCACCAACAAGGCCAAGCCTCAAGCCAAGGACGATGCCGAGAAACATTACTGCGCATCGTAGCCATCAAAAAACACAACTGTTTTGTGCCTCGTTGTAGAAAACCTCGATAATGCAGTGCAATTGGCGGCCAACACAAAACCCCAATGTCACATCATTACCGAGTATCCACCCATTGGAAACCAGCCAAGCCCATCTCGCCTTTCAAGCCACCCAAGCAAGAATCGGCGCTTGGTAGCCCCTGGACTACCCCTGTCAATCTCAAGTTTGAAACAGCAACGCTAGTCTTTGGCGTCTGCACCTGCAAGGTACAAGTCGATTCGGTTGGTCCATGGAGGCTTTTACCACGCGGCGTCTTGTGTTCAAACAGCCCTTACTCCAAGCGCCCGGTGGTGACAAACGCCATCTGTGGCCGAATTTGGAGTGGTACGTGTTCAAGGCAAGATAGCGTCTTTGTACTGTTTGTCCTGATCGGAGAAAAGTTTTGCATCGGTTCAGGGTCAAGTCAGTCTAGCGTAGGGAAGACTCACCGTTAACAAATGACCCAGGGGCTGTCTGGACATGGACATTCCTGAAGGGGTATCTGATGACCGAACACACCAGATGATGAACATCGCGGGGGTTAACAACCCCGGGCTGTCGGGGATAGAATAGGTAAGATTCTATGCAGGTCACGGGCCCATAGTGTCTCGAAGATGGCCAGGGCAGGGTTTTTCGCGTCGAGATTTGGTGTGGCTCGACGTTAAAGCAAGGCAAATACCCAAGGCCCTAGGTGATTAGCGATCTTGAGACAGCTCGGAGAAATCGACCTTCTCTAACAAGACCAGCATTAAAGTGGAATTCGTCTGCTGTCGTTACTTTTGTACGGGTATTCCTGTGACGAGATGACACTAGACAAGGCCATGGTGGATTGTGCGCCATTGAAACGCAAGGCAAATCGAAGCGACTGTTACTTGATCAGTGATGAATTCGCTCGGGAATAACCTCTGTTCCGTTGTCGACGTTGTATGTTTCAGTAGCGTTGCAGCTCAATGGTTTGTTTACTTGCTGAAGCGATTTACACTTCGGTAGGTGGGAGCGAGGAAGTCACCTGCCTTCCCTTCTCAGAAACATGATTCAGTCAGTTACTGTCAACGGTGGTGAACAAGGGAAGGAGCGACTCCAAAAAAGCAACTTGCCTTACGTACTGACTTCACAACGTGGAGCCGCCGAGTAAAGTCTAATAGATTGCCAAGTTTATTCAGACGACAAATCATTTTCCGGGTTCTTGCCATAAACATTCATTCACTTTTACTCTCTTCGTATCTTGACACATAATGCACCACTTTGGCACAACAGACACTCACAAAGACGATCGAGGCTTCTTGTTTTAGAACGATGACGCTTTTGAAACCTGCAGAATCTCATCTCTACAGTCTGGATCGTCTCAAGAAGCACTTGACACAGAGCGATCCTTGTCCTATAACATGCCCTCTTAACTTCGCCCACAAAAGGCCCAGTGATTCCCACCACCAAAGTGACATGAGAAGTCGGAAAAGCGGCAATTGATTGCGCAGCTGTTTCGATATTATGAAAATCTGTTTAATTTTCCCGTCAAACGATGCTACATAATTGACATGATGTGTTTACTTGTTCTTCAGCTAGTATTGCGTGCGTGTGATGTGTCACACAGTTCCCTTCACTACTAAGTCGGCTCGGGGCGGAGATCAACGGATATTAAGACCACATCAATACCCTGGACTGCAGTATATACGCGTTCAATAGACGCATGGTTTCACTCTATTGGTCTATACAGTTCTATATGTCTTCGTGCCAAGTCTATATGGGTTACTCCGTACCTGAGACTATACCCAGGGACGAGAAATGAAGGACAAGGCAGACAGGGGTGTCAAGACCGACAACAGCAGGTGATCTTGTATCCCAGAATATATCACGGCTTTCGCCTGTGGCTTGGGACACAAACTCCGCTGTAAATGTTCCTTCTATGTCAAAAAGGCAGGCGCGCCAATAGATTATACGGCGGCTATTCTCCTCTTCAAACTGGATGAATTGTCTGGAAACAGGAGAAGACACTGACACATACAACGTCAAGAGATCTCAAACAGCTAGCTTGATATGGCACACAACTCCTCAATTTTGAGTCCCGGGGCTTTCTTTTGTCTAGAAGCGGCCTTGACCATGATACTTCAAGGCTGGGCAGGCTCAATCGTGGCCTTCACTTAATGCGCCCCTTTTTCGGCCAAGAAGTCGCAATTCTGGTCTATTGTCCGTACATCTATATTCTCTTACAGTCATAGGAGCTAGCATTGAAAGCCAAGATGCCAATGTTATAGCCGTAATGGTCTCGACCGCTCTTGCGATGAGTTCTCCGAGGAAGTCCTTCCACAAGCCGCTTCCATTACGCCTCTGTCCCATGTCACCCTTTTTGCCAATGCTCTCAGCTGCCGACTAACGTCTCGAATGGCGGGACAAGATACGAATGTAATTTGTGCTAGCGATGGGCATGACTGGATAGGCCATACACTGTTACTCTCGGTGGGCGGCAGCATCTTCTATTGAGCCACGGTTCTTCGATGATTGATTTAGTTTCTTGGTGTAGTCTTGCCTTTTCAACAAAAGGAGACTAATCAAAGCTACGTCTTCCAGTGGTTTTATGTATCGCACGAACGAACGTCACAGAGAGGCTTCAACGCATCGACTCGAATACAAGCATCGATACTCCTGTCATAAACCGGCTCGCTCTCCCCAAGGATCTTCCTATGTTCATTGTGACCGCGTTCTACAATAACCACAAAAACTGCTAAGGGTATATATCATGAACCATTGTTCAATGTTTCAAGATAACCTACCACTTTCGATCATTGGCCATACTTAACAAGAGCAACTGGTGTGATATCATCTTGACAATACCCAGTCAGATCAAAGGAGAGATATGATACGCCAAGGAGAGTGAGTTATCTAGGATTTTCGACTATTCTCGGAGTTCTCTGGTCTGTACAATAGTCAGTGTTCATAAATTCTACGCATATCGCCGCCAAGAATATCAAACTGTCTTGACCAACATCACCGATATGTCGGTATTATGAAATCCCCGAAGTTCGGATTTATTCTCAAGGAATCATCTTGTGGAGTTTGAAGCCGAAGTGAGTCACAGATTGGTCCAACATCGGAGACTTCGGGACTGGGTGACTCTATAAGCCGATGAGTGTTCTTGAGGCCGAGGAGCGGGGTTAATTCTCCTCCTCTTCAAGATTTCCGGTCCACATTTTGATATCAATATCAAAGCAGACACTGCATCTTGTCTGACGGTGCTATCATTGATTGATATAAAGCTCAATCTTCACCCCGAGTCTGGATAGTATTTCTGGCTTCAGACAGTGTCAACGCGCAAAATGCCTGACTACTCAGTTATCGAGACGACTCTGGCTTCTATAGCCGCGAGCTCAAAGACCATCGATCTCCTTCGCAAGCTCCACAAGCAGGCTCTCGATGAACCAGCCTACGTCAGTACAGATGGCCCAGCATCTACCGCTCTTGACAAGTTCGTCGCTCTTGATCCTGACAAGTGTGCCTTCGTCTATCTCCTGCTGCGTTCCATGAAGGCCCGCTTCGTCGTCGAAGCAGGAACATCCTTTGGCCTCAGCACTATCTATCTAGCTCTGGCAGTTGCACAGAACTCTGGTTCGCAGCCAGGCAAGGTCATTGCTACAGAGAACGAACCCACCAAGGCTGGTCGGGCTCGCGAGTATTGGAGTCAAGCTGGGGATGATATTGTGAAGTTTATTGAATTACGAGAGGGAGACTTGCGCGAGACGCTCAAAATGGACTTGCCAGAGGAAGTAGATTTCTTGCTTCTCGACAGTAAGTTCCTATCCATTGAAAGTTTCTATTTGAAAAATGATGCTGATCGAGTTGTAGTTTGGACCCCGCTGGCTCTGCCTACGCTTAAGCTTGTGAAGGCTCGCATGAAGCCAGGTGCTACAGTCGTGGTGGATAACACGGAGGCTGCCAAGTCGGGCTATAAGGATCTCATGGCTTACTTGAACGACTCTGCGAATGGCTTCAAGCTTTCGACGATTCCATACTCTGGGGGTCTCCTAATGGCTGTCTATGTTGGGAACTAGGTTGCCGACCACTACTGTCAAAATATCCGGTGATGGAGACTAGTCTTTCTTCTTAGTCTCATCTCTATGCAAGCTTATCTTATCACAGCAGCATTGAACTTCCCTACTCCAGAAGTTTTCCCGGATTTGCTACTTTGAGTGTCCGACTAGTGTAATCAATTGATCCAGGAAATAATAACACGCTGAGCCAAACTCCCAAAACTAATGGGCGTATTCCATTGTTGATTACACTCTTGCGCGTAGTTTTATGAGTGAGATGGCCGTCAAAGTAGTCACATGTTTTGACCGTGATCTTCGTCGCTGAAGGTGGGTTCGGCATTTGATTATGTATGGAGACGCTATCAGCTTCCAACCTTATGACAGGGATTATCATGCAGCAGGAAGATCATCGGCAATTGATGAAGATCATGAATTATACGGGTCGTGATATATCTGAAAGCGTGGAGTTAATCATACCATTCCCAGCTTTATTTAGAAAATCACTTATTTTGGACAAAGAGTGAAGGTTAATGATCGACCAATGTTTTGATATAGGGTAGCTATGCCACGAAGATCGAAATTTTATGCGCAAGTCTGGGATTACGTTAACCAATGTGCAATAAGTATGGGACTTATCAATTCATTTCAAGAACAATTAGCCATGTTTCAGATTCAAGGTTCATCTGGTTGCTCCGTTCAACTGTCTATTCACAATGTGCTTCTGGAATGAATCATCGATAGTGTCTGAGACTAGCGAGTCGAAGCGGATAACCCGTCAACAGGAAAAGAGACGGGGAATAAGCAAACAGATCGAGCATGGCGCGGCGCTAACAGGTGGTTCCATCTTCAGGGTCTTGCAGGGGGGTCAAGAATTGGCGAGAAGATGCGGTTCCTGTGCTTCTAGACGAGAGAGGATGTGAGGAGATTAGACTAGACTAGACTAGACCAGACCGAAGAACAACTGGCAGATGGAGGTTGGGAATTGATAGTTAAAGTTTGTAGGTGTCTTGTGCCCAATGACGTGATAAAAGTTACTGATTCAGTTGGTGCATTAGCATCCAAAGAAACCTGGGCTGAGACTGAGGAGCTGGCACAAAGTGAGGCGTCTTGTTCGGCTTATGTAGGCTTGAGGTGTCCACTCTGTGATCGCCTGTCCACTGTATTTTGCTGCGGCTATGGTTACAGTTACAGTACAGCAAAGGAGTGGAGGTTAGTACCTGTAGGAGACGGAGAAGACCGAGCAGACAATGAAAAGGGATCAACATGACAAAAAAACTCATAGTAATTTCCTTGTTGCCATGGAAGCTTCCATTGCTTGGTTGCCCAGACGTCGTTACAATCAAAATTCCTCTTGCACTTCCACATGCCTTTTGGTCTTGGTCTCGGTCTTGGATGGAGGGATGGATCCTCCAAAACCAGTCCCGGGCTGCAGAACAGTGGAGTAAGACTCCCTGTTGCCGCTAATAAGCACGCGACCTCCACTCACTTAGGTTTCTTTGATAACGATGTGATCCATCTTGGGTCAATGGCAGCGGCAGTTTGTTGACCGGAATACTACAGTACAGTATTGAGACTCAAGATAAGATGCCGATAATCATGGCCACGTCGTCACCTGAGAGATCACGCACGCACACACACACACACGAGATCTTTCACTGCCACTTTGGAAACATAGGTAAACAAAGCATCATCCATACCCAGGTTACACGTAACCGCCCGCTGAGCTGGGCAGTGACAGACTAAAAAGAACCTAAGATCCATCGAAAAGTTTGGTTCGGGTTATTTCCAATTGGCAGAGTTAGTTAAGAACAAACAAGGTCAGAATAGTTTCCATACAGTAACTTCCAAGGACAGGACAGAACTGGGCTTTTATAGTCTAACTGCCCGAAGTGAGGAAGGGAGGGGTAAGGTAGGTACTCTCTCACTCAAGCAGTCAGTCAAGTCGCATTTGCGCTGTTCAGGCTCTTCTGCGCTGAGAGATGGTGCTAATCAACGCCTCCCAATCCCCCCAATCTCAATTCTAATGCCAATCTAATTCCTTCCTCTCATCCATCCATATTTTCCCCCTTCCCTTTTTTCCCTTTCTTTTTTTTTCTTCTTCCCTTCCATAAGATATACCTAGGACTCAAAATTATTGATTGTTCGACCCTGGTTTCGGGGTTTCCATCCCATCGGGTCTTGTCTCGTGTCGTATCGTATCGTATCGTATTTATTCGTCACATTTCCTTTTTTATTACTACCTGCCCATTCTTCCCCTCCCTGGAAACGCCAAAGGTCCAGGCCACCAGTCGCCTGTTCTCCTTCCCATCCCTCCCGTTCGTTCCCTTCAGGTTCCCCGTTTCTGCGTACTGTACATACACAGCCCTACCTAGGTTACCTTGACTTGAGCTCAAACTCCAGCCCTCTTCATTTGCATCTGCCAACGAAAGACTTCGCTTCGTCGCCTCATTTTGTTCCTCCTAAAACTTCCTCAATCATCCAACAACGGCCGTGCCAATATCTGCCAACTATCGTCAACGTACGGATAACTCTAGCCCTCTGAGATGCAATACGAGCCGGCCTTGGAGGCATCTTATAGAGCACCTTAAACTGCAGCCCGATAACGATATCGATATGGGAGACTCTATCAGCGAACCTATGGACACCGCCGATGACGGTCATACTGGCCCTCGTGCGCCTTGTCCTACCTCTATTACTGCATCTGCCCTTCTGCCTATCCGAGATGGTTATTCACCACGTAGAAACGACTTTAACGACAATCGAGACGACGATGCGGATTCCGATACTGAATTCGCCTCCATCATGGTCTCGTCCATGTTAACCGGCATTCACAACACCGCTTCCAATCCCGTCTCTCCTGGCTCTTCCAGCCCTTCTCACGATCAAGCCAAGACATCCGATTTTGTTCCTCCCACGAGACCGAGCAGCACACCCTTCCCTCATCCCGATCGACGACATTCCAGACCATGCTGCTTGAGTGGCTTCTCGCACGGCGCCGATGAGAATCCAGCTACAGACTCTACCGCTTCGCTTGACGCTGAGCCGGTGGTCTCACATCCAGAAACAAACTTCAACGATCTGCCGATTGAGGTTCACGAAGCCATCTTGGACCACCTATTTGGATATCGAGTCTCCGCTACATCCCGGAGTTCGATGGCCGTATCGAGTATTACTAAGAGTTGGGGAACAGCGCTTAGACACTCAAGAAGAAGGGAATTGACAGCGCTGGCGCTTGTGAGTGGTGTTTGGCGAGTTCTCGTTCAGCAACGGCTCTATCGTCATATTAAACTCAAAGCGACCGTTGATTGTCTGGAAGATGCCATGGTGCACTTGGCCCTGCATGAGCATTTGCAAGTTTATGTGAAGCATATTGAGATTTGGTTTCCTGTTTTCCAACCCACGTACGGACCAGTCGCTCTCTCTAACAGTTTGACGCTGCCTACAGTGACGATGGAAGGATTAACCAACGCGACGTACACTCTACCAGGTAACAACTGCACCCTTGAGCAAGTGTTCCAATTCGTTGGACAGACTCTGCCACAGGCGAGAGTTTTGACTCTGGAAGGAGGTGAGCGACGCAAGGCGCCCAGAGTTCTTCACTTTCCCGAACAAAGGATCGACCCAGCCATCTATAAATCGCTACCGATACTTCACTCGGTACAGACCCTGGTTACGAGGGGCCAGTGGAATCTGATGAGGGACAACCAGGACTTTGCGACAATCTTGAACGCGCTACCAGGTCTTTACGAGTGGCAGGGTTCGTATAGTAAACCGAAGTCTAAAAGCTACATCACCATGGCCGAGTTCCTACCACAACTTCCACGCCATATTACGAATTTAAGCCTTTGCCTTGAGAGCGATTATCGGAGGGAAGGGGTCATGCCTCCATTCTACTCAAAGGTTGTTCAGAAGACGCACATCTGCGCGAGAATGGCTGAAGCGCTGCCCTCACTTGAACATTTGGCCTATACGGGCCGTGTCTGCCACCAGTTCTTTGACATAGCCATGCGATCTACAGACCCGCGAAACTCGCGACTCAAGACATTGGACCTGACTGTCAAGAATTGCTGTCGCTACAACACTGCCTTCCACGAGGCTGGTTCCGGTATTCAAGATATGGGATTCATCGATGCATTTGAGAGGCTGGTGTTATCGGCAATCCGATCACTAGAAAAGCTTAGTGGGGTGGTCTACTTGAGGATTCGATTTGTTGATCTCGGTACGTTTCTTTCGCAACTCGATCCTTCGTCATTGACTAACAGACTTGCAGATTCTGTGCTTCCACCTCTCAACCCTTTCTTCATCATGCGTAATGGTGCATGCTCTGGCGTATGGAGCGAGAGAATCATAGCCGAGATGGGACGCGTCCGTCCAGACGTCCAATTCACAGAATTGAGCGAGTCATTTGGAAACATTGTATACAATAAGGATGGAAGAATGGTCATCACACCCGAGCCTCCGAAGACGAGGATAACGTCACTAAAGTTATCAAACTACCAATCTCTTGCGACAGGCATTACCATACAGTAAGCAGATAAGTCGCCATACTGCAACGGAGAAAGAATTCGAGAGACTCGAGATTCTGATGAATCACTTCGTTTCGCGTTGTCGTTTTTATTTTTGAGCAGGCGTTGAAGGATTGGACTTTGGTTGAATGGTAAGCTGTTAATCGAACCACATACCCAGGAGATGGGAGTTTTGAGGGCGCATGGACACATGGGAATGCGGACTTGGCTTTGAGAAGAATTTGCTTGGGATTTGTCAAAAAAATCATGAAGAATGGAATAAAGTGTAGCGAGCTTTTAACGTGGCTTTCATATACCATACGATACTGGCGATACTATAATTGGTGAATAAATTGTTTGACATTTAGTTTATGTGTATCGACAGTGAGCCAGTGAAGTCTGTTGCCCGCTGCCATTCATACTGTTCAGATAAACATCAGACATTAAAGGTCCTCTACTCAACGTGGAACTTGACAGTTGATCTAGTCGACTGACTGGCACCATCGCTGATGATGACACCCAAAATCCAGCAGTTGACCAGGAAAAAGCCAAGCGAGGCAAGCCAAAGCCCAGGATAGAACGTGCTAATGCCCAGGAACTCGAGCTCATATCCTTGTTGCAACCAAGCTCCCTGGGAAACAATCCAGAGCAACAAAGCAGAGATGCCGAGTTTACCATTTCGCAAGAAGGACGAGTTGGGGAGGTAGATTGGCAGGAAAATCATGTACCACAGGAAGTACTAATTATTCTTGTCAGTAAACGGAAATCAGCTAAGCAGTGAAGCTTCTTACCTGAGAAGTGCAGACCTTGTTGAATGTAACAAAAGCAAAGGTCTGAGCCATCATGGATGTTGCAAGATCGCGCTTGGCAAGGGCGAGAGGGATGAGGACACATGAGAGAAGGAGTTGAGGGAAGAAAGCAAACGATTCGATACGGAACGAAGGCGCAGCATGAGCGGGGGTTGCGGAAGTAAGATACAGCAAGACATTGTAAGGCGAGAAGTTGTGACGATGATCAATCCTTGTAACGTGGTGGAAGTAAGTGTGAACAAGGAAGGGAGTCTCATAGATGGCGAACATGATGAGGTTGAGGATCATGAAGGTGATGAGACTGAGAAGGCCAAACTTGAGACGATCCGGTGTGAAGAAGTTTGAGACTGTTTCCTTGACCGATGAAGGCTGACGGGTAGGTTTTGTCTCTTTGCCCAAACGTGCATCATCCATCCACCAAATGATCGCTGGCGCATAGATGAAAGGGTAGATCTTGAAATGAACCGACACTCCCAGAATGATAGCTGCAAGGCTGAGCTTTCGCCTCTCAACAGCCCACAGCAAACCCATCGTCAAAACACCCAACAAACCCTCTGAGCTTCCTCGGGTGCTGATAGTCGCAACCATTGGGTTCCACAACCATAAAGCAGAGAATCCTCCAGCCGTAGCCTCATCCATGCCCCGTCTTCTGAGCACGCGCAGAATGAGCCATCCTGCGAGCAGATCTGCCGCAGCAAAGACAAGTTTTCCAAAGGCGGGAAAGTGAACGGTTGGGAGGAGCAGCCAGGCGAGAAGAGGCGTGTAACGGTATGTGTCACGGGCGTACGGTGATTGACCCTCTGCGACGAAGCGCGAAGCGTCGGTGAAGACGAGATAGTCGATGTCCGTGTACTTTAGAGCTGAGTTTGCATCTTGGTATATACCGTAGAAGAGAAGACCCAGACGAAGGACGAGAGATATCGTGAAGAGCGGCGTTGTGCGCAGGAAGGGGGCTATTGAAGGCATTGTGAAAGATGACAGTTGGCGGTGTATGTGCGTGAGATGAGCGAGTATGCAGAGTTGGCAAGATATTAATAGACCATATCTTATAGATAGGACACTCTGTATGGGATATTCTCAGTTTGGCTCAATTTTTGTCTGCTCAGAGCTGTTGTTGTGTGCCAGTCAATGGCAGGTTACAAGCAATGAAGTTCCTTCCTGCTTGTGAGGTGACGGACCTTGAGGTAACTGCCAAAAATGGAGAGCTAACTTGACAATTTCACGTCATCCCTGCAAGCCCGCACTAACAAATCAGGACCCGCCTTCAAACCAACCTCCGACATCATCACCAAAAGAGCTTCACTTCAGTTGTCTCTACTAAGAAAATCATTTCTACAGTCAAAATGTCAGGAGGGGTTAAGAGAGATCGCGATGGTAACGCCCGTGCTAAGAACACAGGCGCACCCAAGCAGGCTGGACCCAGAGGGAGGTTTCATGATATGTTTGAAGGTTTTCGCGATGAGCTTGATGAGCATCATGATCGACGGGAGAGGATCGTGAAGGCTTCACGAGATGTTACGGCGATGAGTAAGAAGATGTAAGATATAAAAGCAGGCCTTTTACTTTTAATTGAACTAATGCTAACCAATTCACAGTATTTTCACTCTTCAGAGGTGAGCTTCTGTAATCAACTAATCTCAGTGAATGTCTGCTCACATATCACAGAGTCAAGCATCTCAACAAAGACTTCCCACCTCACATCCAACAAGATATAGACACTCGTCTTGAGGAAATCGCCAAACTTCTTAGCGGTATCGCTCCCGATCTGCAAAACGTCAACCGTTACCGCTACACTTCTCCCCTTCGATGCCTTGAAGAATTCGTCGAGGCCCTCTCTTTCGCACACTACCTCCGTCACCAGACTCTCATCACGCCCACACAGGCCCAAGCCGCTATGCCAAAGGACATCGCCCTAACGCCAAATGACTACATGTATGGTATCTTCGATCTCTTTGGCGAGCTGATGCGCTTTGCGACTGTCACAACGGCCCAGACGGGCGAGTTGGCTGGAAACGGGGAACGAAACATCATGGGCGATATTCAAGAGCTTGGATGTGCATTTGAGATTTTGCCAGATGTGCCTACCAAGGATTGGAGAGGTAAGATGGGTGCGATGAGACAGAGTGTTAAGAAGGTTGAGAAGCTGGGCTATGGGCTTGTGGTGAGAGGGAGTGAGAGACCCAAGGGTTGGGTGCCGGATATGAAGGACGATGCTCCTGCATCGCCATGATGATGGATATTACGACTTGGCGCGCTGGTTAGTGGGAAGGGCGGACTATTGTGGGAGACATCATATGCTGTGTGGTTGAATTGCTAGAGCTGATTGCTCTGATGTCAAGGGATGTCTCGCTTGACCTATCGGGCCATCGTCGTTGCTGAAGAATAAGAAAAACAAATAGCTCCATGTCGAAAGAAAAGCAAATTATGCTCCAAGAATAGACTGTGCCGAAATCTTTGATCATCCAAGCCAGGCTCTAAGACTAGATTGGTTTGGAGTCACCTCATGATGGGCACCCAAGCAAGATATGCTGGGTATCCTCGGCAAGCGGCCATTTCTCATTGATTCAAAGTTAACAATAGAAACCAGAAATAACAAAAACTTGACAAGTATTGTCCGCTGGTGTTAAGGCAATAACTGCTTGAGGCAATAAATTGCTGCTGTCTGTGACTGGCACTGAGCTGCCAACCGATTCACAACGGCTAATGAAAGCAGCGACAAGCCAGAAGACCATTGTTAATTATTCTGAACTAAGCGAGTGACAAACTGCCTGCCTGAGTATCTTAGTGTACATTCTATCTTATTCACATTCCTCTTTCATCTCCCCTCTTTGTTCTTCCTTCCTCCGCTTGTTCCTCATCCAACACAACGTTCCCCTTTCACCTCAACCACGTGGGAACAAAACTTGGATCGAATGTCCTCTTACACCAAAGAATGTTTCTGCAAAGAATTCTGAAGGCATAATTGACTCTTTGAATGTGCCGATAGCGGCTCGAAATTATTTCTTCACTGCCTGCCTTCTCAGGCACCTCTACAAAATCGTTCCATTTCCCCTCCCTCACCAACACGCATCACAACGATTTTCGTCTCAAGAATTCGACCTCTCACCTGCCATCCCAAGAAATAGGCTGTTTAGGATAGATATCATCTCATCTCGTCCATCTGCCATATTGCGCACCTTTTCAATCATCTTCACAGTTCGGCGTCTTGAGCAGGCTTCGTGGGATCCAGGAGTTTGTTTTCGTGGGACTCAAATCACAATGAACGAACCGTCAGGGATGGAAAAGGAAGCCGAAAACAAAGAGCCGTTATGTCGCCGAACAACGTTCTTCGTGAACGTTGACTGGCGCATGGGCGCTACCCGCGCCACGGCCACAAACATTGTCGGCCAGATGTACGTCGAGTGCCTGGAGCCTGTTGAAAGGCTGTACCCATATCCGATTGTCCTTATCCACGGGGATTTCCACACTGGTCAGGTAATTCCGAACTGATATCTTCTCAAGACCGGCCGAAACTAACTCCCAGTAGGTCTAGACGACCAAGCCAGATGGGCAACCCGGTTGGGCCTCATTTTTCCTCAGAAAAGGATTTCAAGTGTTGATCGTCGACTTGCCTCCCTCGGGCCGCTCCAACTTTCTGACGACCTCCCATTATCTTCACAGAGATGTGGGAGTCACCTCGAGTTCATTGAAAGCACAGGCCGTTGAAACCACACTTACTGCACCCGGTAAACGGAGAGCGCCCCATATACCTCTTCAGTACGAAAAAGCAACCCTCCACAACAAATGGCCAGGTGTAAGCAAAGATCTCTCAGCCTTGTTGTTATGCACTTGCTAATCAAGAACAGACTGGGCAACGTGGAGATCCCATCTTTGCCAAGTATTGCGCTTCTCTAGTCACGCTACATCTGAATAAAGTCGAACGACAGTCACTCGCCCAGAATGCTCTGCAGGCCCTTCTACGCCATGTCGGGAAGTCAATCCTTATTGGAGAAGGGTCCGGAGGAAACATGACTTGGCTAGCAGCCGACGTTGAGCCCGATCTTGTCGCAGGCGTCATGGCTATCGAACCTGTGGGACCTCCCTTTGGGACAGCATGCCCGAAAGGAGCAAATCCGTATCGCGAGTACAGTCCTTTTATTGAAAGACAGGAGGGAATGAGAATTTATGGGCTGGCTGATATACCCATCACATATGATCCCCCCACTCACCCTCATGAAGGCTTCGACCCTCCCGCGAAGGACCCTCTAGACTTGATCAAGGTCGTAGCACCCGATGGAAAGAGCGAATGCTATATGCAACGCAGTGCTCACGGCAAAGCGAACAACAAAGTCCGGCAGCTTATCAATCTCAAGAAGGTTCCCAATTTCGTTCTTACCGCGCACGCCAGCTCGCATGCTATGTACGACTGGGCAACAGTAGCATTCTTGATGCAAGCTGGTGTTACGCCCGAATGGGCTAAGCTTGGGGAGATGGGTATCGAAGGCAATGGACATCTGATGTTCCTCGAGACCAACAGCGATGAGATTGCTCAAGTGTTGCTTGGTTGGATTCAGAGACAAGTACTTCCGAAGTCCTTTTCGGAGACGATGGATAAAGTCACTTTGCCGGAGCAAGACAGCGTTGCTGAGATGATTGAGCAAGCGCAGAAGAAAGACTCACCTCCTATTGTGGCCTGCAATTTGCAACCTGCATCCGAACCAGAGAAATGTACAAACACACAGCCGTTGGATAACAAACCGAGTGAAGCACCTGCTCTAGGAACACCTCAACTCCTGAGCCCTGAAGTAACAGAAAGCCGTCCGATCGAAGGACCGCACAAACGAGCTCGATTGGACATTCCCACTACGGCATCCGCCCAGCCCTCCACCCCTTCAACGATACACCTGCCGATCCAAAAGTCCCTCGAGAAGCAACAGCAGCGTGTGCAACAAACTTCCACGACTCCTCGGCAGCAGCACATGGCTTCGTCTGTGGGCCACAATATACCTGGCCTGTCTTTGATGGGATCTAATCATCCAACAGAAGGACCCTCTCGACTGCTACAACAGGCAAATAGAAGTATACGGTCTCCTTTAGTAAGCCCTTCATTTGGGCTTACAGGCTTTGGGCAAGCTTACGATCCTTTCCGTGACCGTCCAAACGATCAGACAGATGAGCTACCCTTTTCACATCGGCTCAGTTCAGCGCACAGAGAAAACCAGCGTAGTTACGCTCACAACAACACCCACACTACAGCTCGGTTCGAGCGTTCGATCGGAACCGCTGAGGAGAGCATCGCTGCAATGACCATGGGGCATCCAAGTCGTTTTACATCTGGCTTGGAATACACACCTTCCATGACAAGCCAAGTACACCGCCCGATCATGTCGCATTCGCCGCAACAGATCCCGTATCTTGGGCAACTAGGACATACTCCTCCAGTAAATTTCACGGGAGAGTTCAAGCCAATCTCGACTCCAACTCCAATCGAGAGATCGACAAGTATGATGGGTAATGCCCTCCCTTTCACACCCCTGGAGTCACTCGCAGGTTTTGGTAGCCGGGGACAAAATCAATTTAGTGGATTGCCGCAGATGACGCCTCCCAGCCCATCTCCTGCGCCGAGACAATCTTTGAATCCTCTCAGTTATAATCTCGATACGGATTTGCCTGTACTATCGCAGCCGCAGCAGAAAGCAAGCCCCCAGTGAGATTAAGGTTCTCGAATACCTCTGAGTACATGGATGATTTTGGTATGATCAAATTTGCTAGCGAGACAGGCATGTTCGGGGAAGAATATTGGGGAAACGAAATTCGTGATGCAATGGGAGATTAATGCAGGCCGGATACGTAACTTGACATAGCCTCTTCCAATCCAATGACATTGAAAGTTTTGATGTTGTTTTCTTCAACTTCACTTGCAAACAGATGATATTAATTGCTTAAAAGTACATGTACGGACGAACCAATCAAGTGAAGGACATCTGATTGTTCTGGTTAAAGCTCCAGAGCTCTATGGTTATCAGTGGGTCTAAGCTCGCTACATCAAACTGACGCCATAATTTGCACTGCCACATGTTCCTCAGTTGCCTAAAACGCCACACCTTCCCCGTCCGGTCCCCCACATGACCTACCTGAGCGCATCCCTTGAGCGCCTCGCATCATCGATGGTTGTCCCGAACTTTCCATCAGCAAAAGCACTTAAACCTCGAGGCAACCCTTCTGCAGCCCGCATCATCTTCGTCCTCACCACACTTTCGACCCATCGGCAACCGGAAGATCTATACTTGTGAGCGCATTTATCGCCATCATGTCTTCCAAGACCAAGTACCAGGCAGCGCCCCAGAGCGACCCAGACGACGACTACACCAGCGCGCCCCCCGCCTACGCTGAGGGTTCAGCTTCTCGCGATGAGACACAGGGTCTTTTTGGTGCGCCCCGCGATAGCGAAGACAACCTTCCCGATGACTTCAAGGTAGGACAGGATGGTTTTCATGTGTGGTAGTCGGCAAATGACTGACATTACGTATAGTTTGGCGGCTCTGTAGCTGAGGCTACTGTCGATATCCGCAACCAGTTCGTCCGCAAGGTCTACACCATTCTCACTGTTCAGCTCCTTGCCACCGCTGGAGTGAGCAGCCTCACATTCTTCAGCACTGGCTACAAGGACTGGATCCAGGGCCATCCTGGTGTCGTTTGGGCCTCGGTATGTTCTCATTGAACCTTTGAAATGCAACATGAACCACTAACACGATCATAGCTCTTTGGTTCCATGATCTTTATGGGTCTCACCTACTGGAAGCGCAAGTCGTACCCTACCAACCTTCTCTTCCTCTCACTCTTTACTCTTGCCGAAGCCTACACCATTTCCGTTATAGTGTCCTTCTACAAGACGTCCATCGTACTCAATGCTGTCGTTCTTACTGCCGGAATCTTCGTCTTCCTTACCCTTTTCGCCTGCCAGACCAAGTATGACTTCACCTCGTGGATGCCGTACCTCTTCGGCGCCCTCTGGGGTCTCGTCATCTTCGGCTTCATGGCCATGTTTTTCCCATACAGCTCGACCGGTGAACTCATCTATGGCGGCCTCGCAGCTCTTATTTTCAGTGGTTACATCCTTGTCGACACCCAGCTTGTCTTGCGCCATCACCATGTCGAGGAGGAAATCGCTGCCGCCATCAGCCTTTACCTCGACATCATCAACCTCTTCCTTGCCATTCTGCGCATCCTCAACAGCCAGTCTAACAACTAAGCGCTGTCGATGTGTAAAAGTTTGACCGAATCGTGTAGTCAGAGAAAGGCCAATAGACGCCACCCAATTTCTCTTTTTATCCCTGTTTGGCAAAGATTGTGTTGTGAGAACTGTGTCTGGTCCAATGGGCATGTTGATTTGCTTTTTGTCAACGAGGTTGTGATTCAGACCTATCAAGGCGTTCTTGGAGCAAGATTAAATGTTTTTTGAACATACATCGCGAAGGAAATTTGTCTCCTAGTCAGTTCGACCTCAGTAATAGCTCAAAAACATCAGTTGCTCGCAGTAATTTGAAAACAAACTCTATCCTTCGAAATTGACATCATCACACATTGCTTAAAAGAATTGGTATACCAGTGAGTGGTATTACAAAAATATTGAATTTATTTGATATCAGGATTAGAAGGCCACTAGAAAAAAGAAACAATCAAGGTTGTGTCGTCCAACAACGGATAACAGTGTATGCCCGACACAAGTCTAATATGACCACAAGATGGCACCAGGACACAACAAGTCCTATCCGCCAGTCACCTGCATGTATCGTATCGCAGCACCCGGGTGTCTTCATCCCCAAGATAGTCCCGGTAAGCTGCGTCCCTACAACAGCCGCATACATGATAAACTCTCCTCCCTTGAGAATGCTTCTAATCAGGGAGCCGCCAACCATCAGGCTTCCACTGAAAGATGCCTCCACGGCATCCCCGTCATTTCGAGAATAGGAGACCGGGCGGCGATGAAAAAAAGAAATCAACAACTCAATTGTTCAGCAGCAGGGGGAATATTCTCATCGTTCTCTTGAGTCATAGGAGAGGAAAACCAACGCCAGTAATAGACAATAGTCCAACGTCGCATTTTGAAGAACCGCAAAAGACCTAGAGGGTCAAGCGAGAGGCTTAGTTGAGCTGCTCCTCGCCACCGTTGGGCTCGGGTGTGCCAGCATTCTGAGAGGCAGCCTCTCGTTGCATGCGGGCCTCGATTTCGCGAAGCTGCGACTCGCGAGCCAGCAACTCTTGTCGCTTCTCGTTAATCTCGCGCTGCACCTTGAGTTCGATCTCGCGCAGCTTCTCCTCCTCTCGTCGGAGTTGCTCCTCCTTGAGGCGGACCGACTGAGAGGCGAGGTCTTCAGGGTTCATTGAGCTATCGGCACTAGAAGGGGTCAGCATTTGTATGTTGTACTACGTTTCGGTTAAACTCACTTTCCAGAAGCACCCTCGACGCTCTTAGACAGCTTCTCGGTACGGTAGTTCTCGTACAAGAAGTCGTGGGTGATTTCCTTCAGATCAGCCAAGTGGCTGTGGAGGAGCGCAGATCGAATAGCGAGGAAATCGGAGTGACGAGGGTTGTCAACCTCGACAACACCCCAGGGGTAGTGGCGGGCGCGAACCTTACGGCCACCGATCTCGACAACGTCCTCAGATCCGACAATGGCGAAAGGCATGAGGCCACGGAGCTCAGCGTTCTCCTCAACGGTATCCTCATCGTCCTCCTCAATATCGTAGGGGAAGTTGTAGACAGGGATGCGGTAGTGCTCGATATCCTCCATAACCAGCTTCTTAGATTCGGCAAGCTCAGCGGGGGTGAGCGAATCGGCGCGGCCAATGACGGGGATAACGTTAACGCGGGGAGCGAGTCGCTTCATGAGCTCGATATCGAGTTCTCGGAGACTGTAATTGTCAGTGGGGTTGGGAGCCGGAGGAAATTAAGACATACCCATGGCCAGTGGGAGTGATAAAGTAAAGCATAGCATGTACTCGGTTGTCTCTGAATCGAGGGTTACGCTTGATACGGGACTCCTCGGCGAGAATGTCGTCGTATTGTCTCTCGAGGTAGCCAACAATCTCTGAAAAGCTAGCTTCGTTGTCAATCTGGTCACCAAAGCCGGGGGTGTCGACAATGGTCAGAGAGATACGGGTACCCTCCTCGTCAAGCTCAAGCTCTGGTCGCAAGTCAGTAACGCGTATGCAATAAATACAAGACGTTACACCTACCAACGGTAATGGGCTTAATCTTGACACCATCCTCAACGTGTGCGCTGCCAGCATCGTCAGATTCCTTGTGCTCGAGCACACTCTTTCCGCAAAGTGTGTTGACAAAGGTAGTACGGCCTGTCAAATATGAGTTTGTTGTTCATGTTGGATCGCAAGGAGGTGTGCAATTGCAGCATCTCCCGTCGGGTAACGTACCAGTGCCTGAAGCACCGCAGACCATCAGGCAAAACTGAATACCCTTCTTGACATTCTTCTTTCGGCGGATCATCTTCTATTGGGGATCAGGTGTCAGCGGGCTGTAACAATTATGCGATAGACGTGTTAAAGTTTTGATCCCGTGAACTATGTGGAAACGGTAGCTTTATCGGCCAAAGCATCCAGCATAACGAACAGGGTCGAAGGGAGGTGGAACATACGCCCATGGACGACATTTTGAAGATCGGATTCGGTGGTGACGAGCTGAAACTGGAGGTGAAGCTGAGCGGCAACGGTAAGAATAGGTCGAGAACACCAAGGTTGAGCAACGACTCAAATCGAGTATGGTTTTGCGGTGGTTGAAGTGGAAACTTGGGGAACCTGAACCAAGGGGAAAATGTTAAAGGAGGCTAGGAGCCAGGAGAGAAGGATACGGGTCGTGTTGGACTTGGTTGCTCAAGGGGTATGGCCAATTTCACACCTGGCCAATCGTTCCTACTCTAGCATTCAGGGGAAGTGCCTAAGCTAGAGAGCCAGTGTCCATTATTACCAGAGGGGGACGGCAGGTGCACCCCTACAAAATCCACACTTTGCGTGCCCCCGACGCCCTGTCAAGCCAGACCGCCTTCCCGCTCAAGGGACCACTTAGCGGACCCTCACAAAGCCTTGTTGTGGCGCTTGCTTGCAATCAAAGCTCGTCGTTTCGTTTCATCACGTGAGCGTCTCTACAGCTCTCACTGTTACTCTGGCCCAGCCACAGCATCCGTGGAAGGAACCCATCAGTGGCTGACTGCATCTCGTGGCTGCATGGTACCGTGACGCGGTAAGTTCGATGCCCAGAACAAGAGTATCTTTCTCTTACATATTTACACTTTGAATAAGGCACTATGACTCCTCTGCCTACACGGAACCTTTCTCTTGCCTTGCTTTAATATCGCTTCTCTTATTCTCGATTATTCTTTAGCTCAGTATTGATATTCCGAACCCTATCTTCTTCTATAATATACAAGCCCATCGGTTACGCAGGTACCAGCTGCATTCACCAAACAGGTGGATCTGTAAGCGGCATCAGATACATGGGCAACCCGTCAAGCTTTTCTGGGTTTATCGAGCTTCGCAATGCCATTCTATTGCAATAACTATATCCGAATTATCTTCCTTACATAAGTTTCATCTGTTCCCGGGCTAGGACGTGAGCAACTGAGGTCCTTGGCCTTACCCCTCCCGGTTCTCACGCCGACCTGCCTTGACCTATACATGCTACAGTACTTCTACACATCAAGTCACTCACCATGAACACACGGCCACCGATTGAGGCTTCGCCCTCAGAAGCTGTTTTATCTGTCTCTTTCAACAATGACGCGAGTTGCTTCGCTGTTGGACTTGACTCTGGAATGTGTGGTAAGTCATGACCTGCGATCATTGTGCATATTTACTGACCGTCATATCCCAGTCTTTCATACCAAGTCGGGTCTTCTCAAAGCCACAAGAGGTATTGATATTCAATCGAACTCTTTTGAACCGTTCTAACAGGTTTGCAGATTTCAATGCTGGCATCGGCCTTGTTCAAATGATGGGCACCACCAATTACCTGGCGCTGGTCGGTGGTGGTAGATCGCCCAAGTTTGCTATGAACAAAGTATATTGAGTACTGTATCTTACTACGATCATGGCTAACCGTTCTCCAGGCTATCATTTGGGATGATTTGAAAGGCAAAGTTGCTCTAGAGATTACGGCTCTCACAGCAGTACGCGGTGTTCAGCTTGGCAGGGAACGTGTCGCCGTTGTGTTGCAAAACAGTGTCCGGCTTTATTCCTTCACCAAACCTCCAGATTTGCTACATATATACGAAACCGCCGACAACATCCCTGGATTATGCTGTCTCTCAGCAAAGAAGCTCGCTTTTCCTGGTCGAACTGCTGGACAAATACAACTCGTTGAGTTATCGACTGGTAATGTCAGCATCATTCCAGCACATTCTTCTGCGCTGAAGGCAATTGCTTTGAGTCCGGATGGAGAGCTTTTGGCGAGTGCAAGCGAAAAGGGCACTCTCATTCGCGTTTATTCTACAAGCAGCTGTGGAAAGCTTGCCGAGCTTCGTCGTGGTATTGATCCTGCAACGATATTTTCTCTTGCCTTCTCTCACTGCGGTACTATGCTCGCCTGTACTTCCGATAAATCCACTCTCCACGTGTTTGACGTGCCTCATCCACGAAAGCCAGGGATGAACCGAAGTCAACAGCTTGGCACTTCAACAACTGACTCTGGAGATGGGAAGTGGGGCATACTAAGCAAGATCCCCTTAATGCCTCGGATGTTTTCCGATGTGTACTCCTTCAGCTCGACGCATTTCGAGGCTGGAGATGAAGCTGCGATAGGAGGGATCCCATTTTCAGAAAGTGCTGTTTTGGGAACATCCCGACCACCAAAGGGTGTCATCGGGTGGATTGGTGATGACAGTCTAGTGGTCATAGGTGCAGGACATGATGCGCGATGGGAGAAGTTCGTCATTGTCGAAGGTCCAGATGGAAAGCGACACTGCGTAAGAGAAGGATGGAAACGGTATTTGGGTAACACATGAGTCAATAAGCGCCATGCGCGGAGCAAGCTGACGACGGCAAGGAGTATGAATTTTAATGTTGGGCAAATGGAACGGGCGTTTGAATGGTTCAGAATAACTAGAATTGTTTTGGTTTGTGTAGCGTATTGCATTAGATAGTGTTCTACTTTAATCAACGCGGCGTCTTGGTGATTGACTCCGACTTCGTCGTCTTGACCTTCTATCGGGATCTTCGTCTCTACGTCTCTTATGCCGCGACTCCTCATGATCGTCCCTATGTCTGCGATGCTCTTGGTCCCGGTCTTTTCTTCGCTCTCGATGACGGTCGCGACCCTCGCCGTCTTCAGTCTTCTCTCCCCGCCTGTCCCTGTCTCTGCCCCCGTCTCGTCTTCTCTCTCGATCATCATTATCGTCTCTGTGCCGACGCGAATCTCTATCCCGGTGGCGCTCCTCCCTGTCTGCAGGACTCTCATGTCGTCTTGATCTGTGGTGCCTGTCCTCGTCGCCCCCGTCCCGCCGTGATCGATGCGACCTGTGGTGCCTGTGCTTGTCTTTGCGATCCTTTTTATCTGCCTTGCGCCGTGCCTCTTCAACTTCTTTCTTCTTCTCTTCGATCAGGAATCCCTTCATAGGATCGTCGTCGTCGTGTTCTTGCATCAGAACTGCAAGTTCCCTTTCTTCTGGCAACATCGGTCGCTGAACTTCTTCTTCGCTGCTCTCATCTTCTGACAATACTTTACCTTCTCGCTTTAACATGTCCTCCCAGCCGACCTTGAACTCATCTGGGTCCTCGTCGTCCCGCGCCTTGTATCGCGCATGATCGACCCGAACGAGGCGACCGCCAATATCTGCTCCGCCAAGATTGTCAACCGCGAGGTCGGTGCTTCTCTGGTCCTCATATTTTAGCCACCCAAACCCTTTTGACTTGCCCGTCTCCTTATCACGGGACAATTTTAGCCAAACAGGTTCTCCGAATTGTGAGAAAATCGTTATGACATCGCCTTCTGACATTTCGTAAGGTAGACCGCCGAAGTAAACGTAGGCAGTGTCACGGTAGTCGGTATGCCATGAAGCTTCTGGAGTACTAAGCGCGTGTGTTAGCAGTGTACAAAGATTGATTTCAATATTCGAAATTGTGTACTTACATTCCATTCTCGATCTCCTTCTTATTCAGCGCCTGAATCGCGCGTATTTGATTCATTGTGTGGTTTCAGTTGCTGTCGACGCAACTTTGTGAAGGGTCAAAAATAATTAATGTTCGAAGTCGCATTCAACGTCAGAACCAGTAGAAACATCACTGAAGCTCTGGGGGACCGTGCACTAAAGTTGTAGCGCGCAGTTCTTGCTTGGCGGGACAATTTCCGGACCGAGCTAAATGGACGGGGTAACTTGTTGACCAAGTGCCAACGAGGGACGAATTGGTACCTGGCAACCTCGAGCTGGCCACGTTCGGGCTTTTTGATGAAGGACAGCGGTCGACGATATCTACGTACCACAAACCTTCGAAAGCGTGGAAACACGACCTTTGCCTGCATCTGACATTATACAGCTAAGATAAACGATTGTCGAGGCCAACACCAATCCCATCTACACTTTCGGGGCTGCTGTATGCAGAGTGGAAGATGCACCAACGGCAACTCTAATCCCCTGTCAACCTCCTTTAATATTATCAAGACCACCTCCAACGCGTATCTACAAGAACTTCGATCCGAGACACTTAACTCAGCAATTCCAGACCCTAGTTCCGACGTAAACCGATCCATGATCTGAATATTACAGCTTCGTCATATAACAGACTCCCGGCGAGCTCGTTGAGCTAAACACCGGAGCCATGGCCAACAGAATATCGGTGTATACAACGGGTTCAGGTGATTCAGAAGGTCGCGATGGCGAGCAAAAGAAGGATCTTTGGACGTCTATGCTGGAATCCGTCGCAAGTGGCAAGCGACTACCGGAGAAGAACCTCATCGTTCTAGGTATGCAGAGACGAGCCAGCAATGTCAACGAGCTCGATTAGCTGATCACGACCCTATGAATCCAGGCGGTACCCCCGAGCATCAAAGAGACTTTCTTGAATCTTTGTCCAACTCCGAGTCAAAGCGCAATACGGATCGGCTTAAGATACCACCAATTGCCAACAACTTTGCGCTGGGCTATACATACTACGATGTTCTTGATGCCGACCAGGATGGTTTGTAAACACGCTCAGTATAGCTTCAAGCACCGTACTGACATATTTAGATACCCTGGCACGAGTCTCGCTCTACTTTCTTTCTCAACCATCTACCGAATTCGCTTCTTTAGTTGCGCCACTCCTTACCCCAGAGACGATCCCCAATACCTCTCTCATTATCCTACTGGACTGGTCACAGCCTCACTTGTGGTTGCGACAAATATGGACATGGGTTCAAATGATACAAGAAGTTCTCAAGAGAGTCGACAGTGATCAGCGCGACCTTATGCAAGAGGTTATGGCGACCTGGAAGGAGAGAGGCCGGGGAGGCGCGGCGACCAATCTCGATGGCACACCATCAGCTACAGCCACTGGTGGCGATGGAGACAGTTCACTGCCTTTGGGACCAGGAGAATGGGAGGAACCTTTGGGTCTGCCACTCTGTGTAGTGTGCCAAAACGTAAGACATCAGCCACTAAGCAGACTGATGAGGAGGTAACTAACATAACCAGGCACAAAAAATGGAATTTCTCGAAAAGAACCAGGCTTGGAAAGAACCTGACTTTGATACGGTTTTGCAATACTTGCGAACAGTATTATTGAGACGTTAGTTTACTCTACCAACCGCTCATATGGCTGAAATACTAACATTTTATAGATGGTGCTTCTCTGATTTACACTTCACAAAATGCGCCCTCCCAGTTACCCTCTCTCATCCATTCCACTCTTGGAATTACATCTCTTCTCAAGCGCCACCCACTCAAGCATAATGTTATCGACCGTGACAAGATTGTCGTTCCTACCAACTGGGACTCATGGGGCAAGATCCGTGTTCTTGGCGGCTCATTTGACGCCGAGCAGATTTCTAATTCATGGTCCGATGACATCAACACCCCCCGCAAGGATATGCACTTTAACGACGATGACCAAGCAGGCGAGGTGGATGATGCAGAATTAGAGAGGCGACAACAAAAGAGTGCGATCGCACGCTATGAGGGTTGGTGCCGTGACCCCAACAGCGGCGGTCTGGCAGTCGTTGAAAATGCCATGCATGGCGAGAAGTGGATCAACGTGAATAGCGACGAGACTCAAGACTTCCTTGCGAAGCAACTCAAGATTCTCGAGGCTTTCAAGGCCAAGCACCCAGAGAAGGCTCCCGACAACGCGATCGCTCGCAGCACCCGCCATATTGAGTATGGCGATGAGAAGAGCATCAGTGAACATATTGGCCCCGTGCAGTTCAACATGGGCGGTATCCAGGTCGACGCTGACGATATGTTACAGCGTCTTAAGGTAAGCCGATCCCGCCATCAATATGTAATGCGTGCAGGAACTGACATGAACAGGATCGCAATGCATTTTCCTCCTCGCCTAGTAACGAAGAGGAAGAAGCAGAGACGCAAACGCCTGCTGCAAATATGGCCAAGGACTTTGACAATGAGCAACTGCAGAGCTTCTTTACTGGTTTGATGAACCGCAAAGGCACAGCAGATACATCCCGTTCTTAAGTCAGTCATACGTAAATAACCAGACTAAAGAAATACTGCAGAGCCATACTTTGTTCACGAGTTAGTTCACAGCATAAGTTGAAGTGCTCGATAAGTGTAATGGACCATGGGGAGAAGGGGCGGTGGCCGATGTAGAATAGATACCCCTGAAATGACAAATTTGATCACATTTCGAATACGCACATTTGGAACTCTACAGGGTAAATTGCATGTGTGAGGCAGCCAGCTTTTTGGTCTGGAGGGTTGTTAAATTATGTGCAAAAGTCTAGGATTCTCCAATTCTTTCATCTTTCTGATCCATCATCCCTTTCCTGTAGACCCGGCTTGCACGAGCTGATTCTGCTCAACTAGCCTATTTTAAGTTGTCAACCTGGCCGGCTTGTATGTCACCTTGACTGATGGCTTCTGGCTACCCAACCTCGCAGTCACAACGCTGTCAAGCATGCCAGGGAACAGCCAAGGATGTTGCCCAACTTCGACTTCAAACGCATTTATCGTCTGACGAGCCTTGACAGCAAGATCCTCATCTGACAATAAGTTTGCAAGACGGAAAAGGTTAGAAACGCTAACAGCATTCGTCGATGGAAGCGACGTATCCATGCCTTCCTTCAGGCGGAGGATTATATGTGGGCTATTGGCCTTTGTCGTGAAGAAAGCACCGTCCACATCGTAGAACATGGAGATTTGGGTTTCTGCAAGAATTAGCGGAACGATACACGAATGAGGGGCTAGTGTGTCTTACGTTGCAATACATCAGCAAATTCGAGATACTGCTGATTTTCTGTCAACTCGAAAAGGTCCAGCAGGCCTTGGATAAAGTAAGCGTAGTCATCTGCAAAAGCAGCGTTTCCTCTTCCCCCAGACCATATTCTGTAAAGGACCTTTTCGTCGGCGTCCCAAAGCTTCTCTTTGATGCAGGCAGCGGCCCGCTCTGCTGTAGATCGACACTTTGAACTTTGCTCTGGCTTCAACGTTTTCAACGCAGATGCTGCCTTGCAGAGTGCCGATATCACAAGACCGTTCCATCCCGCAACAATCTTGTCATCTGTTTCAGGACGCACACGCTCTTGTTCTCGCTTTTTCCTCAGGGCAGCTTTTCCTGTCTCGATGTACTCTCGAATCTTTTCCACAGGCGTGCTGAAGTGGTTGCTAAGCTGCTCAACGGTACTCTTGACACATAGAATGTTTTGATCAATAAAGTCGTCATTGGGGTCGAGTTCCTCGCCAACGTTTCCGTCCTTTTTGACGTTCCAATACGCCGCAAGCACGGGGCTCATGTGGCTATCAATGTCGTCCAGTACCGATTCGAACTCGCGCCATGTCCAGACGTAGTAAGCGCCTTCCCGCTTTTCCTTGTCGCCCTGTCTGTAATAAGAATCAGCTGCCTCAGTTGAGGCAAATCCTCCCTCAGGGAGGGCAATCGGAGACGTGGTAAGGTATTCGACAAGCTCCAAGACAACATCCAAAAACTCGTCCTGCTCACCCCCACCGCTTGCCTTCCATGCGTCTGTATATAGGGAAAGCAATTGCGCATTATCCGTCACCAGCTTCTCAAAGTTGGGGATGCTCCAGTCCGCTGTGACTGAACAGCGGGAGAAGCCAGTAGCTCCAATATGATCGTGCAGCGCCCCATCGCGGATTTGTCGCAGTGTATACAAGGTAATTTTGGTGGCATGTTTGCATTCGTCTTCTCCAACAACATCTTGAACGGCCTCGGGGGCTGTCAAAAGTCCAAGCAAAAATGCCATCTTGGGCGGGACTAGAAACTTGGGCGCCAAACCAAATCCCCCGTAAACTGGATCGAAGGTGCCAACAATATTCCTGTAGGCTTGTTCCAGCTGATCCAGGTCCAGTTCCTCCGAGACACTTATGCTCTTTGCCTTGGTATCACTCGAGTGGGTAGGAGCTGGTGCACCCCAGCCAGCAGGACCTATCGCTGAGGGTGCTGAGATACTCCTTGTACCCAAAGTACCCTCGGCTGCAAATTCCTTGAGCTGAGCAACAATCTCAGTTGCCTCCTTCCGGCATCGTGATTCTTGATCAGTCCAGATGTCGCGGAGTTTCTTGAAGATGGTAAGAGAATCGAGGATCTCTTCGTTACTATCACTGTTGTGGCGGCGACGTCCTGCGGGCCCAAACCAATAAGTTCCACCAAATACCGGCTCCAGGTTGGGTGTAAGAAACACATTCAAAGGCCACCCACCAACATTGTGGACGGCTTGAGTATAGTTGATATAGATGGCTTCTATATCGGGACGCTCCTCGCGGTCAACTATGACCGGCACAAAGGACTCGTTAAGTACAGAAGCCGAGTCATGGTTAGAGAAAGTCTCAGTTGACATTAATCGACAAACTTGAACAGTTAGCCATTGAAAAGACAAAGCTAATGCTAGAATGATCAGGCGACTTACAGTGGCATGCCTTGTAACCGATATGGAGGAAAATGAGTTTGTTTTCTTTGCGTGCACGTTCAACTGCCTCATCGTCGAGGAGCTGCCATGCGACCAAGTCTTTAGCATGCTCCTGGATGTAGGGGCTGCGACTGGCGGCTGCACGGTTGTGCAAAGGCGAGAGGGGCTTTGGTAAGCTCGAACCCGACTCATCGCCGCTCACAGGCGTGGAGCGCATGGCTATAGCAGACGCGGTGAGCTCTGAAGCTACCATGGTGAGTGCCGTGGCGGATGTTGTTATTGGTGACTGGGTTGTTGTAGTCGTCAAGCTGCGCAAAAAGCGACTCGGGTCTACGACTGTGGTGGGGAGGGCTACAGCTGTCCGTAGCTAGAGGCTAGAGGGGCTGGGTTTATTGTAGGTACGAATAGCGATAAGGTATCTGATGATGTAAGAGCTCTATGTAGCTCCTACGAGAATGGATATGGACAGAGCTATAGCTCGATGCGATGTGATGTTGTAATGGTGTTGTGGTCGGTATGGGAGAGATAAGCGAGACGCATCCATGCAGATGGTTACAGTTGGAAGGTCAAAAAAAGAAAAGACGGGCAGTTTGAATGAATAATCGAAGCTTCCCGACTTTTGGCTGGAGACGGATCGGAAGCCAACCTAAGTCGCAAGTGGACAGTGGTGAGGCAAACACAATTCAGCGGGGTCTGGCATGGCAGTCGCGGGGCACCATGGTTTCCGCTTTGGGAAAAGCCGGGATCCTCTTTGCATCGGCTTTCGTGAGTCAAGTATCAGCAATGCCGTGTTCATGAGTCGTGCAGACACGCTTTCACCTCGGTCCAGGGGGTTTTATTAAGTGACACTAGGGCCTGACTGCAGCTAACGTTACTGTTATAATTCTCCAGCAATGCCGAACAGTGGATGCGTTTAATTATCAGTTATCTTACAATACCTTGGTAGTAACAATCAAGGTCGGCATTCACTGGTGGATATTTATAAGTTAATTACCCTAGACTCAGAATATACATTTTACAAATAATAGATTCCTTGTCTAAGTACCTAGGTAGGCAGTTAGAAAGTAAACGACAAATAAAAACAATATTAGTATCAGTACATGAGTTACGCTAATCGTTCAAGCAAAGAAGTAACACTCCCATCTGATGCGGTCGAAGATCGTGTTCCTGAACGATGACCAGCCATGATCAAGGCAATTTCGACTTCAGGAAACACAAATAAGTTATACATAAACCGAAAAGAAGACCGATTCATGGTAGAATGTGTAAACAGCCACAGCCCATCACCCAATGTAAGTGTTTACTCCGTAAACGGTACCTATGGAATGTTTGTGGAACGTCTCGGCCAACTGCAATTCTAAACCCTATTCACAAAATCTTCAAGAATTCAATCGTCTTTCCTGTTGATAATTTGCAACATGTCTAGTTTCGATCCGTCTGTCGCCAAGGCTGGCGAGAACCAGACCACCGTCGAAGAAACAGAAACCCAAGTCAGCTTGGCGTATGGAATGGCAATTCATGAACTCGATATCATCCTTGAGTTGGTCAATTTTATTCAAAAACCACCAGAAGACGACCATGAAGCTCTCAGATCGTACCGCGACCAGATGACCAAGGACGTTCGAAGACTAGTTGCGAGAGTCAATATCAGCAGCGAGATATTGAAAGCCCGTGATGCTCAGTTCCACTACCACGCCAAACGTCTACGCACAACAGACCGAATTGATCGACTTCGCCTTTGGCACCGAGAGAAGAAACAAGAATTGGAGGCGGCAAGACTGCGGGATGGAGAGAGAGGCTTTGAAGCTGCTAGCAAGCGACTTGAAGAGCAGAAGCGGGTGATGATCAAGTGCTACAAACTGGAGGGTTTATGGGACAAAGCTATGCAGCGGGAAGAGTCTGCCAGTGTCCATGGAGACGACTTGTCAAGCGATTGTGAGACCAGCATGGAGGAATGAAGTGTTGGTTGATAAGGAGCTTGCTTTGGTATGAGGAACACAACGGCAACTTGTTCGGCATAGTGGGAGCTGTCACACTTTGTACGCAGGTACCCATTCAGGAGCCAGGGATATCACTTCTCAGTAAATTAGGCCTGCAAAAAGAATCCTAACGCGTTCATTGAGTGGGCGTACAAGTGGAATTGACCAAGCACTGACGGGTAGAGATGTATGACATGATACGAGTGAATGCCAGAACAAAACAAGCATAAGTGAGGTTGTTTCACAAGGACAGAAACATCTCCTCAAGACAGAAGTTAGAAATAATCAATATGAGCCTTTAGATGGTTATGCGCATTATTGAGTAGGGATATTGAGCGGTTGTACAAGACTAACCATCCGTCACTAGATATTGTAAGAAAGATGATTGTTGTCAACAGTCGAGTCTTCTTAGTAAGACCCAACAGGATCAAGTAGATATCTCAGGTAATGATATTCCTTGGTTTGTATGATCGAATAATGGTTCCTTTGATGTTGTGTTGTCGAGAAGTGCCTTTGATGGTGGATTCGATTCTCTTAGACTTCCAATGAGTGGACCAGGATCCATATATTGGCTGTCTCACCCCTCCAACTTCCCACGCTAAAACGGCAACTAGGTAAGTACCTACAACTTTCCTTATCGATAAGCCGATCGCGGAACCCTTGCAACAGCTCTCTAGGACCAAGAGCATCTTCTTGGTTGCCTACTTTACTTCTTTCATCCTTTTCATCTATTGATCTCCTGAATATTCGTCACAGGATCATGAGCGAACCGACATATACCGTCTTTGTACGGGTACCCATGCCTCGGGGCGACTTTGTTGACCCTCCACCGGTAAGAAGCTCCCCCAGATCCGGTCATCTTAAAGGCTATCATGCGCGCGCATCCGAGTAGTCATGGTAAAGCTAACTCGAAGCATGACAGGTGAACTGGGATCCTGTCAAAGATGAGGCTTTATGGAAGATCCTTTCCGGAGCTGCAAAGAAACAAATTGACTGTAGGAATCACCCCATTCTCGCAAATTCATTGGAGCTGACTTGAACCAGGGGACGAAATGTAGGTGTCGATCTTCTGTTGCAGAATATCGTGCAGGTGATACTTACTGAGATGCAGCGCCGATCGGTTTGAAGTACCTGTAGACTTCCTTCTCCAGCAAGTTGCCTGGCTGACCGAACGACATGCATCGCAAGTTCGGGCTCAAGTTCGGAAAGCTACCGCCGCTGTTCGTGGCTCAGGCCCCTCTCCCGTACCAAGCGGCGAGTCCGCTGGCCCCGGCCATCAACGAACCCATTCCGCCTTATCCTTTCGACGAGATTCGCCCATGCCGCGCGCTGATGTTGGGAGCGGCACTGGCACACCTCTTCATTCATCAATGCGACCGTTAGTCACACGAAATACATCAACCAATACCACAGTCTTGCGTGATATGACAGGAGCGCCGGCATCCCCACGACCAGGTGTTGGATTAGCATCACGGACTAGCGAACGACGTCGCCTCTCATCTCTCCCCATTGCATCGGTTCCCGCCAAATCTCCTGATCAAGCACCACAGCCAGAGCCGTCACCAGAAGAACGAAGCCCGTCACCAGGCCCAGCAGAGGATAGTTCGGCGACATCATCTGACGATGAATCTGTCCCTGCCCAGTCTCGGATCATTCGCCGACCCCCACGATTCCAGCAGCCTGAAGGTGGACAATACGATGACGACGAGGATGATGAATCTGAACCTGCTTTCCAACCATATACATCCCCTTCCAGCAAAACCTCAGCTCAGGACCTTGGCTCAACTCTTAGGGGAGATGGTCGCAGTTCCGGCAAGCGACATCACAGGAGTCATGGAAAACCTGCTATCCATCAATCCAATACATCCGATTCCTCAGCTAGCTCTGCTGCCATGATACAAAAGCCAGACAAACCTGATAAATCAGCTGAGCAGAGGACACCTGGACCTCTCTCACCACGCCGGACTACTGAATTGGCTGGACGTAGCCCAGGAAGTAAGAACAAGGGCTACTCCCGCGAAGGCAGCGACGGAACTCCTAGCATGGGTAGCAGTTATAGTGATCTTGACGGTAAGTTCTTTGAACACTCTCGCTACCACCGAGGTTGCTAATCACACAGTGTCAGATGCTTCTGTTACCCAATCCGCATTGGAGGAAGCATTGGCGAGTCATATGAATAGGGGAGCGGGAAGCCGCTTTAGTATAAGCCAGGCTTTCCGCAGCCGCTACAACCCCAGCTCCAACCAGTGATTGGAATGAGAATTGTTTGTGACATTGTCTTCTTTTGCAAATGCTTGTTTGGCATGGCGTTTAGGAAATCCGAGGATGATTGCATGCATCAAGAATGGCGTTTGCTGTAAGACGTAGGTATTATATTTTGTTTAATACTGGAGTTGAACATCTCACCTTTACTGTTTAACAGGGTAGAAAAGAAGCAGATCTTCAAGTACGATCAGTCACTGAAGAATTATGTATCGTGATCACCGTAATCCGCTTTGGTACACCATAGGTTTGGCGATGCGGCATATTGCGATCAAGGAGGGAGAAAGTACTTAGAAAAATCGCCATTTTATCCTATCAGTATTTCGTATCTCTGAAACTTGCTGTTTGCCTGGGCAAACTATCAAAACCATAAGCACAATTTTACGGGTGTCAGAGATTTGGCGTGCTCGCTGTCGGCTGCCTGCAGCTGCCATGGCCCTTTCTAATATTTCTCAGGGCACTTAATCGCAGACACTGAGAAATTGCGCTCCATCTCTTCCTTCTCCTCCATCATAAAAAATATCTTGACTTGCCTACAATCCAAAGACTTCAATCCCTAGCGCTCGATTTTCTTGTTCATCATGTTTCGCCGGCACTGGTCCGGTCTTCCTAAGGATGTCTCCTTTCCAAAGGACCTCGCTGGCCTTGGGTTTGTTACTTCGAGTCACTTCAAAATAAACCTCTAACCGTTGGCAGATATTTTGTAAATGAACAAGATGAGGTCCGCTCAATCAAGAACCCGGAGTGCTACTACAAGTTCTTTACCAGTAAGAACTCTCGTGTCAACGACCGCCAGAAGTTCAACTTTAATCGTACAGTAACGTCGCGCCGTGTATCAAGTCATCTTTACTGACTAGATCCAGATGCACTGGAAGATATCATCCACGAGCGGCTGGAGAAGGAAGGTCTTCAGAGACTCCAACTCTTGCCTGGCAACAAGAAACAGTGCCCTATCTTCTTGAGCCCCAACATCGCCAAAACCGCACGCATTGTCATCGTCTTCGGCCAACCTACTCACGACCTAGGTGTCATCGCTGGTCGTGTTATCAACGGACCTGATGGCATTACCAAGGGTAGTATGATCTCTGTTGTGCAGGCACTTGCCAAGCAGCGTGCCGGCCCCGATGACCCTGAGCCTCCATGCATACTCCTCGCCAATATGGGCCAGAGATTCTGGTGGCCCGAGGAAAAGCGCGCCATCACTATCGAAGATGCCGCGGATATCCCTCTTCCAAGCCTGGTGCATGCTGGCCGAAAGTACAGTAAGGAACTGAACGAGATTCCTGGAAGCGAAACCCCCATTGCCCATATGACCACAGTCTTCAACAAAGTTCTTGACATGAACAAGGATGCGAAGATTGACATCATCACCATTGGACAAAGTTGTGAGACAGCCCTGCAGTTCTTCGAGAACAACGACAACTGGGCTCAATGGGGCCATCGGTTGGGCGGTATGCTTTTCATGGGGACTGCATTTCGTGCAGACTCACTCGTCAACGCCGAGTTTCAAGACTTCCTAGCCAAGGTAGTTCTCTTTCCACCACCTCCATGCTGATCAAACACTAATCATCACAGCGTACCCGCGGCTACCTTGTCTTCGATGAGCCTCTTGACACTCCCCTGGCTATGCCTGGCGGTAATCCATCGCTCATGATTGTCCCCCATGGCTGTCCCTGTTTCTCTTCTGGGGATCACCAGTACGTTGAGATGACACTCATCAAGGCTCTTGAGCCAGCGCTCGCCTACTTACAGGAAGTTGCCTTGACCCCCGATTTTGTGAATCCGGAAATGCCTGTTGCAGAGCGTCTCCCAACTGACATCACGGAAGAGCAATGGAGCGAGCTTCCGGATGAGGCCAGACCCGAAGTCGACACTGTGAGTCCCGAGTGGATCAAGGAAGAGGTCAAGCAGCTCAGACGTTGGAAGTACTTTGAGAAGCATGGCGTGGCACCTCCTGAAGACTTTGATGAGGAACAGGACGAGATCTGAGATCGGGCCAAGAATTTCGAACACTAGGCAAAGCTGGTTCATTTGTGGTGGAAAGATAGACAGCATCACAAGTTACTTTATGATGCATGACTGAAAAGGGGATATCTTGATCATTAAAAAAAGACTAGTCAGGCTCAAGTCTTGAGCAGTAGCCGAATAAGATACACAACAAGATCTTTTGCAGCTCCTAGTATATACCCGCATTATACATGTTTTCACATTTTTACATTCTTTTACGCTTTGAACAGCGAAGCAAGGTTTGGTCCTGCTGGTGTCAGTTCCTCAATGAGCTCTCTTGTCCTGCGCACACGCTCCTTCACCACAGCATCTTCTGCAGTCCATCGGTCTTCGGCATTTGCCGGGGTGCTATTCCAGAAAGAAAAGACACTGGACTGCGCAGAAGCCTTTTCTTGGCGCAACTCCTCCTCTTTGGCGAGCTTAGCGACCATTTTGCCCCAGTTGCTGAGACCTGCGCTCAAGCACTCACGGCAGGTCTTCTTAGCCGCCTTGTCGGCCGACAGAAGATCCATGTTGCGTAGCTGCTCTTCCGCAACGTCCACGCTGTCGCGTGTCCATGAAAGTCCGTCGTCCTTTGAGGACGAGGAAAAGAGGATTTCACCGATCCAGAGGCTCAAAGAAGCTTCTTGGCAACGCTCGTGGGCGCTACGCCAAGGGGGCTGGGTGCCATCTGGTGGAGGAGGTGGGTAGTCAGCTTGTGAGAAGTTCTTAACCACCCTATCAAAGACTGAGCTAGATTTCGCCTCTACGCGAGCAGTAGGGGGAGGTTCGTTGGAGAGGTAGCGACGGGCCTTGAGGAGGGAGAGATAGACGGGGAGGGCGGCATCGACCTTTCCGCTACGCGCCTTGAAGTTTGCCATAGCTGTGACGGCATCAAGAACATTTTGAGAGGGTGGTCCGGCTTTGTCGTTGAGAACAAATGTTTTGGGGTCGTAAGGGAGATTTGATACGTCGACCCCTTGAGTAGCTTCGGCAAGGGCCATGTTGTACAGAGCCTCAGCACCTTCTGGCTGCTTCTTGAACTCCATATAGCTGGCATACTCAAGTGTCGCCTCGAGCTTCTGTCGTGAAGTCAAACCCTTTGTGCCTAAGATTTTCATGTAGAAGTTGTCGGCGCTAGGATAGGCGACTTCACAGTCCTCTTCGCGAGGGGCGTGGGGTTGTCCTGGGGGAATTGGCGCCGGTCTGGGGTTGGATGGCCCAATAACGAATTCGGGAGGTGAGATGATGTTGCGTGAAAGGTCGCGCACCCAGTTATCGACATGTTCCGCGCCCTTAGCAGCAAGCATAATGGCCTCGAAGTATCCTCTCCTCCATTCCTCGCTCTTGCCAGAAATATCACAGGGGTTGAACTCCCCAGCAATCTCCGCTTCAGGATCAACTCTATCCGTAAGTTTCGTAACGCCCTGCCCATCAACTTTTGGGTCCTCCAATCTCAAAACCAATCCTCGTGCCAATTCAAAAGACCATGGCCAATTGACTTCGCCGTTCTTCGGAGCATTGCTGTTGTTCGAATCCCTTAAGAATTTCCTCGTCATCCATCCCCACTCGTGCGGTGTGGGATATTCCTGTTCCAGCTTCTCTTCATTGACGAAGAACAAAATGACGCCCACACATGCTAATAAACCCCAAAACGAAGCTGTGTATCGGACTGCCAACTTGGCTTCGTGCTTAAGCCATTTTCGTCGCTCAGTGGTAAAGTATCGAACGCTGTTGGAAGTCACTGGTATCGTGAGGAAAGGGAGATTCGGCCGTGATTTTGTGGTGAGTTGAGTGTGGTGTGTAAAGGTTCGGAGGAGGCAAGGCGATCGGGTTCGAAGAGTTGGCACTCGGGGTGTGACGACCCGGACACGGCGACCGACAAGCCGAGGACGCATGGCGCCGGCGTTGCAATCAATCCAGTGCTCCCCTTGCACTTGGTCGGTTGTATTATCGGTCGTCGTTAATTAAGGGAGTGTCGCCAAGCTGATGCTATATCGAGTCGCTGGATGATGAAGATCTCAAAGTGACGATATGAAAATTGAGCCAATTGGAATCTTGAAAAGCTGACTAAGGCGGCATATTCTGTTCTATGCCAAGACTTTTGCAAAAACCGGAGGAAGTTGAATGAGCACATCGACTTCAAGATCTCTTAATTGGAAAGGACAAAGAACATTTTTTGTTCTGCAAATCTCTCAAAAATGTCCTCCTTCTTATCCTCGGACATACTTTCAAATCCTAGGTTCCAATTGTTTGCGACAGCAGTTTTCTCTGGAGCTACAGCTGCGTCTCTAATACTAGGTTACCAAGCATTGGAGCGGGAAGAGAGAGTACATGAACTCAAGAACTCGATCCCCGCAAATGACCCTAATCTTCAACCTGTACTGTTCCCGAGTCAATCATGTGGTGAAGTTACTAACTAGCTGCAGTTGAACAACTTTGGTGGCTCATCAGCACCACCAGTGGATAAGGAAGATGCCAGGAACCAAGCGATGGCTCGTCGCGCACAAGCGGGAGACTTCGATGAAGAGCTTATTCTCGAACAGTTAGCACGAAACCGTGTATTTCTGACCGATGAGGGTCTCGACAAGCTTCGGAACTCTTTCGTCATTGTAGTCGGATGTGGTGGTGTTGGTTCTCATTGCACTGCTGCTCTCGCCCGCTCTGGTGTATCAAAAATTCGTCTAATCGACTTCGATCAAGTGACTTTGAGCTCGCTGAATCGTCATGCGGTTGCTACTCTGGCAGATGTCGGCATTCCCAAGGTACAGTGCTTGGAAAGGCGCTTGATGGCCATCGCACCCTGGGTCAAGTTCGATTTGCGACAAGAGCAGTTCAACGAGAACGTTGCGGAACGACTGCTTCGACCTTGGAGCGAGGATGGACGTGCCCCTGACTTTGTTATTGATGCTATCGACAATATTGAGACCAAGGTTTCGCTTCTCGAGTACTGCCACAAGAACAACCTACCTGTCATCAGCGCCATGGGGGCTGGTTGCAAGTCGGATCCCACCCGCATCATTGTAGGCGATATCGGATCCAGCAAGGACGATGGTCTTTCGCGTGCGACTCGAAGAAAGCTCAAGCTCAAAGGTATCACAAGCGGTATTCCCGTTGTCTACTCAACAGAAACCTCAGGTGCTGGTAAGGCTGAGCTGCTTCCTCTGCCCGAGGAGGAATTCCAGAAAGGCTCTGTCGGCGACCTCGCAGCTATGCCCAACTTCCGCGTGAGAATTCTACCTGTACTTGGTACAATGCCTGCTATCTTTGGTCTTACTGTTGCCAACCACGTCATCCTGAGCATCACAGGCTACCCCCTTGATTACGTCCCTGCTAAGGGTCGCGAGAAGATGTATGAGGGTATGCTGGCAACGCTACAGAGCTACGAGGAGAAGCTGGCACGTATGACTTTCGAAGGCGATACGGTCGGCCTCAAAGTACCTATCACTACTGGTGACGTGGCTTTCCTTTCAGAAGAGCTGTACCGTGGCCGAAGTGCTATCAGCGGTATCCCTACAAAGCTGGTTCTTATCCGATGGGCGAAGCCTGAGGGTCCCAGCATGACGACCTTGGGCGAGGGCAAGGATACTCAGAAGTGCTCAACAGTGAAGCTGAGGGACCTTGTGCTAATGACCAAGGAGGAGGCGACGAGACACGAAAAAGAGATCTTCAAGGGTGGCAAGTCTCTTGAGGATGTATACGATGCGGAAACTCTTGCCCGCGTTGAGGAGAAGAGGACCACCGCTGAGAAGTATGAGGCCTTCCGATTATGAAAAGAGGTGCTGTTCGAGCAGTGTATATTGATTGTAGCTGGGATAAACATGTTAGAGATACATGATCACATCGGATGCTGCCTCAGGGAGCAGCCTGGGATATCTGTTGATATGCCTCACGAATTGATGAGTATTGCAAGACCAACACCTGATATACCCCATACTGCCCGTCTACGCATTCATTTCAGGAAGCACGATCATGAACTAACATTTCCCGAATCTTTGGTGTCTCCATTTCGCTCCTACAAGATTCCTTCGAATAAGTCGTGCTTCTGGGATCATCAGACAGCAGTACGCCCCCCACGTGACCCCATGAATATTGGCTCTCTTGTCGATAAGAAAATTTCCTTTTGATGTCTCTATCTGATAACAGGTGATGATCAGGATTGAAGTAAGGCTTGAGAGCCAGCCCTGAATCTTTGGTGAGGCGGTCCATGGCTTGCGCCAAGTCAAAGCAATCACAAAGAGCTAGGTTTAGCTTGCGAAGATCGACATCGACCATGTTGTTTAAGCCCTACCACTTCTCTAATGCAATAATTCGAGCTCAATGATACGTCGCTAACTGCAGTTTAAGACACCACTGTCCAATATACACTTTCAATCTTGATCAGCTGCGCTTGACTTGTAATTTCGGTGTAATTTGATCTATTTAAGGTTTTTGAAGGTCAGTCATCAAGTCGTGATTGATGGCCTCAGGCCTCAAATCGTCAGCTTCATTCATAGATACCTACCTAGGTATGACAACAACGCCCATGAGAATCGTAGCCGTTTCGAGGAATGCGATGGCGCGTCGCGTGAACCACATCAAACATGACTGACACACTTATTCTGCCTCCTGTTGCCTTGCAAGGTTTGTGGTGGGTAAAGTCCTATCGCAACGTATGTATAGAACTGCTGATAGAAAGTTTCCATGCAGCCGTCATCACTCAGCCTAAGCGCCTGCTTGCTTACCCTTGAGAACGCCCGTCGATGTTCGCATTGAGCCTCTGAGGAACTCTTGACTGCAACAGTTGACCACCAACATCGGGTAAAAATGCAATGAATACAACCAACCTTTTCGTCTTGATTGCTCGCCAACAAGGCAACAGCATCATGGGCCATACCGATGACCGAGCCTTTCTTAACCAACGTCATTCAGGTCTCCTTAGTAGGCTCAACTTGCATGCATCCTGCCGTTGAGAAATGCAGAAGACCGTAGGGCGCAAGTCGGGCAGCAGCATTAAGGATACGCCTGGGCTTGGGATGCTTGTCTCAGAATGAACAGACCTTTCAACGCTTGTTGGCTCTCGCTGCAAACATAGCCAGGTTTGGAGAAGTCTGAATTGTTGGGTTGGTCCTTGTGCCGTAGACCGCTACTGTGACTCCTAGCTACAGTAACTCGCGACAAACCCCAGAGAAGGCATCAATGAGAGCCCGATACAGGGCGCCTGGCACCAGTTGTCTCGAGATTATATGAGATCTCATGTAGGATCGTAATATGGCAAATGAATCCTTTCTTGTAGTGAAGATGTGAGTTGGGGGCATCAGAGCCGCACCTATCAAAAAAGCAAATATATGACCACTCACCCGAGGCTGAGAGGCCTCATCTGAATCTCACTTGCGACAACTGATGAGAGAAGACGATTTGTCATTCTACCAGACTCTCAAGGCTCAGCTCAACGGTTGCCCTTATGCGCTTTCAACGCATCTGCAGGAGATAGCCCTTACAGCAGCAATATGTCGTTGCCTTACACTGATGCAAGGCGATTTCTGATGGGCATGGGCCATAGATGCGAGAGCTTGAAGATCTAGGTCAAAACAACATTGTTTGAGATATCTGGCTGGGAAATTGCAGAGGAAACACGTCGCCAACAAGGAATTCTAACCAAAATGCAAAGCCAACGTGCTGCAGTTTGTTGTGTGGGCTGTCAAAGCTTCACCCTTGTTGGATAATCCGGTATGAAGTGCGTATACAAGACGTTACACCGCTGTTATGTGCGAGAGTAATGATGTGAAAGACATGGATGAACGTGAGGAGTTGAGAGAGAAAAGAGAGAAGGGGCTTCGTTAATTTATTGCTGAGAGTATACAAGGGCGGCAACTATCCTAGCCCGGTTGCACAGGACGTGATTCTCGATGAAGTCGTTACGAATGATAGACTGAGCGTGCAAGTGACACATTGTGATGACCGCAGACATAGTGTCTATATATATGCAACTTGATGCCAACATCCGAGGCACATGAGAAAATGGCCTGATTTCTCTCTTGTGTGACCGTGAAATAGGGGAGCCTCATTTGTATTGACAACAACAGACCGACTGGTCGGTTTCCAGTATATCCGAGAGTATTGCTCGCATGCTGTACCGTAAAATGGCGTCGTTGCGTAAGAAAAGGTATGACCAACACTGCCATGTATCAAGTTGCACTACAGCAAAATAATTAGCCACGCAAGATGTGTCGGTTATGTTGAACATCGAACACAACCTAGGTCATCTGGTCAATTATTATGGCCTGAAATCGATGTGCTACTTTACTCGGAGAACATCCTTACACATTCCTCTCAACTCAACTAATGCTTGCCTTGTCCCACTCAATCAAAGTATTGAAGCATTACACAAGATACGTTGTATGTCATGGGACATGAAAGCCATGGCTCTCAAAAGAACGAGTCCTTCAATCGTTGTTACCTTTGAAACAAAGCTCGCCCTGAAGGTAGTACAGACGGAATTGATGGGGGCACAAGATGTCATTCTGTGTTTGCGGCTCTAATGAAGCTGCGAACTTTGGGATAAAGGCGACTGAGGCGTCTAAGTTTGTTGTTCGAGGGTGTACCTGCGTTACTGAGTCGTCCAATGAAAGATCAGACTTGTATTCTTTATTGACGACATGTTTTGCCGTGTATTGGATCACTATGCCATCGCGAAAAGGATTCCTCAATATAGGCATTATAAGACAAGGCAGAAGAAGGCTGAACATGGCTCGTTCCAGTTACAAGTTGGACATGACCACCAACACCGCAAGGGGCTTGAAGCTGAAAACCCATCTGACACAGACTGTCTTATCCATGATTCAATTGCCCATATGCCATACATAAGAGGCTGAACTCTGACGTCCAGTCTAAGACTATGCTGCCTGTAAGAAATATGCGATTCCAGTAATCAAGTCTCGATCTGAGCCAGTCATTCTGTCTCTTCGATCCAATGTCCGGGTGACAGTTACCCATGAACGGCGTTCCACTGGCTGCCTTGATCGCGTCGTCTTGTATTAAAGCCTAAAGGGGTGTGGTCCCGATGCGGCGGGATGATCCTGTCATGAGTTCTTTGGTACTAAGGTACCAAGGTTTGGAAATTAGTGGTTGGGTGCCCGCAATCGGGCAGCCTTCAGGTGCCTCGTTTCAGAAGCTTTTAGGCAGACAAGCCGCCAATGACCACCCGACGCCTAGGAAATGAAATAGCGCACTTGCGCACTTTCAGGGGTCCATATCTGTCGGCGACTCCACTTCTCCGATCCGCCGACCGAATAAGCGGGGCCGGATATGCGGAACGTCCGTCAGTTATTGAAGGCTTACAAGACCTCTTCTCGATAAATGTAAGCAATGTGTTGGCAGTATTTCCAATTGCTCTCGGTGGCGCACTTGGGCAACTAGTTTGAGATTCTTACAAACTCTTCACGTTCGTGCCAGACAGCAAGGACATTTTGAACTGATTGTGCAAATAGACGTGGCATCCAATATGTCTCTGGAAGGCCTTAAAGAGGCCCCCTCGCCCCCTTCTTCTTGTTCGCAAAGTCCGCTCGATTTTTCATTTCAATCACCCTCTCGATTGCGTGTCGCTGTAGCCTTTCGGCCGCCGACTGTCCTCTCACTTCTTTCTGCCTGTCATCTCCACTGAAGGCAAACAGGCTTCATCATGACGGTTACCTGGGCAGCAGCCTAATCGAAGAGTCACAACAACCGCAAATTTTCTTCGACCACATCTCGACAAGTGCCAATCGAAGCCTGGCAGCGGTGTTGAAAAGAAACCGAGTCGGACCTGTTGGTCATGATTCCAGAGGGTCTCCATCAGGCTATCCAGTCAAGGCCTTAGACCCAACACGGGTGTCCCGTTCATTCATTTTGAATCCATACAAGTGCTGGTGAAATGAGTATCGGGCTTTTGGGCGTTCAGTGGCCTTTTTGAAGAATGAGTGTTTCGCCATTGATGTTGGCCCAGCCGGTGGTGGCAAGTCACCAAGAAAAGGGGCTCGCACTGAACCAGTGACATTCGATCATTTCTGACAGAGGCTGAGTTCACCGGATATCATTCTTCTTAGTACCTAGAGTTGGGTCTCTAGGTGATATGAGATGCACAAGTACTGGCTGTCAGTCGTCGCGGTCAGCTTGTTGACTCCCAATAATTGCCAATATCCCGTTCGTGAAAATGTTCACGCGACATGTTTGCTCACGGTCACTTCTTGTGATCTTCAGCTCAGCCACTTTAATACGAACAATCTTGCGTAGAGGGGACGTTACCCTTTGTTAAAGGCTTTGTTTGGTAGCAGAGTTAGATGAAAGGTGAAAGTATGAGAAGAGTACCATGCCGCCCCTACCCATTCAATGTAGTAAGTAGTAAGCGGCGAAGGGAAACCGGTAACACCAAATGCGAACCAGAAGTTACTATTACCTATTTTCAACCACCATGGCCATAACTCGCTCAATGCCTAGGTGTCTTACTACATTTCTAAAACAATATATAACATAAAATAACACCCAACCTCCACTGCTTACAGCCTGGGCGAACAGGGTCTGGGGTTCACATTACACTGCAATATTTAGCCTATCTCAGCTGGAAGCCAAGTTGTTCGCCTAGGTCGCTCAATCAGTGCTAATTTTTCATAAAATGTCATGATGTCCTGACGTCCAGAATGAAATATCCTAACTCAAGTGATCCCACTTAATTCTTTCCTTCCGAGCCGCTTTCACTGGTGTTCATTGGTGTTCATTGCACCAGCAATTACACAAATCTTCCCCCACTTGTCAAATCATTTCTTCGAGATCGGACGAAGGCGCTTACCGTGTCTTCGTCGTTGGATTTGAGAAACACTACTTGATCACCACGAAGTAGTGTGATACTCCCATATCACACTAAGGCACTGACGTATTTGAACAATACATTTAGATTATTATGACATCTTTAAGATTATAATATTAATTACAATAAGCAAAAAGCAAAAAGAAGTTATTCTTCCTGGTATGTTTTTCCTCTCAAAATGACGGCGAGAAGCTTGGGTTTTGAAAGATGAGGGGCACTAAGTTATCGCCGCAGAGCCTCAACCGACTGCTGTTGCCTTGTGGCGAACCGCCTGGCGACCTGTCCCACTATCGACCAATTCACCACATCGAGCTTTGTCAAAGACAAGCATCATTCTGAGACGCCTCAGATTGAAAGCGGTAAGTAATTTACTTCGCATATCTTGCAAGGTATCCAGATACCTACCTCATGGAGCATCATGTCCACCTACACACACCCACTTGATGGTTTTGGTTTGCGAACCATGTGGCAGTTGGGGTCCAGCTCCCCTTCTCTACTCCTGCCTGCCCCTCTCTCATCGCGTCAACCAAAAAAAAAATACGCATACTCGTGGTGGATAGTGCTAGCAACGAGACTTCCTGCCATCTTTCCCTTCTTTCCCTTTAGCCAGCCACCAGCATTTTGGGCCTTTGCTTGCTTTGCTGCTTCATATTCACGTTCACGCTTTGGACAACTGATCAACCCTATCAAAATAATGGCTGACTGAGTCTTTTCTTTTCTGCTGCAGACTTAATTCTCTCGTGTGATTTTCCTCTCATACACACCCCTCACTCAGTCTTTGCCGACCAGTCCCGGGACGGCCTCTATGCTTTGTTACAACCAAGGATGGCGGACATCACAAACAAATGGGTTCGTCATCTCAGAACGCAAGATCGACACGATAAGGACAAAGACAGGGACCGAACAGAGCCTCAGTCCTTTATTTGCGATATTTGTGGCAATGAATCCAAGTCGATAGAAGCATGGCGCGAACACACTCAGGTCGACCCTGAGCACCGTGATAAGTGGCCAACACCGCAAGCAGCTGAAGAATACGTTAAAGGGTGAGCTCATCTCCCATCCAACTGGTATGCATCGGCTCACGCTTATCCTTTCCTTCTCAGTAGTTCCAATAGACCCAACAGTCAAGACTCCAGTAGTAAGAAACGCCGGGCAGACGCAAATATTGGAACCACAGAGGATCAACCTCCTTCAGGGACAGCGGCCGATGAGTCCGACAGTCACCGGGATAAGCGCTGCTCACCTCCGCCTGCACCTCCGGCCACCAGTAGCCCGCAGGCGAGTGTTAGCCGCAGCCGCGCCCGGAATGACCCCCAGAGGGAGTTCGAGCGACGGCCCCACAATACTTCAGGTCGACAGCTCTGGTCCGAAGACAACCAGTCAAAGTCAATTGGCAAGGGGCGTGCCGTCTCTTTAAGCTCGCCCCGGCAAGGGCCTCCTTCCAAGTCTAATAAACCCCCTCAACCTACCACGAGACCTTCTCATCCCACAGAGCCTTCGCAACCTGCCACAGGTCCCTCCCAACCTCCAACCGGTGATGATGAGTCTTCCCCCAGAATGATGCGCCAACCGGAGACAAGGCCAATCTCCCAAGACCAACTCGTCGCAGAGGTTAAGGGCATATATGCTGGGCTAGTCATGGTCGAGACCAAATGCATCGAAGTTGATAATGCGCAATCATCCAATACTGATGCCAATTCAAAGCTCAACAATGAACAATGGCAGGCATTGATTGCATTGCACCGGACACTGCTTCACGAACATCACGACTTCTTTCTCGCCAGTCAACATCCTTCTGCCAGTCCCGCGTTGCGTAGGTTGGCTTCCAAGTATGCCATGCCTGCCCGTATGTGGCGACACGGCATTCATTCGTTCCTTGAGCTCTTGAGACATCGATTACCAGCGTCTCTCGAGCATATGCTTACGTTCTTGTATCTGGCATATAGCATGATGGCCCTGCTGTATGAGACGGTCCCTGCTTTTGAAGATACGTGGATTGAGTGCCTTGGTGACCTCGGCCGATACCGCATGGCTATTGAAGATGACGATATTCGTGACCGCGAAGTATGGACCGGTGTATCACGCCATTGGTACAGCAAAGCGTCAGACAAGAGCCCTACAACGGGTAGACTCTATCATCATCTGGCTATCTTGGCGCGACCCAATGCACTTCAACAGCTATACTTCTACACAAAGTCTCTCTGTGTCCCAATTCCGTTTTCAAGTGCTCGAGAAAGTATCATGACGCTGTTTGATCCTTTACTTGGCAATGGTCCTACCCGTCTTTCCGCAGCCGATGCTGCGTTCGTGCGCACTCATGGAATTCTATTCTCGAGGAAGTCTTGGGATCAACTTCAAGACTCTATGAACAGTTTCAAGAAAGAGCTTGACGGCCACATTGCCCGATCAGCGAAGAGATGGTTGGAATCAGGGTTAGTCGGTATTGACAAGTCTTATGGTTTAATGCTAATTTCCACAGGTACCACACTGGGATTGCTATGACTTGTTCACTTCTCGGATATGGTGCTGAGTCTAATGTTCTCATGCGTGCCATATCCAAGAAGCCCGAGGAAACTGACGTCCCCATGGATGGAAGCACGATCCCCGAGACCACCCCGGACGACACTTTTAACCTTGCATTGACCTTTGCCATTGACACAATTGAGGTTGTACTTCGTCGATGGGGAGACACCAATACCTGGCCGTTCTTGCATACCACCCTAGTGTTCATGAATTACATGACTCAATATCCAGCAGCTATTTCCCATTTGGAAGAGAAATACCCTTGGAAGCTTACTTCTCTGATGCTTAACTCACTACTAGCCTCATGCGAGCCCGGATACGAGGTAAAAGACCAGTTCCACCTATGGGAAAAGGACCAACACCCACGCCCGTTACCAGAAGATTTTGCCTTGCGGGGTTTGCTTCATTCCGAGGACTACTTCCCCAATGACTGGTTCCAGAACGACAAGATTGACGAGGACGAAAAGTACTTTGAGTTGCCATCCATGTCGGAAAAGCGCAAGGATCGAATTCTATCTCTGGGTTCCAAGATTGCTACTTCAGGCAGCTGGTTGATTTGGAACGAGGACACCTGCAAGTTTACGGTCCCAGACAAATATGACGTTCAACTGGACAACATCCCTGCGTGAGACATATTTCTGTTTGATGCCATTTGGACCTTCTCTGGATGACCACAGTGCAAGATGCCTGCCAGGTTACTAGGACAAGAGCCCTTGCAAGGCTTGCCTACTTATGCGGCTCCTGAAAGCCAACAGCGTAGCGTCCGAGCTCTTGAAGGAGCTCCTGTCTGTCTCGCGCACTTCCGCGCTTGCACATGTAAATTCAGAACCATGGATACATTATCGTCTGCAAGCTTCGTGGTCGAAAAAGCCATTCGGAGATCCTCCCGGTTATTCCAACTTTGGCAATATTTTTTTCGGACGACCGGGTCGAATATTCCATGGATGCCCGCGCCACGCTGGTACCCTTCTGATTCAACAACGGGTGGGTATTGATACTCTGAGCTTCGATGAGAGCTTCTCTTTGTTGAAATCAACACGCTCTTGGATCTAAGCTAAATGCTTTGCGAAAAGATCACAGAGCTCTGCTCAATATTTGGAACCGACACATTTTCAACCATGGTGACAGAACGGACTATCCCACCGATCAATGATCGCGGATCAGTCTAAATCGCATTAGCATCATGCCACCACTTCACAGATGGTCATGCAAACTCTCAAAGGTAGGTCAAATGGGAAGGAAATTTGCATCTCCGCGACATTGATACGTTATACGGTTCGGCACAGGCGTTCATAGACGAGCTGCCCAGTCACTGCATATTATTATTCTTGTCTCTTTTTGTACAATGCCTTCTTATAACCTCTCCGGCCTCAGACTGTCTATTAAGCCGGCGGAGTCTGTACATAGTCTTCTTTTCTTTTGTGTGTTGTTCATTCTCTTTGTTTGTCTGGGTGGCTGTCTGTTGAATGCTCAGGTGTTGGGAGTCCTGATAGAAACGGAAGTGTTCAATGTTGTTTATTTAGAACGATGGCGGGGATAAACAGTATTCAGGGGAGGACAGTGAGGATAGATACCACTATTTGCAGCACAGAAATAATTCACTCATTAAAAACTACAATGAATGAATGCACTGAGAATGGCATTCAATTCCAGTCGAACAGAGCGGGAAGTGGAGTCTCCCGCCCCCGCATCCAGACACTGCATTAGGCGTACCGAATTGTCGGGTCTTGGGGGCCAAAAATGTGAGACTTGGCCACATTTTCTGGCCTTGTTGGTACCGTAAAGGGTATCCAAAAAATGGCCAGGTCTGAACACAGAGAGCAAAACATGTTTGATTTTTATCAGATGGTCATAATGGTTATAAACACCAAACCAAGTGTTGCATGTTCTATGGAAGCGGGGAAGATGCCGACAAAAAGTCTTGTTTGATGTTGTTCACTCGTCATTGGTCTAGCGCCTTGTGACGAATCGGAGAATAAATGACGTTTGAGCATCTTTATGCGTTAATTGCTTTTGACAGGTTGTACGGCATTGGTCAAGTCTGGTTTCAGATAGATTGGGACGTGTAAGTGATGCTTATTGGGCTGCTTAGGTACGATTGGGCATCATAGAAAGGCATCATTAGTGTAATGTTTCTACGATGGCCAAGGTTCTTTGAAACAATACTGCCTAAACTTGCTCCTTTTGCAAGGGGTGACTGAGCCTAGCCATTTTGGTGAGCAAATGTTTCCCTTGGCATTAATTATTCTCTATTCTCTGCGAGATGTCAAGATGCTGGTCTTTATTAAGAGAAACTTTATTGTCTGCGCTAGGTATTGTTCAGGACATGTTAGGCGAGTACCAGACTTGCAGTTACATTCGGCAGTTGCAAATCGTAGGTTTGATCTTTGAGGCCCTCAACGCCCGAATGGTTGGCAGTAGCTTTAGGCGTGCATGTTAAAGCTCAATGGGCTCAGTGGCTGGCAATGTACGGAGTATCCAATGGGAGATTCTTCACTGATCTTCATGACATCAGAAAATCAGGGGCTTAGTTACCATCGAGGAGAACATGATGTGATCAGATGGTTGTAGAAGTAAACACATGTCGTTGTAAGAGAAAAACTCCAACATAAGCCACTTAACCACAAGAGCTGAAGAAGGAAGGAGGTCGAAAGCTTGTGATATCGTTCAACATAGAGGCTTAGCTACAGACAAAGTGGCACGATGGGATCATCAACCTCGCCAACGGTCAGGTTACCCTAGCGAGATGACACCGAAGATCACGATAATGCACGTGAAATCGTGTGTAATTACAATCGGACCTCGTTTGCTCATCCCTTGAGGAACAATGCCAAAACGGAAGGTACTAGCTTAGGTTGACTGTGCCGTACAAGATCCTGCACGAGGGGTATAGTATAGTCGATGAGTATGACGGTGAAGGGTGTGGTTGGTGTTTGGGAAGCATTGAAGCATTACTGACTTGAGCATGTGACTACCAGCTCAGCCTTGGTGGCCGTCCGTTGTCTATTATAGGAAATGTTACAGAATTTCTAGAAGGTTACTAGAAGCCTTCTAGAACAATTCTACCAGACGACAGTTGATGCCTGACATCTTATAGAACTCCTGCGGTTGCCTTGCCCAGAGGACTCGGAACCCGATACACTGAGTGTCTACGGATGCCGAATGTCCACAGGTCCGAACGAACAAAGCCGCTTACCCGGTCAAGCAAGGCCTACAGCTCAATTCCGAGATCCAAGACTTCCGAAAGTTCCGTGATGTTGTTTACCTTTAATTTCGATTACAAAATCGTCTTGACTAACACTCGGCATGGTGATATAATTGCCCCCAAACTTACATGGAAGGTTGGTTGCCTTGTAGACACCGAATCCTCGCCTGAAAAAAAGGCAGCCACTAGGTAATGAACCTAGCCAGCTAGCGACCGCGGGACAGGCTACGATACCCGCTCAACCTGCAGAAGCGAGTGAGCATGTGATTAGTCGGCGTAATGAAGCTGAGCTCTGCAGAAATCCATTCTGGTGTTTGATTTGTCGTTATTGCGAATTACAATGGAAGTTGAGGCGGTGATGCAGAGTCTGCGTAATGTCAATGTCTGATCCTCGTAAACGGATACCCTGGTCGATTCATGTCAAAGCCACCGGATGGCTGGTACCCGACGGCAATCGCGCTTATTTTCTTTTTGCTTTATGCCTGGGTAGCAGTGAAGCTGGAGATCAAAGCATGTTAGTTGCTGCAAAAGTTTACCATCCATTGAGGCCTCCGAGTGCTCGATATTATTGCAACAAGTGCATTGTCGTAGTTTTGAGGCCATCCAAAAACATGTGCTGTGGTAACAGACCTAGGGCAGGGCTCGTGAAACGCATGAAGACTCCAATCAGTAGACTTCAATCGAGACTTGAGGCCTTAGATAATCCTTCAGCCTTCCTCGGCCCGTCTTGCGATGAAAAAAGGCGGCCGCATAGACCTTGATGGTTGCATGTGTTCTGCAGGTCTTGATCCTATAAACTCTCTGTCACGCGGGTCGTCCCGGAACTGAGAAAGACTGACTAGTCGCTTGCAGATACTGTAAGTAGATAATGCGCTGTCACTCATGCATTTCATCCACTGTCTTAAAGCAGGCCATGAGTCGGTCTCAAGTGCAAAAAGACGGTCTGTAAGAAAACATAAGTTCCAATATTGAAGCATACAACCAGCTGCCTTAGTATGCGACATCGGTCAGAGCATGAGTCGAATGAGGGAGCTGGGTCTCAGCCTCTTGATGACAGGAGATCTTGGTGTAAAGTCGTGGGCTCAGTATGACATGAGAACTTGCTCACAGTGAGAATGCATTTCCTCTTGTGCAAGTGTGCAGTGAGAGTTGGTGGGGGAGATGTCAACATCGCTGCCTTTTATGGTTCGCTGGTATGGAGTATGGTAGTTGAGGCTCTGCTCTGGTGCTCCCACTAAAAATCGTGGGGGATGGCTGTTGATCTTCGCGCTTATGCCCTGTTTCAACAATCCTGGCATGAATGTCAGTACAGTAACAGTAGGTTGCCTTGCGCTTACAACATTCCCTTCCTCGACTGGTTCACCCGTCGATACCCGGCTATATAAGTCAGTCAGATCGTTTCAACCTCAACGTAGGACAATACGGTGAAAGGGGAAAACCCTTGAGTAACGTCAATACCAATTGTTATCCCTCTTAGACGAGATCTCAGAAAACGTGGCCTGAAGGTGCTCAATATGTTAAACAGCCTGATACCTGTCCTCTTGTGCAACACCCCTCATCTGCGGCTGAATAGAATGCGGGCGCCTTATTTTTGAGATCATGGAATGGAGGGGTAAGTCTTACAGCAGCGTAGAGCCGCAGTCCAGTAAAATATGCAAGATGCATGTAGGTCATACAAATGACCAATCGCAAGATAAGGCAGCGGCCGCCTTGTCAGAAGAATTGGACGTCATTCCTTCTTGATTAAGTTCCTTGCAGGTGATAATTAAGACACAGGGACCTGCAGCGAATCATTCATTATCTCCTTCTCTCCCGAGGCTGCATCCATTGGGCTGTTATAACCTCCTTTGTAGAAGAAGAAGAAAGAAGAACAGATACGGCGATTAAAGGCAATCAATTCGACCTTCCAGTTTCAAATCTTATTGTAATTCCAGGCTGCAGTTTTGTAACTGTGATGTAATCTGCGCACACTTTTGCAGAGAATGCAACCTCCACTACATGTGCACTTATCAGGAAGGTGTCAAAGTGACGATAAAGCTATCATCATATGATGTTCAAGTCTACCCACGAGCCTGAATTGCGTGGTTATTGCATGACTGTCAAGGACTACCATCAAGCCTAGGGTTGAAAGTCTAGCCTGATCTTGTCTTCTGAGACCTGCAGCAGTTGGGTTCGGCATGTGATGCCAATGTGAAGTTGGATCTTTCAACGTGATGCAGTTTCTGTTTGCCTGAAGCTCATTGTCGTGATCCAGATAGGTTTGTAGAATGAAATTTTGTCAAATAGATCTGATACCGTATCATGTGCTATAGAACGCAAGATATCGATGGCCAGCTTGACTATGAAAGAGTCCATCGTCGACTTTCACTTGACAAGCCGTTGCCAGCTGGCGATATCTTTCCACACATAGCATCGACTACACATTACAGTCATGTCCCCAAAGAGCCAAAGTCTCCAATATACTTGTATTTTAATATACGCAGGACAGAACTTGGATTGTAAAGATACTCCCAGCATAACCGTGGATATGCTGCTCTAAGAATGAGCTTGAGCCATAAACAAGCCAACACAGTCACAGTAACACTGAAATATTCTCTTAATTCTGCATATATATCTTAAGAGCATAAATGAGTTTCTTCTGATATAGTGGTTATGCTCAAGAGATCACCAAATTGCAGTTATGGGTATCTACCATCCCTTGCCATGAGCGACTCTATTGTCTTCACTTAATGACTGGAGTACTAATTCCAGGCATTATAAAAGCGCTTGTATATTTACAAATAGTATGTATTGGTTATATTTCCTGTTGTCTGTCTTAGCAACTACAGAAGGAGCACAAGCGAACTGTCGAGTTCACTATGCTGCCCTACGTCGTGCTCGTCGAGTGAACATACAAGTAAGTAATAGACTTAACCTCGTCTCTGGTAACTTTCATATTCTCCTTCAAGTCATTACATCTTTTGAACTATCTGATGCTAGTTTCATAAAGGTTATGACAACTCTTTACTCAGTGACGCCTGGAGGGCATTCAAGGGCAACCCCTATAATCCCATACCAGTCCAAAGCGACATCAAAAACTCGCCATTGTTCTCAATAAATATACAAAAACTCTACCAGTTCACTCTTCGTATATTCTCTTTGATTTATGATTGGCTTTCATCGAGACAAGGCTGTTGTGTTCCGTTGGTGTCTCGTTTCGGCAAGGAACGACAAGGCTCTGAGTATTCACCAACAACATCCTCTCAACAGAACATAAGCCACAAGAGCAAACCAGTAAAGCACATACGACCAAAGCTCGAAGAAAATACGGGATCCCGTCCG